>CM026397.1:73752983-73807025 GCA_014843695.1 Archivesica marissinica
ATTTATCAATATAAAACTGACCGTCTATTTGAAAACCTAATAAATGAAAATGGACAGGATAAATAGGGAGCAATCGAAAAGCCGACTTTATATCACGTTTTGCCATCCATGCTGACTGTCCCAGACTAAATATAATATCAGTCACTTTGTCGAAGGACGTATATTGAACTGATGTAAATTTTACATCTACATGTATTCTTCCATCATTTATACTTGAACCCTCGGGATGTGATAAATGCATCATTAGCCTCCAGCCCCCAGACTGTTTGGCGATTAGGCCCATGGGCGAACGTTTGCAACTGTCCAAGGGTTGTATGCGAAAGGGCCCTGCCATTCGACCCTTATTAAGTTCGTCTAACACTTTATCTTTAATTATATATGGATATTCATAAGCTGACTCGTTTGAAGAACTTCGTTTCCTTGAACCTGCATATTGTATCTTGAAACCATACTGAAATGCTAACAATAATTCGGATGCAATTGTTTTTTGTCAGTGTAATCTTTTAGGCACTCTTCCAAGACTGAACAGTCAATAGGAGTATGGCATAAGTCCCACAAAGCGCTGGGGCTGAAGCCTGGGGAGGGGCCTCTTGGGCGAAAGTTAGCTCGTGGCTGGGTACGAAAAGTAGATACGAGGTTACGCTTATAACAGCTCATTTCAGGGTGAGCCCTGCCACACTTGATACACACATGCACGAATGAATAATTAGTTCGTGAACAGACACCCTTGACATTATAGTCCACGTACCTACGTTGGCCCCTTGGACTGTCAAATGACATTGGTTGTGGAGAGGCCATGTACAACAGCCAGAGCTCCGAGTCAACGATTGACCATTTTAATGACGAATTCATGGCCATCCGAAAACGGAACTGTTCATCATATAGACGCCACCTCTGCACCCATGCCTTTTCCCCCCGGTACGAATTGTTGTTATGTATTTTATCATGTCTTGAGTGCGGTGTGGGTTACCCACCAGGTATATATTTGAATAAACTAAAAATACATCAGCCCATAACTCCACTGTAGTTATGAGCTTTGTAGCGTTTTAGGCTCTCGAAATCAACTCGACCGAGTTGTTGATTGTGAAAACCTGTTCTGTCTCATTCCGATGAGGGGATTCGTTCTGCAACAGACAAGCAATGTCGATATATTCGGACGATATAATCTTCGCTCTGACTGACGCAGATACTGCAATCCCTACATCCGAGTGGACAATAGGGACTGCCGCCGATACTGCAATCCCGACATCCGAGTGGACACTAGGTACTGCCGCCGATACTGCAATCCCTACATCCGAGTGGACACTAGGTACTGCCGCAGATACTGCAATCCCACATCCGAGTGGACACTAGGTACTGCCGCAGATACTGCAATCCCTACATCCGAGTGGACACTAGGTACTGCCGCAGATACTGCAATCCTTACATCCGAGTGGACACTAGGTACTGCCGCAGATACTGCAATCCCTACATCCGAGTGGACACTGGGGACTGCCGCAGATACTGCAATCCCTACATCCGAGTGGACACTAGGGACTGCCGCAGATACTGCAATCCCCACATCCGAGTGCACACTAGGTACTGCCGCCGATACTGCAATCCCCACATCCGAGTGCACACTAGGTACTGCCGCCGATAATAATGGGAACACCACGTCAAAGTTGACGTTTGGATTACCTGGTGTACACGTTTGCTTGGGGATGTCCGCAACTGCCACTGGCTACATTGTCCTCCAATGCCCTGGCTACTGCCGCTGACTCTACACACCTATCCGCTCTGACTGCATTGTCATCCAATATCCTGGCTACTGCCGCTGACTCTACACACCTATCCGCTCTGACTGCATTGCCAGCCAATGCCCTGGCTACTGCCGCTGGCTCTACATACCTATCCGCTCTGACTGCATTGTTCTCCAATGCCTTGGCCACCATCTCCTCCGGTCTGCCTTTCTTGGCCTTGTCTATCGCCATATGACGTTTAGTACGCTTTGGACCCATACCGGGTAAAGACTTTATTATGAATCACGTCTGGAAGCGGCACTATGCTAATGTTCTGTTCCAGTTGTCAATCTTCGACTTACACCTCGAGAGATTTCTGGAAAAGGAAGTGGTGAGCCGGACAGACAGCTAACTGTAATAATTACGCGTTCGGTCATAGACCACCAATACGACATATCACTACAACGCTTCTGTCTCACAATAACACACAGTTATCATCAAGTGATAATTGCATATATTATCAGAAACCCAATACTGATTAATGGTATTGGTGTTAAAAATGTATTTATATGACTGATAAGGCAAAATATATCAACGCCTGTTCCCAGGCTATGTTAATACTCTCGTTTGCCATTACCTAAACATATCAAACGTTATCTATACTTGCAATACAATCACAGTTTAGAAATAATTCGTATATCTAAGATTCTATCTTACCTACAAGCAGCATTTTGATAATAATAATAATAGAAATAGGATGGGCATGAAGAGATTAAAGAAAGATTGAGCATGGAGTTGATAGGCTGTAACATGAAATGCTGGGATGAACAAGCGGGTAGGAAATTAACCCATTCATGCCGGATTATTTGAACATTATATGACAGTTTAATCCCCATGCCACTCTCCTATCGATATCCTGTCAAATTATAGAATAACCATTTACCTCGCGTGAGTAGTTTGTGATTCCGTAGATATATAGAGCTGGAACGTGTCTGCATAATTTCCGCTTTATAATTGGTTCATTATTGAACTTAATGGTACTAATGGACAGTTGGTTATTTGACATGTAGGATTACCAAACCGCGGTGGCTATTGGTTGAGGAAGAACCAGTGTCCCGCAGAACAGTACTTCTGATAAGGACCTGTTCCCGGGGAGAACGACACACCTCCCACAAGCCAGCAGGGGAGGACCGAATCTAATGTTGTTATAATAACTTGTAGTCCAACCCATTTGTGTATGTATTTAATTGTATGTAATATTTGTATGATTGTGATTGTGTTTATGTATATATATATATGGCCGGTTGGTGAGCCGCCAGCTAGTTAAATAATGGTTACCGATTGCCTACCAGCCTGGCGCCTGCCATACAAGCATAGGATATGGCCGGTTGGTGAGCCGCCAGCTAGTTAAATAATGGTTACCGATTGCCTACCAGCCTGGCGCCTGCCATACAAGCATAGGATATGGCCGGTTGGTGAGCCGCCAGCTAGTTAAATAATGGTTACCGATTGCCTACCAGCCTGACGTCTGGCATACAAGCATATGATTCGGGAAGTACTGATGTTCGTAAAAAGAGGTGTCTCATCAGTCAGAAATGGCTGGCCCTTTAAATAGGGGTGACACTATAATAAACAAACACTTTACTTTTATATAATAAAATATCAGCTGGATAGCTTCCTCACGTGAAGAATTCGATCTCCGCAGTGGGATTATTATTATTATATACCACACTTATATAGCGCTCTTTTCATCTAAAAATAAAACGTTCAAAAGCGCTTTACAGCCTAAATATCACAAATATTGATAAAAACTTCCACATACAATGAGATAAAACAAGACAAAATAGCAAATACCATTACAATGGATTCTAAATATGCTATAAACTATTCGGATCTAAAATTATAACAAATTACAATATAGGTAATAATTAAATAAAATGTGTTCATTTGCAGTCTTAATCCTGATTGAGCACAGACACAGTTCGATATTTTTGTTCCATATGAACATTTAAAAAGGTGTATCTTCAAAGCCTTTTTGAAAGAACACAATGTTGTTGCACTTCTAAGATTTGATGGAAGAGAATTCCAAAGTTTTGGGGCAGCAGTCAAGAAACTTCTATCTACGAATGTGACTGTCCGACTTCTTGGTAACACAAGAGTAGCTGCTTTATTTAGACCGTAAGTCTCTCCTTGGTATATAAACCTCAAGCAAGTTTCTCATATAAATCGGTACTTCTCCATTTAATGCTTTATATGTGTGAGTCAGTATTTTATGCTTTATTCTTTCTTGAACTGGTAGCCAATGAAGTTCTTTTAGAATGGGCGTTACATGACTGAAACGGGATGTTCTTGTTATGATGCGAGCTGCTGTGTTTTGAACAGTTTGTAATTTATTGGAAGTGTTTTTTGGCACGCCGTACAAAAGTGAATTACAGTAGTCGAGCCTGGATATAACAAGTGAGTTTATGAGAGTTTCCGTGGCGTCTGTTGTTAAATAGAATTCAAACCTACATTGGTGAGGAACAAGTGATTTTAAGTCAACAACCGTACCCACCCCGTCACAGAGGCACCCACGGTGGAACACCGCACCCACCCCGCCACAGAGGCACCCACGGTGGAACACCGCACCCACCCCGCCACAGAGGCACCCACGGTGGCACACCGCACCCACCCCGCCACAGAGGCACCCACGGTGGAACACCGCACCCACCCCGCCACAGAGGCACCCATGGTGGCACACCGCACACACCCCGCCACAGAGGCACCCACGGTGGCACACCGCACACACCCCGCCACAGAGGCACCCATGGTGGCACACCGCACCCACCCCGCCACAGAGGCACCCATGGTGGCACACCGCACACACCCCGCCACAGAGGCACCCACGGTGGCACACCGCACACACCCCGTCACAGAGGCACCCACGGTGGCACACCGCACACATTGACAGTTCCGTCTCATTGACAGTTGATTCATGAAAATGTCGCAATATCTACTAATTGACTGTTCCAGTCACAGTAAAATACACGAACCCGTGACCATCAGTGATGATAGGTTACAGTGGTATACAAATCAGCGACCTTAACCACTCGTCCACGGAGGCGGACATAATTCAGTTTGTGAGTGAGGAATTAATTGTTTGTCAGAGTACAACTCTAGACAGACAACGGCGGTGCTACCCTTGGGTTCAATACGCTTAAATCCACAGTTCATCTTCTCTCTCCCTCGTGGTGATCGATTCCATCAGTCACGAGGTCTAGAGAGATTACACAACTGCAGTAAGAACTTGTTTCACAATCCAGCTGAAAGACATTTATTTAAATACAGACATGTATTCGGAGATAAACTATTCAGGAGAAATCATACAACTGGTAAGCCTACAATCAAAGACAGTTCTCAGAATCATATGAAATGGTGCTATGTTTACAGAAAGCAATCTGTCACAGCGCGATCTCGAATGTTTGACAAAGTACTAATCATCTTGACAAGCTTGAGATCCTCAATTTGAATAAGATATTAAATTTTATTAATCAATAGTGCAAAGAAATTCAAGTCCATTGTGAAGCAATGTAGAGGCTGAAATTTAAGTAAAGATTCCAAGCAATTCAGCTAATCCTTTTAAACGTAGCTACGGTGGTCTATTCATGTCAAAAATAACAGTGTATATCGTGAAATTTGAACGTGATTGACGAGTTTGCGAGTTTTTTATATTGTTCAGTTGTCATGTTTTTTCACATTTTTCACATAAATACAATTTCACCTTATTATTACAGTTTAACATTTGATATACTCTTGAAGCACAGCTACAGAGTTCTAACATTATAGAGATATATCTGTTTATGTAAACATAGGAGGATGAGAAACAGACTAGAATATAGAAGATAGCACATAAGTAAAAGATATATAAATTTAGATCACAGTTTATATACAGCAGAATAGAGGAGGATAAGTAGAGAGAAATGAAAATAGAGGACAATTCCAGCCACTCCATGCAAAACATTGTCATAATTGTGCATATATTTATTGCCGTCAACGTATCAAGATATAAACTGATCCCATTGTTTGTTATGAATGCAGGTTCGATCCCCCGTCTGACCCTAATAAATTAACAGTCTTTCAGATGGGACTTTAAACCGAGGTCTCGTGTCGGTGCTCTACACCGTGCACGTAAAAGAACCAGAGGAGACTCTGGAATGGGTCTCTGTCTGTATCATGGCACTATCATCCAAAATCTAGAATTACTAATCTCTTCAGGAGGCATCGCTCATATGGGCAACCGGTAGCGACGATAAATAAACGTAAAACACACACATTATGAATATATATTTTGTCCTTGCGAGTTTATACTAAGAATGGTCTAACTGGTATAATTTATGTATATCGCTATTTCCACTTCAGATTTAGTTATAGCAAATAAGTGTGTTTGCTTGTTCTGTGAAGGGAATTAATGTGGCAACCGACAGCTTCAATCATGCGGACACTTTGTAGTTTTCTTTTACTTAGAAACCATAGCCCACTAGAATAAAACCAACATTTTACTTTAAGTATTATTAATACTGCTCATCTGTTGTGTGTTTGTTTGTGTGTTTGTTTGTTTGTTTGTTTGTTTGTTTGGACGGGTATTACGCCTTCATCAGCACCATTTGTGGGCTATATTGACGATGGGCAGTTTATCTAACAACACGTTTTAATGTCATCCAATGTGTATGTGTGCCTCATAGAGCATTATAATAGTTAGTGTGTGTTTTACGTGTATTTATCGTCGCTACCGGTTGCCCATATGAGCTACGCCTCCTGAAGAGATTAGTCAGTTTAGATGTTTGAGAAGGGTAGTGCAATGATAAAGAAATAGACCCAGTCCAGAGTATCATCTGGTTCATTTACGTACACGGTGTACAACACCGACACGAGACCTCGGTTTAAAGTCCCATCTGAAAGACTGTTAATTGTATTAGGGTCAGACGGGGGATCGAACCTGCGATCCCTGGACTACCAGTCCAGCGTGTTACCACTGGACTACATATCCGTCTGTGATATACGTTAATTGGGAGAACGGATAGTATATATTGTCAATTAACTGTATTAGCCGATACACATTGGATGACAACAGACGGAACTGTAGTCCAGTGGTTAACACGTTAAGCTGGTAACCCAGGGATCGCAGGTTCGATCCCCCGTCTGACCCTAATACAATTAACAGCCTTTCAGATGGGACGTTAAACCGAGGTCTCGTGACGGTGCTTTACACCGTGCACGTAAATGAACCAGGAGACTCTAGAATGGGTCTCTGTCTGTATCATTGCACTATCCTCCAAAAATCTAAAATAACTAATCTCTTCAGGAGGCGTCGCTCATATGGGCAACCAATAGCGACGATAAATAAACGCAAAACACACAATTAACGTATAGGTTATAATTGTATGTCAACTGACTTTATTTTATTATTCAACGTAAAACCGACGTGTTTGCAACTGATGTCTTAACATTTTAATATCAACATTTGATTAGTTTTTATCGTGATTTATTATTCAGTGCTTCAAATTACTTTTAAAATATCAACATTAATTATATCGTAATAACATTGTCGGCGACAGTTTTCAATCTCATATACATTATTAATTATCTCTGCACAATTAACGTTATCAATCGATAAGTATAATTATGTTGTTGCATGCGACAGTAGTAACATTAACATGTCGGCGTCAACTGCGAATGAACTGCAGGCACATTCACAGTGAACACTATCGATAAATTATAGCAGATTTGTTAAGATTTGCCTGCACGATATTGCCAAGACGACATTTGTTTGGTTCAAAGTCCCTTGTTTTTGTTGTGTTGCGGGGTTTATAGTCGCGCACACAGCTTAGGCTATATGGCGGACGAACGAACTACTAGTATCCAGCTGTTATCGGCGACAGGAATACACCCTCACCCGCGGTCCTCCGTGCAGCATTGCAAGCACATACGGGTACCTGGGAAGAAGCACATACGTGCCGCAACACATATGTATAGCGTTCTCACGTGATATAACAAGCACATACGGGTACCTGGGAAGAAGCACATACGTGCCGCAACACATATGTATAGCGTTCTCACGTGAAATAACAAGCACATACGGGTACCTGGGAAGAAGCACATACGTGCCGCAACACATATGCATAGCGTTCTCACGTGAAAGAACAAGCACATACGGGTACCTGGGAAAAAGCACATATGTGCCGCATCACATATGTATAGCGTTCTCACGTGAAATAACAAGCACATACGGGTACTTGGGAAGAATAACATACGTGCCGCATCACATATGTATAGCGTTCTCACGTGAAAGAACAAGCACATACGGGTACCTGGGAAGAAGCACATACGTGCCGCAACACATATGTATAGCGTTCTCACGTGATATAACAAGCACATACGGGTACCTGGGAAGAAGCACATACGTGCCGCAACACATATGTATAGCGTTCTCACGTGAAATAACAAGCACATACGGGTACCTGGGAAGAAGCACATACGTGCCGCAACACATATGTATAGCGTTCTCACGTGAAAGAACAAGCACATACGGGTACCTGGGAAAAAGCACATATGTGCCGCATCACATATGTATAGCGTTCTCACGTGAAATAACAAGCACATACGGGTACTTGGGAAGAATAACATACGTGCCGCATCACATATGTATAGCGTTCTCACGTGAAAGAACAAGCACATACGGGTACCTGGGAAGAAGCACATACGTGCCGCAACACATATGTATAGCGTTCTCACGTGATATAACAAGCACATACGGGTACCTGGGAAGAAGCACATACGTGCCGCAACACATATGTATAGCGTTCTCACGTGAAATAACAAGCACATACGGGTACCTGGGAAGAAGCACATACGTGCCGCAACACATATGTATAGCGTTCTCACGTGAAAGAACAAGCACATACGGGTACCTGGGAAAAAGCACATATGTGCCGCATCACATATGTATAGCGTTCTCACGTGAAATAACAAGCACATACGGGTACTTGGGAAGAATAACATACGTGCCGCATCACATATGTATAGCGTTCTCACGTGAAATAACAAGCACATACGGGTACTTGGGAAGAAGCACCTACGTGCCGCAACACATATGTATAGCGTGCTCACGTGAAATAACAAGCACATACGGGTACCTGGGAAGAAGCACCTACGTGCCGTAACACATATGTATAGCGTGCTCACGTGAAATAACAAACACATACGGGTACTTGGGGAAGAAGCACCTACATGCCGCAACACATATTTATACCGTGCTCACGTGATAAAACAAGCACATACGGGTACTTGGAAAGAAGCACCTACGTGCCGCAACACATATGTATCGCGTGCTCACGTGAAAGAACAAGCACATACGGGTACCTGGGAAAAAGCACATATGTGCCGCAACACATATGTATAGCGTTCTCACGTGAAATAACAAGCACATACGGGTACTTGGGAAGAAGCACATACGTGCCGCAACACATATGTATAGCGTGCTCACGTGAAATAACAAGCACATACGGGTACCTGGGAAGAAGCACATACGTGCCGCAACACATATGCATAGCGTTCTCACGTGAAAGAACAAGCACATACGGGTACTTGGGAAAAAGCACATATGTGCCGCATCACATATGTATAGCGTTCTCACGTGAAATAACAAGCACATACGGGTACTTGGGAAGAAGCACATACGTGCCGCAACACATATGTATAGCGTTCTCACGTGAAAGAACAAGCACATACGGGTACCTGGGAAAAAGCACATATGTGCCGCATCACATATGTATAGCGTTCTCACGTGAAAGAACAAGCACATACGGCTACCTGGGAAGAAGCACATACGTGCCGCAACACATATGTATAGCGTGCTCACGTGAAATAACAAACACATACGGGTACTTGGGAAGAAGCACCTACGTGCCGCAACACATATGTATAGCGTGCTCACGTGAAATAACAAGCACATACGGGTACCTGGGAAGAAGCACATACGTGTCGCAACACATATGTATAGCGTTCTCACGTGAAATAACAAGCACATACGGGTACTTGGGAAGAAGCACCTACGTGCCGCAACACATATGTATAGCGTGCTCACGTGAAATAACAAGCACATACGGGTACTTGGGAAGAAGCACCTACGTGCCGCAACACATATGTATAGCGTGCTCACGTGAAATAACAAGCACATACGGGTACCTGGGAAAAAGCACATACGTGCCGCAACACATATGTATAGCGTTCTCACGTGAAATAACAAGCACATACGGGTACTTGGGAAGAAGCACCTACGTGCCGCAACACATATGTATAGCGTTCTCACGTGAAAGAATACGACATGCCCAGGTGGGATTCGAACATACGCGAATGACAAGTAATATGAAGTCAACAACCATAGCCACTCGGCCTCGGGAGCCCAAAACGGCGCTTGTGTACCAATGTATCAACACATTGGATACTTGCACAGATCAACATATCTTGCACAGATCAACACATCTTGCACAGATCAACATATCTTGCACAGATCAACATATCTTGCACATATCAACATATCGTGCACAGATCAACATATCGTGCACAGATCAACATATCGTGCACAGATCAACACATCTTACATAGATCAACATATCGTGCACAGATCAACATATCGTGCACAGATCAACATATCTTGCACAGATCAACATATCTTGCACAGATCAACATATCTTGTACATATCAACATATCGTACACAGATCAACATATCGTGCACAGATCAACATATCGTGCACAGATCAACATATCGTGCACAGATCAACATATCGTGCACAGATCAACACATCTTACATAGATCAACATATCGTGCACAGATCAACATATCGTGCACAGATCAACATATCGTGAACATATCAACATATCGTGCACAGATCAACATATCTTGCACAGATCAACATATCGTGCACATATTAACATATCGTGCACAGATCAACATATCGTGCACAGATCAACATATCTTACATATATCAACATATCGTGCACAGATCAACATATCGTGCACAGATCAACATATCTTGCACAGATCAACATATCTTGCACAGATCAACATATCTTGCACAGATCAACATATATTTCTGAACAAGCTAAGTAACACACTTTGAATGCGATCTCTTACAACAAGATTGCCATCGTGATAGAAAAAATAACATTTCCGTATCGTTTGAATATAAAATGATGTTGTTTCTACATCGTGTCTAGATATTAATGTTCGTATATAAACCTAAATATAGACCCAATTCTGCAATAAAATAGCAAATATCCGTAGCTAAATATGGCATGTTTCCGATTACATAGATGGATGCTCTAAAACGTGTGTACTTATTATGCAATCTTGGCGATAATGTTTAGTGATTTAATGTTTTGTCAAGTTCGTTAACATCTCTGATGGCGTATTAATGCCCAAGTTATGATCACATTTAGATCCTAATAGATCACATTTTAGTTTATTTTGGCTAATATCTCTCTATTACTATAGTAATTATTATCCAATCTCCTTCAAGCTTGGTCACACTGTTTAGTAGCATAATGTTGTGGGAAGATTCGATACTCAGCAAGATTGTGCTAGTAAACACTTGCATTATGGAAACATAGATGGTTAATATGTTCCGGTTTTCACTAGGAGAGCTCTCTAAACTCGATTTATTATTCTTATCTAATGTTTACTGACATCTAGCTCTCTAAGCTTCTACTTATTATCCTTCTTTACATCATGTCTTTGTCATGTTCGATACGCCTGTCTGATTTCCATAGTAGCACTGCACTATAGCCGCTGAATGTTTATGTTTGCACAGACTTACATTTGTATATATGTTTACACTTGTTTAGGTTTACATTGTTATAGGTTTACATTTGTTGCCCACCTTGAGCTATGTGTGTTTTACGTTTATTTATCGTCGCTACCGGTTGCCCATATGAGCGACGCCTCCTGAAGAGATTAGTCGTTTTAGATTTTGGAGGATAGTGCATGATACAGACAGAGACCCATTCCAGAATCTCTTCTGGTTCTTTTACGTGCACGGTGTAAAGCACCGACACGAGACCTCGGCTTAATGTCCCATCTGAAAGACTGTTAATTTTATTAAGCTATGCTCAGGTCCATCTATTGATATTGTAGGGTTCATATACGGCGGCCATATTGAAAATATATATATTTGATTAATCATTCGGAATAGATTAGTCAATTTGGACAAACTTGATCTGTATCATCGGAGGAACTAGCATATAAAAATAGTTAAAATTATTCAAATTTGAATTCGGCCATGGCGGCCATCTTGGATCGTTACAGTGCGATCTGGAGCATAGCTTAAATAATAGCTAACTTGTGTGTTTTACGTTTATTTATCGTCGCTACCGGTTGCCCATATGAGCGACGCCTCCTGACGAGATTAGTCGTTTTAGATGTTATACAATGATATAGACAGAGACCCATTCCTAAGTCTCCTCTGGTTCTTTTACGTGCACGGTGTAAAGCACCGACACGAGACCTCGGATTAAAGTCCCATCTGAAAGATTGTTAATTTTATTAGGGTCAGACGGGGGTTCGAACATGCGATCCCTGGATTACCATTCCAGCATGTTACCACTGGGCTACAGATCCGACTGTAGGGAAGGTGATTTGCGGCAATATTTTAAGTAGACTATGTGACAGTGTACGGTAAATAGGTACATTAAACAGCAATTACATATTATCTACCCACGAATTTGCATGTAACTACGGCTTTTAATACTTATGTCGAGTGATAATGTAGCATGGACAAACATAAACAAAGTGATATTCATCTTCTAAGTCATTGGTATTACAGTTAATGTAATATCGTTCATTTCTAGATTTTCTATTGCTCGCATAGGGCCAGTTTGTATTATTAGAGAGTAGGCAGATACGCATAATCTAGATATATAAAACTTAAAATTACTTGGTAAACCATCCAAGTAAATATCGTACTCAAAATGAAGTTTAAATAATTTATAGTTCTTGGTGAAGTTTCGAGAGAACCGTACCATTGCTGTATGAATGCGTCAAGTATGCGTTGTTTGAAAACACTGATGAAGAAAGAAGGATTATCTACGCCCAATTTATTTTTACGTCCGAGTTTACACCAATATATAATTATTCGAATATAACGTATAACATAGAGTGGATAACGCCCTAATTCACCATAAACACCGGGAGTGCTGGTACTGCATCGGACATTAAGAAGTATTTTGCAGACTTTTAAATGAATCCTTTCTAGTCCGGTATATTTAGAAAACCCCCAGACCTCGGACCGATAGCCTAACGTAGAACCAACAAAGGCATCAAACGATTGACAATACATTGTGGGTTTCATTATAACTGTTATGCAATTTAACCATAATATGTTACGTGCTTGCAATGGTTTACCAGTTACATAGTTTTGATTCATAGATATAATTGCCAGTATTGTTAATCACTATATATATCCTCTCGCTCGCCCATATGGTTCGCCGGAGGCGAGGGTAAATAAGCTCAATAATCACTATCCTCTAATATGTAGTAGTTATGATTGTGTCGTTAGGCAAGGCACTTAAATTCCACATTGCCTAATCACTCTCCCTTCTTGATGGCAATGGATTACATCAGGAATGAGATACCGAGTGGGAGGTAACTAATGGTGTAAACACTTGCTTCACAATCCAGCTCAAATGAACGTGTATAAACGACAACCAAAACATGAATTTGGTGCATAATGATATAGAGACAAAAACGATTATGTATACTATGTAACAAAATGTTATTTGAATCGGAGTATCACTTTATGTTAAGTTTAATTTTATTTATTTTACAACGATTGCTAAGCAAGTTTTAACAACTTATATTAATCACCCTCGTTGGCGCGGATGAAAGCGTAAATGAGTACCCTGAGAAAAACCCACGTGTCCGATCTGGTGACCACCGCACCATCTCACATACGTCCCGTCCCGGTCCGAGGATCGAAACCGGGTTGCATTGGTGAGAACGCTAACCACTGCGCTAATCGGACACTTTGTGTTAGGTTTTACGAGATACGGAAAGGGCAGATATTCATACAAACTATTTTATTCACACTGATTGGCATTCTTTGCGGAAGTTTACGAATAGTATACGGAATACAAATAAGCTAGGTACAAAAGTGACAAATATGTATAGCGATTAAGCTATTCGAATATTTGGTCGGAAGGTATTCGAATATTTAGTCGAAAGGTATTCGAATATTTGGTGGGAAGGTATTTGAATATTTGGTCGGAAGGTATTCGAATATTCGAATATTTGGTCGGAAGGTATTCGAATATTTGGTCGGAAGGTATTCGAATATTTGGTCGGAAGGTATTTGAATATTTGGTCGGAAGGTATTCGAATATTCGAATATTTGGTCGGAAGGTATTCGAATATTTGGTCGGAAGGTATTCGAATATTCGAATATTTGGTCGGAAGGTATTCGAATATTTGAATATTTGGTAGTATTCTATTAAAAACTATTAATCACTCAAACGCTTATAAAGATTGCCAAACCTAATTTCTGTTTTACGCGTAAACGTCATCTTCTTCAAATGATTATTCAGATTGATATTGTACCCGAATATGTAAGATCCAATTTGCTTAGATTACACCTAGCAGTATTTTTATTCTCAGAGCGATTCAAGCATTTCCAAACGTGTGACTGAGCGGGTGGCATTTTTGAGGACAATATAAATCGTTTACCGAATATTCGAATACTGGAATAGTATTCGGATATTCGGGCGTTCGATCGAATATTCGGATATTTGTTGCCTTCCGTAATATATATATTGAATGAAATATATCCATGGTTGTGGTATTTGCTTCTAATTGAATGAATATTTAGATGTCATTTTTATGAATGTTGACATCCTATTTATATGTGTATTTGTATGTCAATTAGTAATGTATATATATATATGTCCTGGCCATATTTACTAATGGTATTGTAAATGACCAAAGGCAATGCGTTGACGTTTGCCTATAAATAAATGGAAATGGTAAAAATGTGAGGGATTATTTTTTGACAGTCATTATCAAGCGAATGGCTTAGTATATTTGAAGTTGTTTTCAGTATGTATCTACAACGATGTTCATACATGACTGGCTTTATATTACGTCTGTTTGTATTTCCGTTGTTTTATTTGGCGAATAAACCATGGTTTGCAGTTCTGGTTCTGGCGCGTAGGAATTCATCACTTAGGCCTATATCCTGCGATGTTAAATCCTAGGCGTCAGAACGGCACGTCATGTTTTATTCGACTTAAATAATGCATATACAAATATTATTTCTATTCTAACATGTCCGAAATATCTAGAAAGCGCAATAATAGTTGGTGTTATTTATTTTGAATAGCGGGTTAATAGATTCCATCGTGGAATGAATTACATTGGGCGTGGTTTAAGTGTGTGGAGTCCGAATTATTCTGTTCAATGACACAAAGAAAATATAACACATTTAATATGTTTTAGTCCAGATTTGTGACTTAACGTGTGGCGGACTGCTAAATAGATCATCATTGGAACAGCGTAATCTGTAAGACACGCCTTTTCTCGCGACGAACGCTGCCTAACACTGCGAATGCGCATGTCCATGTCAGTTGCATATCATTAGTTGGGAACCCTCACACGAATATGTATGAAATCGGGGCACGTATGTTCATCCAAGGAAATGCAATAGTGATGTAAATATTGCAAATTTAACAACGGTAAATTCCTTCTTGAGGCATACAGACAAAATGCCGAGCCATGTTAGAAATGTTTCTAACATCGTTTCTTATTTATTTCAGTGACTATTTTGTGCATGCCAATGACGTTAGCGGGTAGAGTGTACAAACTGTGGATATATGGTGACATCATGTGTAAACTCACGCCTTATTTACAAGGTACGTATTTAAGTTATTAACAAGTCAAGTCAACAAAGTCAAAGTTTTTATTGGCATAAACATGTACATGTCCATGTCCATCGCCAAGAAACATGTTTGGTGGTTACATACAAAGTTACAGAAAAGCATGATATTATATTTAGTTTATACAAATTTATTTTAGCTCGATTACGAAACAAGTTCTTTCAACTTATATTAATCACTCTCGAGACCTCATTCCTGATGGAATCCATCGCCATGAAGGAGAGAGAAGAGGCAATGTGGAATTTAAATGCCTTGCCTAAGGGCACAATCGTAACGGCTCCAGTGGGGCTCGAACTCCGGAACTTTCGCACCTGAAGCGAACGCGCATCCACTGCGCTATCACGGCTTCCACTGATGATATTATATAAGGTATGAGTAAGCATAGTATTAACATTTACGACATATATAGTTTGTTTAACAATATAGTTGGTATTCAGTGTCTCACAAATCAATATTTTACAAGTAGTAACATTCTTTAATTAATTAATATCGTTTCTTTTACTTGTTGCTAAATAAATATATTTAGCTAAATTGACAAGTTTGCTTTTTGGTGTTGAATTCATGAGTGTTCTAAGCTTATTAATGGTTGGCCATCAACAATAATATCTAGGTAAATGTGTATTTCTTATATCATTATAATAAGGACAAACTAATAAGAAATGATATTCTGATTCTACTTGATGCATATTACATTTTGAGCACTCTCTTAAATTTCTAAAGCTTCCTTCTATGGCCAATTTATGGGCTGAACATCGAAATCTAGATAATGCAGTCCGATGTTTCATATTAGCAACATAACTCTCTAAAGGTATTGCGAAATGCATGTTTCTTGTTACATTTGTTGCCTTAGTCGGATCGGAAAATCTGTTTGCTTACTTTGTAAAAAAAATTAGTAAAAATTAAATAAACATAACATTGAAATACGTTATATGTTACGTTATATTTCGGGTTTTAAGCCTGCATCAGCACCATGTTGGGCTATATCGCCGGCGGGCAGTTTACCTAACAACACCTTTCCTGGGCAGGCTCCAGCGGTTAACCAGTACTTGGGTGCACCAACCTCCGTAAGAAACTGCCAACTTTTTCATATAAAGAGACACGGCTGAAATACGTTACTTGTTCTATTTGATGCAATCCGTATGAATAATTGTACAATACTAGAATACACACTTGTGTTAACATTATATCATTACTCTTGTCACATGTCATGTTCAATAACCTCCCGATTGTTCCACATGATTCCAATAGCGCGACTCAAACATATACAATACTTCCATAATCATACAAACAAGTATATTAAATATAGCTAAAATTCTTTCCATTCAAAATGGCCACGAAAGCGGAATATCTAATATTTTGAAGTTCCGAACACCAGGTCCATCTTGCCGAACCTTGGTGGTTGCATCGTGGCAACCATATATAGTACATGTAGATAAAACATAGCTAAATCGGATCCGATATCCAAAATGGGCACCAAAGCGGAATATCTAATGTATTGATTTTCCTGACTGCTAGGTCCATCTTGTTGAACCTTGGTGATTGCATAGAGGCAACTATAATATATTTTTATCTAAGATAGTTATAATCCTTATAGTATGAACTCCAAGATAACAGCAATGAACTATCTGTGGCGTCCGTGGTCCAGTGGTAG
This sequence comes from Archivesica marissinica, assembly GCA_014843695.1. Taxonomy (NCBI): domain Eukaryota; kingdom Metazoa; phylum Mollusca; class Bivalvia; order Venerida; family Vesicomyidae; genus Archivesica; species Archivesica marissinica. The sequence goes on from CM026397.1 coordinate 73,770,313, forward strand.
AGCGTCGGATTTGGAATCGAACGGTCCCGGGTTTGATACTCGGTCAGGCCACGTATGTAGTGTCATTGAGCAAGGCATCTCACACACATTGCTTAGTATTGGTTAATCGCTTAGGTCGGCTAAGCCTGCCCAGGAAAACATGTTAAGTCCCCGCGAGGGGTTTGACATTAAAGGAGCACACATACATACATATCTGGACAATCAATATATATATATGTAGATTCATCCTTCACCAATTCAGCTAACGACTCGAGAACCTTCTCGATACGACCTCTAAACCAAAGCTGAACTAAAACACCGTTACAAGAAACAATACCGGAAATTACATATGGAAGGCCGGTTAACTTGACAGTTGGTATTCTGCGAGCCCCCGTTCCATGGATTAGATTAAACAATCCTTCATTTCAAAACTCAAGGACATTAATGTTTCACTTGGTGTGTCATACACAAACAGCGTCAACGTCATATCACACGGTGCATCCAATTTACTGTGCGTGAAATCAACTTACAATTGTCATACAAACATACACACACTATACGCGAATACTTTCAATCGAAATATTTAGTTCGCCGGTTCTTTATTGTCATTTTGATAAAAGGGAATTAACTATTCCATTTACTTTAAAAGTAAACATCTTTAAAACAAACATTATTTTTAAATATCAGTATCCGCTTCTCGGTATTTATAGAGTGTTTGTGAACTCAAACTTAATTTTAATTCAGCTAAGGCAAAACGTACGCCAACATCTTGACTTTAATCACGTGGTCAACTTATTAATTACACAACTGTTCACAATAGCTTTGTTTGTGGGTTTGCTTTGGGGATCTAACGTCGTACAAGGAACAACCCCGGTGCCACTCCAGGCAGTATGCCAGGTACAAACGGCGCCCGAGTAGAAGCACCTATCTTCCACACGCCAACTAGATAGCTTCATCACTTAAAAGAATTCGACACCACCAAGTGGGATTCGAACCTGCAGCGGTGATGGGAGAATGTTTATATGAATTCGTCTTTTCTATGAAATAAATACCCTATTAATTATGTGTGCTAATTCAGTAATGCATGTTTGCTTTGCAGGTGTTTCTGTGACTTCAAGCACATTTACAATCACCGCCATGAGTCTAGACAGGTGCTTGGCGATACGACATCCGGTCAAGTTTAGAAACATGCGGACAAAACGGAACGTTCGGACGTTAATTGCCTTAATTTGGCTGACATCATTACTGCTTATGATTCCCCTGTTAATCGTCAACAAGACTAAATTCGAAGTGATATTTGTCAATTTCAAAGTCATAACTTGTGCTGAAGCATGGCAATCAATTGTTCAGCGAAGAGCGTATGACTTCACGTTACTCTTTATAGTCTGCTTAATACCTGCTCAAATTGTGTTTGTATCATACCTGTTAATGGGAAAGCGACTTTGGGTGAACGATACAAGATTGGAAGCGAATGGCGACAGCGGCAAAAGAAAGCAAACAAATAGATGTTCAACTAAAGGCTCGCTTAAAGGCTCGCTTAATCAAATCAGAGCAAGTCGGAGAAGAACCGCCAAAATGTGCATAGTCGTGTCGATTGTGTTTGTTGTGTGCTGGTTACCCTATTATACAGTAAATATTTACTTGGATTTTAAGCGCGATAAAGACGCTTTAGACATTGCTTACTGGTGGCTGCTGATTGGACACATACACTGTCTAACAAACCCTATACTATATTGTTTCATGCATAAAACCTTCCGGTATTGTGTGAAACGAATGCTGCCTTGTTGGAGTAATGCCTTTATCAGAACTCCGTCCGGATATGGTACGGTGAGTATATAGTTTGTATCTATCACCTTTAACTGTAATGGAGTACGACAACGAAACATGCGCACAAGATCTCAAATCGACCAATCACATTTCTTGAGCATGAGTTTGATATATGACCTCGGGGCATTGTCTCCCTTATCATAAAGCATGGAGTCTCTCCAGTTAAAAAAAAGTTTAAACTTTATTTATTTTACAACAATTACGAAGCAAGTGTTAACAACTTATATTAATCACTCTCGTTGGCGCGGATGAAAGCGTATATGTGGTCATTCGTGTGGGAGGAAACCGGAGTACCCGGAGAAAACCCACCTGTCCGATCTGGCGACCACCGTACCATCTCACATACTTCCCTGTCCGAGGATCGAACCCGGGTTGCATTGGTGAGAAGCGAGCGCGCTAACCACTGCGCTAATCGGACTCTCCAGTTGTTATTTGTGGATAAAGACAACGGCTGGTATTTTATTAATGGTCGTCTAAACACTCGTTCTATCGCCATTTAGCTCACGGTTGCATCCTTTTCTATCATAAAAACACGTTTCCGGCTAAAATAAAAAAGAATATTTATTTGTTTATGTGGGTGATCGAATGATATTTCATTCACGAACATGAAATTATTATCGGATAATACTCTACCATTCACTACAGTTCATATGATTGTAGCAGACAACAGTTCATTAATGTGTGTTGTCTTATGTGTATCCGGATTACACAGAGACAACCCACCTGTTAAATATGCTACACACATACTTCCCCACCTACAACTATATCTTCCAGCTTTACGTCTAAATAGATATTTCAGATGCCCCCATTCTCTAACGTTCTCCTCCACCTACAACTATATCTTCCAGCTTTACGTCTAAATACATATTTCAGATGCCCCCATTCTCTAACGTTCTCCCCCACCTACAACTATATCTTCCAGCTTTACGTCTAAATACATATTTCAGATGCCCCCATTCTCTAACGTTCTCCCCCACCTACAACTTATAAAGCTATAAATATCATCTTCTTGCTTCCAATGACATGGACATAATTCAAAGAACAATCGGTTTTATTCTATTTTAGAGGTTTTAGAATATCCTGAATGATTCCGTACATGATTCCGGGAAATCAGTAGTAGTGTTCTGTCTTACGGAAATTACAAATCATATGTTAGACGACATTAATAGAATTCGGGCGATCGTGAAAATGTATTTGTGTATGTATGTTTGCCATAGTTTCTGCGTGTGTAAGCGAACTTCATAAACTATGGTATGAAATCATCACGATTGTAAGATCCTATACTTATAAAGAATACTATATAGGAATACATAGGTATATTGTAGGTGTATATATAATATACAGTCTACATCCGTTATCTCGAATTCCGTCGGACCGAACAAAATACTTCGACATAACCTAAGTTTGACTTAACGAAATTCGATATAAACAGATCAAGTTATATGTAAAATGATAGTATCTGAAACGGAACTTTGATCCTTGGAGATAACCGGAGAATTCGACATAACCGACTTTGACATAACGGATGTAGACTGTATATAATACATAGAATTGCATAAATATTCAAAAGTTCTTCTGTTTCTTGTAGTCTGGTGCACTCGGCAGAATGGGTAGCAGAATGACAGGTACTAGCTGGTCCTCAAGAACAGCAAGTGTTAAATCTCAGAGTTCACGGCACAAACCGTTGTCACTTTCTGTGAGCAATGCCTCTAACAGATCAACAAGTGAGAATGACCCGGATGGCAACGATGAAACGGAGATAACGTACTCAGATAATGGCAATACCCTCAATCCGCCAAAGGTCCGTTTGGTCATGAAGCGACCGGGTAGACAGAATCTATGCAACCACTGCAGCCACGATAACCATGACAACAACATGAAGCGTGTCCAGTTTCCCGACAGTTTAAGCGACGACTCCAGAAGTCAGAATACTTCCACATCACCGCAATACTAATAGTAAAATGTGTAGAAGTTGCGAATATGAAAAATGGCCTCCAGATTCGCACAGATTTGGATAAGCAACCGGCAAATGCAGGAAGAGAGATGTAGTGCGAATATGAAAATATGAAAAATGGCCTCCAGATTCTCACAGATTTGGATAAGCAACCGGCAAATGCAGGAAGGGAGATGTTGTGTTGTGGCACTGTTGGACATCACATTTATCAGTGTGTTTGGATTAATTTCGGTTTTTAATTCATTGACATTGGGAGTATCTCTTGTATTATTTATTTGTGTGACCTCTGTTTGTGTACTTAATGTATAAGCACACATCTGTTCAGTCGTACGCGTACGTATTATATAGTACATTCTTGTGGTATGCCAGAGTGTAACACACGTTAGGAAGTTGTCTAAAGCGTATATAAATTATATAAAACATATAGTATAGTTTGGTGACAGGTTATATAGCATACTGGTAATCGAAGTAGCCTCCTTCAAGCATGCTATATCAGTTATTATTACTTAGATATGAATTTTAGCATATTATGTGGCCATTATTTGACTACCAAAATACTGTCTACCATCCAGGTTTATAAATACGCTGTTTTCCAGTCAAGAAAAAGCTATATCATAACTAGTTCCTGAGACAATGACGCATGCGCACTCGATGCGTGTTTATTTACTTCCCGTAGCGTACCAGTGATTCAAAGTTGACAGATAACAGATATTTGTAGTTTCGTAGTAATATTTCAATCGTGTTCGTGTATCTAATTCAGTAATTGTGATTTATTCCTGATAAATGGATAACGGAGAGCATGATTTCGATTATTAAATGTTCAAATTCATATCAAAGTAATAACGACGTTATCACGTGGCTAGTTTCATATCAGCCTAGGTATCGACCCACGGTACTTGATATCAGTGTTCGACCTTCGGTCTCAGGCTGTAATCAAGTTACATCGGGTCGATGCATATGCTGATATGACACTAGCCACGTGATAACCTCTAAGTAATACACAGGAAAGGGGAGGTTCTTTAGAAATTACGTTATATATTACAATGTTTGTTTTGTTGGGTTAAAGTCGTACTGGGCTGTTTAGGCCAAATGGCTAAATACAGTCTACATCCGTTATGTCATCGTCGTTTATGTCGAATTATTCGGTTATCTCGAGGTCGGATCAAAGTCCCGTTTCAGACACTATCATTTTACATATAACATGATATGTTTATATCGAAGTTCGTTAAGTCAAACTTCGGTTATGTCGAAGTATTTGTTCGGCCCGACGGAATTCGACATAACGGATGTAGTCTACATGTTAAAACTGTGGAATGTCTTTACTGCAACATGTGTAAATTACCTCATAACAACCATTTAATAGTGTGACAGGTCATTTTGAACAGAAATACCACTTCTACAGTAGAACACTTCTACTATGTGCACTCTAGCGATGAAAATAACAATGAAATAGGTCATGCAATGTCAATCTGACCTACCAGTTGTCCCGGTCCTCCGTACCAAATTTCATCAAAATTAAGAAATATTCAGAGAATATGTCGTTTGAAGAAATTGTGGATGATGCACTCTCGTATGAGCTAGTAAGAGAGCATCGTAATGCCAGTGGGCTAGATGGTGGTCAGTTCCAATTTAATATCTAGCTCACCTTAAAGAGTTACAGCCCCTTAATAGATTTAGTATTCTGTTTCGGTGACAGACTATGTATTACAAAATAATGCACTGCCTAAACTGGGATTCATCTTTAATTAACACCGCCATAGAACCGGGGTCATTGTCTGTCTGTCTGTCTGTCTGTCTGTCTGTCTGTCTGTCTGTCTGTCTGTCTGTCTGTCTGTCTGTCTGTCTGTCTGTCTGTCTGTCTGTCTGTCTGTCTGTCTGTCTGTCTGTATGTGGACAGGGTAACTCAAAAGGTTGTTTTTAATGGATTTTAGATAAATACATTTTGATGAACTAGATGGTCAGGGCGGTTAGTGAGGTGTCCCATTTACTATATATAGCAACGAGAGAGTGGCCACTTCACTGACCGCCTCCGACTACACGCCTTCTGTATCCCAGCTGTAGCCGTTACGAGCGTACGGCAAGGCATTTAAATTCCACATTGCATCGTGGCGATGAATGCCATCAGGAATGAGGTCTCGAGAGTGATTAATATACGTTGTAGAACCTGTTGCGCAATCGAGCTAAAATAAAATAAAGTTATATAAACTAAGCTACAAGCCTTCGCCGTTTACTCCAAAACTTGAATCACGGTTTTTTGTTTGTTGTTTTTTTTTACGTTTATTTATCGTCGCTACCGGTTGCCCATATGAGCGACGCCTCCTGGTGAGATCAGTCATTTTAGATGTTTGGAGGATAGTGCAATGATACATACAGAGACCCATTCAAGAGTCTCCTCTGGTTCTTTTACGTGCACGGTGTAAAGCACCGACACGAGACCTCGGTTTAATCTCCCATCTGAAATTTTATTAGGGTCAGACGGGGGATCGAACCTGCGATCCCTGGATTACCAGTTCAGCGTGTTTGAATCACGGTTCTCCTGGATCAACCTTTTATATGTCATCAAAATCCATCAACAACGATTCGAATAATCCTCTCCATGGGCAGCGTCAAATACAAGCGCAGAGGGGGGTGCATCTATCCGGCTCTACTACATCCAACAGTTGGTTCCTTGTAATTCAAGATTCGAAAGCCTCGTAACTGGTCACATTATAGAATATTATGGAACGTAAATGGATTTCAAAATATCATTATTTATTTCTATATAATAAGTGCATGTTTTTGTATATGTAAGCAAACTTGGACTATGAAAATAAACTTTGAAAAACTTGGAAACAAATGTTTTGTTAACACTTAGCAGCAAATACAATGCTCTCCAAATGATGACACGTTCTACTGTTTTTTTAAAAATAATATTTTATTGCATTTTATCATACAATACATTACATATATACATACAATACATTACATATATACATACAATACTAAGAACAAATCAGAGATTAATATGTAATTATATGATTGCAGTATACGATACATTTGTTTTGTCAAGGGAAAATAAATGGGTTGGGCTACAAGTTATAACAACATTATTTACAGCCCTCCCCGTCACTTCGAACTAAATAAACAATGTTGGATGAACAATTTCTGTAATGTATGATCTGATGTAAAAAAGAACACAATAAAATTAAGTTTCGTGGTGAATATTTGTTAATTATTATTAAGGTACTGTAGCTACAAGGGATTGCACACTACGACACTATGCATGCAATTCGTCTCCAATACCGCATTTCGAATTGGCATGTACACATTATCGACACTAAATACAAGCAAGGTCGGATCTATGTCAATGTCAGATTAACAGGTCATCATCTGGCCGACTGATCGATGAAAATAGCGTACTCTTCATATATCTTTTAGCGATCGATGTGAAGTTGGAATCACTTAATACTACTACTACTAATAATTATAAAGACTTTATTTACCGAGGGAACTCAATTGTTAGGTCAATCTATACTAGAGGACATAGAAAACGCACAACTACATTATATACTAGAGGATATAGAAAACGCACACCTACATTATATCCTAGAGGACATAGAAAACGCACACCTACATTATATGATTATTATTACATGAAAACGAAATACGAAGGATTCCATCGAAGTTATATCACATCTGTTTTACAAAACACAAACTGAACAACTAAAAATATTCCATAATGTTTAAAACTATGTATTTATATAGTTATTGTGTTTCATGTAAAACACACTTATCCGAAGAGTGCGTTTTCTATGTCCTCTAGTACACGAGGCCCTCAACAAATTTAGACATGAAATGGCACACTTTGCAGACAATGACAAATAGTACAGACTGGCAGGAGAATGAGATATGTGTGTTTTACGTTTATTTATCGTCGCTACCGGTTGCCCATATGAGCGACGCCTCCTGAAGAGATTAGTCATTTTAGATTTTTAGGATAGTGCATGATACAGACAGAGACCCATCCCAGAATCTCCTCTGGTTCTTATACGTGCACGGTGTACAGCACCGACACGATACCTCGGTTTAAAGTCCCATCTGAAAGACTGTTAATGTTATTATGGTCAGACGGGGGATCGAACCTGCGATCCCTGGATTACCAGTCCAGCGTGTTACCACTGGACTATATAAGTATTCGTCTGTAAATGAGATATACGCTGCAACTAATACTTATATATATGCATAATTATAATATGCAAGATTATTAGGTAAACAATCTGTCTTTGTAACACTCGATATATAAAGCTGGTATGGTTTGATACAATACGGCAGAGAATTTCACAAGAGGTGACACTGAACATAAGAAAGTGTTTTGTAATGTTTGACTGTGTTCATCATATCTAGACACTATATATACTCTTCCGTATCAATGTCACACGTTGATGTCAAAGGTCATATGAACAATATTTCGGATCCGCTCGATATACCTTCACCCTCTTCAGAAACCAACAAGACACACTAGTCGATCACATCTACATTTCTTAAATACCTGACAAATTATCTCTACTTGAGTACCGTACACTAGTTAACTTTCACAATCTGTAACGAATTTTGCAGCCAACCCGGTATTCGCCGTTTCACTTTTCTCAAAATCTATGTTCACGAGTTCAATGCTCTTGTGCAAGGTGGTGACAAACAGTGTTAATCATGGTTATTTACACAGTGTACGATTTACACAGCGTACGATTTACACAGCGTACAGCGTACGATTTACACAGTGTACGATAACACCCACATTGCATTGTTAGCATGCTGAACTTCCGAGATAATCAGCGACTCCATTACGTCAGCCAGAGCGAGAATTGTATACCAGTATGGCAACAAGAACATCCCTCGATACTATGAACTATTTACATTGTTATTTCGCTCGCCATGTCGATCCCCTTCCAGTCTACTACGTTTACAATCCGGTAATCGCAGCTTTCTCCGAGATAATCAGCGACTCCATTACGTCAGCCAGAGCGCGAATTGTATACCAGTATGGCAACAAGACCATCCCTCGATACTATGAACTATTAACATTGTTATTCCGCTCGCCATGTCGATCCCCTTCCAGTCTACTACGTTTACAGTCCGGTAATCGCAGCTTTCTCCGAGACGTATGATTGGTTAAAGCTGTAGCTTGACGTCACATATCGCACGCGTTTCTATATCGTTGCCAATGTTCCATTATTTGAAATGAAACGACGTAAATACAGGTTTAATACAACGTGTGTGCAATTAATTGTCATTTAATGTATTGAAACTTTCAGCAATGTATTAAATATAAGGAATTAACTCACCTGTGCTTCGTGTATTGAGGTATGCAATATATTTGTGCTGTTTAAAGTGTATGCTGAGACCGAAACTAAGACAGGAAGTCGTGATAGCGCTGTGGTAGCCCATTCGCGAAAGGCTCGGAGTTCGCGTTCCGCTGAACTACTACTAGATGACGATACTCCAATGTCTTTCCTTCCAGGGCAGACCCAGTGAAGCATTGTGCCCTTAGGCAAGGCTTAAAATTCCACAGTGCCTCTTATCTCTCCCTCGTGGCGATGGATTCCATCAGGAATGAGGTATCGAGAGTGATATTAATATAAGTTGTAAGAACTTGATTCGCAAATTGTAAACTGAAATAAGACATGCCTAAATGAGGAGTATCTATATTATATATAATTAAATACGACATACATAGTTGAAGCCGAAAATTAGCGTGGTCAACACTAGGTACATTTTGATTTATCTATTTAGGTCCCTGTCAAAACTAAATCGGAAGTCAATATTTCAAATCCCGTTAGTTTCTGGCATTATGATACAGGAAAATAATTCCTTCCACGGCAGACCCAGTGAAGCACATTGCGACGACTACATGGCGATACGCCAATGTCTTTCCTTCCAGGACAGACCCAGTGAAGCATATTGCGACGACTACATGACGATACGCCAATATCTTTCCTTCCACGGCAGATCCAGTTTAGCATATAGCGACGACTACATGACGATACGCCAATGTCTTTCGTTCCACGGCAGACCCAGTGAAGCATATTGCGACGACTACATGACGATACGCCAATGTATTTCCTTCCAGGGCAGATCCAGTAAAGTATATTGCGACGACTACATGACGATACGCCAATGTCTTTCCTTCCAAAGCAGACCCAGTGAAGCACATAGCGACGACTACATGACGATACGTCAATGTCTTTCCTTCCAAGGCAGACCAAGTGAAGCATATTGCGACGACTACATGGCGATACGTCAATGTATTTCCTTCCAGCAGATCTCAATCGGATCTACAAACTAAGTTAGATTTTAGTCTATAATTGAATCTAGCTAGTGATCCATATTAGGTCATTAATTGTATCTTAGAAATTCAATTAACAAAATAAGTAATACATAGCATCGTGTGTCAGAGAATGTCCAATAGATTGCACTGCTTTGGAATTTTGCAATCACATCGTGCTTGATTACGAATCAAATCAATTTGAAAACATGCCATATTTAAAACTTAATTGCATGCTAGCATTAACGTATTAAATGTAAATTAAATGTTAAGTGCTCTTCATAAATAGTCCAGGCTAAAGTATAATACAGTCTACATCCATTATGTCATCGTCGGTTATGTCGAATTATCCTGTTATCTCGAAGTCGGATCAAAGTCCCGTGTCAGACACTACCATTTTGCATATAACTTGATATGTTTATATCGAATTTCGTTTGAAGTCAAACTTCGGTTATGTCGAAGTATTTTGTTCGGTCCAACGGAATTCGACATAACGGATGTAGACTATTGTTTTAATCTGTATTATTTTCTCATCTATGTACATATACAACTAATTAAACAGAACATGAACAATATACAACAGTACATAGCCATTCATTAAAATATAATTACAAGAGGCTAATGCAGAATATTACAAGTCATAGAAACATGATCACATTAATATCATTACAATAAGAAATGAAAGAGGAAAAAGGAAAGAAAACATTAATATGTACAAGGTAATACTACTGAATAGTAGCTAATTGTCAACTTATTAAAACAATTCAAATTAAATTCTGAAATTCAATACCAACATTATCGAGCAACTAATAGCGACTTCGACAGAATGTGAATACAATTTAAAATGGTGGTTCGGGTGTGACGTCACGAGCAAAGGGAAATAAGTCATGGTACAATTAGGGCAGATAAATTGCTTATCTGTAAATAAAACTCATACCGAACATCGGATTTTCCGAAAAATAATAATCGTTATCAATAATATGAGAATCTATAAGTCTCGTTAATGATGTGGACACATATTTGAATCCCCTAAAACGTTGGAAGTTCTATGTACATTGATTAATCCGAGGAGTGGGACTCGTCATTTGTGGGGGATTTTCAGTTGGTTAACTGTATTATTGAGTTTATATCCCTAGACAGAATACGAGATGAGATAACCGAGAACGAGATTCTCCAATTTCTCCCGCCTTTATAAAATTTCAGACATATCTTCTAACGTCATATCTATATTAATGAGATCCTCGTTTTCATTCCGTAACGTTAATGCAGTTATCAAATGTACCAACATATCATTCGTGAATCAATGGACATCGCGTTATGCTGCTCCAGACGAAGCACGTTCAGTTACATTACGATTCACTCCGTACGCCATCTTAACACTTCCCTAATCTGTACAATGAATATGATCATCTCGCGTTGTTATCAGATGGTGCAATATTATTGTGACATATCGGTTCAAAGGTGCCAATTTCTGTCAACATGTCAATCCGTAATTGCGAAGAAACGGAATTGACGAGACAACATTTTCTGTGATTAAAAGGGTTATTCGGCCTTGACTTATCACATGCCCGTATATCATTGCCGTGGTATATATTGCTTATGTCGTGCCAATTTGTATACCTGTTATATCACTTATTTACTTCTTTATTGCAATTTATCTACGACTTGGCATCGATGTCGATGAAAGTTGTGAATGTTACATGGTTAACTGGTTTGCATTTGAATGAAAATGAAAGCACATTGAAGTGGTTAACATACAATACGACCAATTTATGTTTGCTGTAAGCAGACAGCGTCAACAAGCATAACTAAATTAGACGGGTTCTCGAATTAAGTATCAATATTGTTATTAAGCACTTGCTTGCTATTTGTCACAATTTTGTCAAAGTGGTAGCAATATAAATGCCAGGCAATTTACAGACGGATCTATAGTCCAGTGGTAACACGCTTGACTGGTAATCCAGGATCGCAGGTTCGACCCTCCGTCTGACCCTAATAAAATTAACAGTCTTTCAGATGGAACTTTAAACCGAGGTATCGTGTCCGTGCTTTACACCGTGCACGTAAAAGAAACAGAGGAGACTCTCGAATGGGTATCTGTCTGTATCATTGCACTATCCTCCGAATATCTAAAATGAATAATCTCTTCAGGAGGCGTCGCTCATATGGGCAACCGGTAGCGACGATAAATACACGTGAAACACACACACGCAATTAACGGTACAACTTGTGTATCATACGCGATCAGTTATCGTGAAATACGTGTACACGTGCAACAGTCCTACAAATCCAAACGCATGATTATCAATAATCAATCAAACAAAATAACAGAAGTAATGGCAATTGAAATGTTGTAAATGTTCTTAATTTGTTGTTTGCAAACGTCATTAGATGCAAATAGCGTACTAACAAGCATTACATGGCTTTCCATTAAACGTCCGCGAGTTCATAAGGAATAAAGATCGTTTTCTTTAGCAAAGAACAACATTTATTTGCAAGAATAATGATGCACATTCTCATTGTGTGTGGCTAGTTTAGGTTATATGGCGACATTGCAGCTGTTGTTGCTGGAGGAAGACCCCTGGTGCCCCTCCTAGCAGTAGTTCAGGCACGGATGGGCACCCGGGTAGAACCACACACCTTCCGCAAGCCAGCGGGATAGATTCTTCATATAAAAAATATTCGACTCCAAATGGGATTCGAACCTACATAGGTGATGGACAAATTCTTTGAACTCGACGACCGTAACAACTCAGTCACGGGGGTCACCTGTTTCTGGAGTGGTTTGTGTACACAAAATCATTATACGTTTGGGTTACGACTCAGCTAGAGCAATGTGTAATTATAGTTTGACAGAATAACAGAGTTTTTGGTATTTTCTTCAGCCGTATCCAATCAAAACAATACAATCTGCCAGCAATGGTCGAGCATTGAACTTCCACACACACACAGGGGAAAGCGACATAAATGTTATATGTTGTATTGTTTATTATACTGATGTAAAGCTTTGAATAGTTCAAAGTGTCAGGTCAACATAATGCAACAGTATGGACCTCCTTGGCCGAGTGGCTATGGTCGTTGACTTATCAATTGCCTATCACGGAATCCCATTGGGAGTGTGAACTTATATCATGTATGGAAACTATCCAGCTGGCTTGCATAAAGTTCATACACAATTATTTAGCTCAATTGTGAAACAAGTGTTTACGACGTTAGATTAATCACTCACGAGACCTTATTCCTGGTGGAATCCATCGCCATGACGGAGGGAGGGAGAGAGGGAGAGAGGGGAAAAGGGAGGGAGAGAGGGGAAAAGGAAGGAAGAACGGAAGAAGGAAGGAAGGAAGGAAGGAGGAAAGGAAAGGAAGGAAGAGAAGGAAGGAAGGAGGGAGGGAGGGAGGGAGGGAGGGAGGGGGAGAGGGGGGAGGGAGGAAGGGAGGGAGGGAGGAAGGGAGGAATGGAAGGAAGGAACGGAAGGAAGGGAGGGAGGAATGGAAGGAAGGAAGGAAGGAAGGAAGGAAGGAAGGAAAGGAAGGAAGGAAGGAAGGAAGGACGGAAGGAAGGAAGGAAGGAAGGAAGGAAGGAAGGAAAGGAAGGAAGGATGGAATGGAGCTCAATCTAACACTGAACTCGGAAGTTCACACCGAATTTAGGAATTTAGTACGCAGCTGCTTCCATCAACAGTTGCCACATTTAGACGTGAAGCGTGCACGGATGAGTCATGCCACAGGACATCACCACAGTGGTTCGTGTAGGGTTCGAACTCACAACCTGTCCATTACGAGGCGGACGCTGCATCCAGTAACATATGCAGTCTCCACAATGGTAAAGCGATTACATTGCGGTATCATACCGACATGGGCAGCGTCCAGTACACTACTACCATCATTATCTGACCAGGAAATGTCAGTTCCAGACAAATGTTGTCATAAACTATAAATAATGATAAGATATCATACAGTCCAAGGATTTTATTAGACGACGTGCCGACATGTTCACGGAATAAAACAAATCTTCCCTGAAGTATCTATTGTGACAACAAGCGTCCTGGAATAATGGATATTTCTAATTTATGATCAGGAAATGCAAGAAAATCAGGTAATTGGACGGAGTAGATGCTAACTCCGATATCAACATATATGTAATATACTATTGGTATAAATAACATAGATATCAACATATGTGTAATATATTATTGGTATAAATAACATAGATATCAACATACGTGTACTATACTGTTGGTATAAATAACATAGATATCAACATATGTGTAATATATTATTGGTATAAATAACATAGATATCAACATATACGTAATATATTATTGGTATACATAACATAGATATCAACATACGTGTAATATACCAGAGGAGACTCTCGAATGGGTCTCTGTCTGTATCATGCACTATCCTCCAAAACTAAAATGACTAATATCTTCAGAAGGCGTCGCTCATATGGGCAACCGGTAGCGACGATAAATAAACGTAAAACACACATGTATTTTCGCTTACTAACGAATTCGTCCATTTCTATTTACCTAGCACGTATTATCTTGTTAGTGTTGGGGAGATTAATGTACACTATCTTACCATAATATATAATATGTTTCTCCTTCTTCATAGACAATGCATTTATGCAGTGGCGACTTTAGATAAATGTATTAGTAAAAAAAAAAAAAAAAAAAACATGGTCGAGTGGTTAAGGTCGCTGACTTGTATACCACTGTAACCTATCATCACTGATGGTCACGGGTTCGAGCCCCGCTCAGGCCGTGTCTCATTTATATGAAAAAGTTGGCCGTTTCTTACGGAGGTTGGTGCACCCAAGTACTGGTTAACCGCTGGAGCCTGCCCAGGAAAGGTGTTGTTAGGTAGACTGCCCGCCGGCGATATAGCCCAAAATGGTGCTGATGTAGGCGTAAAAACCCGAATCATAGAATCATAATTAGTAAAAAAACTAAAAATACGTTGTATCTGCCTGACCATGTTAGTGACGTCTTTTGTCACTGTCTCATTGCTCTAAGTAGCTGAGTGTGTGGGTTCGTGTCATATGAGAAGGTCTGTAAACTATATATCCAATATGTTTTATTGCAATGTATAATACTGTTTTATTACATTCATTTAGCATTAATGGCGGGCAACAATAATAAAGGGGCTCAAGGGAAGGATACGTGTTGTGTATTAGTATGTTACGACACACTGTTAATATGACAGGCGGATCTGTAGTCCAGTGGTAACACGCTGGACTGGTAATCCAGGGATCGCAGGTTCGATCCCCCGTCTGACCCTAATAAAATTAACAGTCTTTCAGATGGGACGTTAAACCGAGGTCTCGTGTCGGTGCTTTACACCGTGCACGTAAAAGAACCAGAGGAGATCCTGGAATGGGTCTCTGTCTGTATCATTGCACTATCCTCCAACATCTAAAATAACTAATCTCTTCAGGAGGCGTCGCTCATATGGGCAACCGGTAGCGACGATAAATAAATGTAAAACACACACACTGTTAATATGGAACTATAGATATGTATAGGTCTATGTCTCAGCAGACGTTATAACGGGTATAGTATGATAGCGCAGATCTATGGATCAGCAGACGTTATAACGGGTATAGTATGATAGTGCAGATCTATGGATCAGCAGACGTTATAACGGGCATAGTATGATAGTGCAGATCTATGGATCAGCAGACGTTATAACGGGTATAGTATGATAGCGCAGATCTATGGCTCAGCAGACGTTATAGCGGGTATAGTATGATAGCGCAGATCTATGGATCAGCAGAGGTTATAACGGGTATAGTATGATAGCGCAGATCTATGGATCAGCAGACGTTATAACGGGTATA
This sequence comes from Archivesica marissinica, assembly GCA_014843695.1. Classification (NCBI taxonomy): domain Eukaryota; kingdom Metazoa; phylum Mollusca; class Bivalvia; order Venerida; family Vesicomyidae; genus Archivesica; species Archivesica marissinica. Next base: position 73,786,221 of record CM026397.1, read on the forward strand.
CTATGATAGTGCAGATCTATGGATCAGCAGACGTTATAACGGGTATAGTATGATAGCGCAGATCTATGGATCAGCAGACGTTATAACGGGTATAGTATGTTATGTTATATGTTATATTTCGGGTTTTACGCCTGCATCAGCACCATATGCTATATCGCCGGCGGGCAGTTTACCTAACAACACCTTTCCTGGGCAGGCTCCAGCGGTTAACCAGTACTTGGGTGCACCAACCTCCGTAAGAAACTGCCAACTTTTTCATATAAATGAGACACGGTCTGAGCGGGGCTCGAACCCGTGACCATCAGTGATGATAGGTTACAGTGGTATACAAGTCAGCGACCTTAACCACTCGACAACGTAGGCGGACGGGTATAGTATGATAGTGCAGATCTGTGGATCAGCAGACGTTATAACGGGTATATTATGATAGTGCAGATCTGTGGATCAGCAGAGGTTATAGCGGGTATAGTATGATAGAGCAGACCTATGACTCAGCAGATGTTATAACGCGTATAGTATGATAGCGCAGATCTATGGATCAGCAGAGGTTATAACGGGTATAGTATTTTATGTTATATGTTATATTTCGGGTTTTACGCCTGCATCAGCACCATTTTGGGCTATATCGCCGGCGGGCAGTTTACCTAACAACACCTTTCCTGGGCAGGCTCCAGCGGTTAACCAGTACTTGGGTGCACCAACCTCCGTAAGAAACTGCCAACTTTTTCATATAAATGAGACATGGTCTGAGCGGGGCTCGAACCCGTGACCATCAGTGATGATAGGTTACAGTGGTATACAAGTCAGCGACCTTAACCACTCGACCACGGAGGCGGACGGGTATAGTATGATAGTGCAGATCTGTGGATCAGCAGACGTTATAACGGGTATATTATGATAGTGCAGATCTGTGGATCAGCAGAGGTTATAGCGGGTATAGTATGATAGAGCAGACATATGACTCAGCAGATGTTATAACGCGTATAGTATGCATGATAGTGCAGATCTATGTCTCAGCAGATGTTATAACGCGTATAGTATGATTGTGCAGATCTATGTCTCAGCAGATGTTATAACGCGTATAGTATGCATGATAGTGTAGCTCTATGTCTCGGCAGATGTTATAACGCGTATAGTATGCATGATAGTGCAGATCTATGTCTCAGCAGATGTTATAACGCGTATAGTATGATTGTGCAGATCTATGTCTCAGCAGATGTTATAACGCGTATAGTATGCATGATAGTGTAGCTCTATGTCTCGGCAGATGTTATAACGCGTATAGTATGCATGATAGTGCAGATCTATGTCTCAGCAGATGTTATAACGCGTATAGTATGATTGTGCAGATCTATGTCTCAGCAGATGTTATAACGCGTATAGTATGCATGATAGTGTAGCTCTATGTCTCGGCAGATGTTATAACGCGTATAGTATGCATGATAGTGCAGATCTATGTCTCAGCAGATGTTATAACGCGTATAGTATGATTGTGCAGATCTATGTCTCAGCAGATGTTATAACGCGTATAGTATGATAGTGCAGATCTATGTCTCAGCATATGTTATAACGCGTATAGTATGATAGCGCAGATCTATGACTCGGCAGACGTTATAACGGGTATAATATGATAGCGCAGATATATGACTCGGCAGACGTTATAACGGGTATAGTATGATAGCACAGATCTATGACTCGGCAGACGTTATAACGGGTATAGTATGATAGCACAGATCTATGACTCGGCAGACGTTATAACGGGAATAGTATGATAGCACAGATCTATGACTCGGCAGACGTTATAACGGGTAGAGTATGATAGCGCAGATCTATGACTCGGCAGTCGTTATAACGGGTATAGTATGATAGTGCAGAACTATGACTCAGCAGACGTTATAACGGGTATAGCATGATAGCGCAATTCTATGACTCAGCAGACGTTATAACGGGTATAGTATGATAGCGCAGATCTATGGATCAGCAGACGTTATAACGGGTATAGTATGATAGCGCAGATCTATGGATCAGCAGACGTTATAACGCGTATAGTATGATAGCGCAGATCTATGGATCAGCAGACGTTATAACGCGTATAGTATGATAGCGCAGTTCTATGGATCAGCAGACGTTATAGCGGGTATAGTATGATAGCGCAGATCTATGGATCAGCAGACGTTATAACGGGTATACTATGATAGCGCAGATCTATGGCTCAGCAGACGTTATAACGGGTATAGTATGATAGCGCAGATCAGTACATATACATACTCTAAATCAGTACATATACAAACTGTAAATCAGTACATATACAAACTGTATATCAATACATAAACATACTGTATATCAATACATAAACATACTGTATATCAATACATAAACATACTGTAAATCAGTACATATACAAACTGTAAATCAGTACATAAACATACTGTAGATCTGTACATAAACATACTGTATATCAATACATAAACATACTGTATATCTGTACATAAACATACTGTATATCAATACATAAACATACTGTAGATCTGTACATAAACATACTGTATATCAATACATAAACATACTGTAGATCTGTACATAAACATACTGTAGATCTGTACATAAACATACTGTAGATCTGTACATAAACATACTGTAGATCTGTACATAAACATACTGTAGATCTGTACATAAACATACTGTAGATCTGTACATAAACATACTGTAGATCAATACATACACATACTGTATATCAATACATAAACATTCTGTAGATCAGTGCATACACATACTATATATCTGTACATAAACATACTGTAGATCAATACATAAACATACTGTAGATCAGTACATAAACATACTGTAGATCAGTACATAAACATACTGTATATCAATACATAAACATACTGTATATCAATACATACACATACTCTCGAAGTCGGATCAAAGTCCCGTTTCAGACACTATCATTGTACATATAACTGGCTCCGTTTATATCGAATTTCGTTAAGTCAAACGTCGGTTATGTCGAAGTATTTTGTTCGGTCAGACGGAATTCGACATAACGGATGTATACTGTAAGTGAAAAGCGCGAAAAAGACTCACACGAACATTAATTGATATATAGTGCACTGCAATTAGTATGCAAACACATACAGCGATGGTAATGTATATATATATCCATTCTACAGATCCTTGATTTCGTATATGTCCTAGACCATTACACACTATTATACTGTAAAGAAATATGATGCAAACAGAATGGATACTCCGTCTCTGATGGATTACCTTGTCAATCGACTTGACGTATACATATAATTGTATCCCTCGGTTACTTTTCCAAAAGCCATGCTGTCCTCTTTACATGCAAGGCGCGACATGAGCACACCTCGCAGTATCAACGTGGGAGTCAGGGACATTCGTGATGTCCACTTGGTACCCGGGGCCATGGTTATATGTGGTCGGGTTATTACGTGCGGACATTCTGGTAAATATGGCGTGAATGGGTAACACGATGGCATGAACTAGTAATGTATTTATTGCGTTGTTGATCCACCAATACGTCACATATAGAGCCGTCACAGACAATATTGACGAGGACATATACGGGGAGGCGACACGATGTATGGGATACGTTTGCTGCTGCGAGATAACCAACGAGGAGTGTGGCGTGTGTGTGTTTTACGTTTATTTATCGTCGTTACCGGTTGCCCATATGAGCGCCGCCTCCTGCAGAAATTAGTCATTTTAGATGTTTGGAGAATAGTGCAATGGTACAGACAAAGGCCCATTCCCATGGTATAGATCGGTGACATCACATAGATCGGTGACATCATATATAACTCGATTATCCCGGCCATCCTCTCACGTCGTGCATGTCGTGGTCGGGGTACACTCTCCAGCAACGCCGTCTTACGGAAGTGGTGGAGGTATGACCAGACCCTGGAGCGACAGAGACGACCAGATGTCCAACTGCTAGATCCGTTTATATGCTGCTGCGAGATGACCAACAGTGAGGAGGGTGGACCCGTTCAGAAAGAAGAGACCGTCAGGACTTGTCACCCTGAAGGGGTGATGACCATCACATACAAGACAGCACTCCACAAATCTACAGACACTTCACGAATAATCGATGTAAGAATCCACTCATCTTTGAATGCTCGCCCACATTGTTCGGTGGCGAGGGTAAAGAAACGTTACCATCACCATCATCGAACTCGACCATACGAAGAACCTCTGTGCTCGAGTGGTCGATCACGCCGCTGCTAGAATTCCCGCACAACATACTACCTCATCCCCTGTTACTGAGTGGCATATTCCACCTCTCGTTGCACCTCCACTTTCACCGCGGGATGTTCGATACATAGAACCGCACAACATACTACCTCATCCCCTGTTACTGAGTGGCATATTCCACCTCTCGTTGCACCTCCACTTTCACCGCGGGATGTTCGATACATAGAACCGCACAACATACTACCTCATCCCCTGTTACTGAGTGGCATATTCCACCTCTCGTTACACCTCCACTTTCACCGCGGGATGTTCGTTACATAGAACTGCACAACATACTACCTCATCCTCTGTTACTGAGTGACATATTCCACCTTTCGTTACACCTCCACTTTCACCGCGGGATGTTCGTTACATAGAACTGCACAACATACTACCTCATCCTCTGTTACTGAGTGACATATTCCACCTCTCGTTACACCTCCACTTTCACCGCGGCATGTTCGATACATAGAACCGCACAACATACTACCTCATCCCCTGTTACTGAGTGACATATTCCACCTCTCGTTACACCTCCACTTTCACCGCGGCATGTCAGTTCCTTATTAATCATATGAACGTTGTGTGTGGCTTACAGAGGTTGGCGAGTTAAGTACTCCAGTTTCACCACTACCACATGGGCGATCATCTGACGATAGTGTGTGTTTTACGTTTATTTATCGTCGCTACCGGTTGCCCATATGAGCGATGCCTCCTGAAGAGATTAGTCATTTTAGAGTTTTGGAGGAGAGACCCATTCCCGAGTCTCCTCTGGTTCTTTTACGTGCATGGTGTAAAGCACCGACACAAGACCTCGGTTTAACGTCCCATCTGAAAGACTGTTAATTTTATTATGGTCGGACGGGGGGTCGAACCTGCGATCCCTGGTTTTCCAGTCCAGTGTGTTACCACTGGACTACAGATCCGTCTGTCAAGGAGTGTGGCACTAAATAAGGTCACCTTAATTACATTACAGATACAGAACTAGGTCACGAAACGAATGATAGTTACAACACGTCAAGGCGATTGGCTGACCTACTTGTGTCGGCTGACCTACTTGTGTCAGCTAAGCAGCGACTACCGTTATACGAAATTAGGACTTCAAGTATATTCCATGTATGTCAAACCCATTGCGGAGGTGGGTGGGGGTATGCATGTTTTCCCGTAAAGGCACAGCCGACAGTACTAAGCACCATGTGCCTGTGCGGTGCCTTGCTCGATAACAATACATCTGGACAAGTGACGTCACCAAAGACAATGTCTAGATTTGCTGGAGACACACAAATAAATGTTCATTATATACTGACAAATTGATCAAATGCCAACTACTAATAATTCCAAGAGACAATGCATATTAGGAGGTAATGAGATATAGATGCTAGTGTCGGCTGTCTTGATTATGTTGCTGGCTGTATATACCCTCTATAATTGATGTACACAAGTCAATCTATTGCTGGTACGCAATAATTTAGTTCGCATTATTCGTAGGCATAGTCGTTGCATTGGTCTGGCTTGAAAATGATTTAAGAACATCATTCTTGGCCTGTCATTCAGATAATGTGTTCGTGTTTGACTATTGGTTATTTCCAAGGAATTCATATCATAAACTAATAGTTCTTAGAATCACAGTACAATCAAACCTGTCTTAAGCAGCCAGCCAAGGGATTAACAGAAAGTGGCTGCTTAGCACAGGTAGCTGCTTAATAGAGGGCAAATATATAATTAAACAACATATTGGGAATCTGGAAATTGGCTGCTTAATACAGGTTGGCTGCTTAATGGAGGTGACCACTAACACATGTTTGATTGTAAATCAATATGATACAATGGTAAAAATAATTTACTTTATGGGGCTTAAAGTATATAATAATAATAATAATAATAATAATAATAATAATAATGATGATAATAAACACTTTATTGAACTCATTTACACAATTAAGTCAATCTACCATGAGGCCCTCAACAAATTAAAACATGAAATAGCATAATGAAACATGTAAACAGTAACTAGTAAAACTTTCATAGGAAATAAGATATAAGCTGCAAGAACTAATACTTATATTCATGTATAATTGTATAGTACCAGTTTATTAGGTTATTTGTCTGTTCTTTGCACCACCTGATATATAAAGCTTTGAAGTGTGGAACAGAATGTGCTGTTTTGATGTGATAAGGAAGGTAATTCCATAGGTGTGACCCTGAATATAAGAAAGATTTCCAAAAACTGCAGTAGTTGGCTTAGGAGGGTAAAGTTGCACAAACAGCTTAGGTCATACAGCGACTCTCCATCTACCATTGGTGGAAGAAGACCCCCGTGTGCCACTCCGAACAGTAGTGCATACACGCACGGGCACCCAAGTAGAACCACGGACCTACCACAAGCCAGCTGGAGAGCTTCCTCACATTAATTATATACCACCAGGGATTCGAACATATTTGGGTGATGGGAAAGTGAATTAAGTAAACGACCGTAGCCATTCGGTCACGGAGGCCACATTATGGGGTACAAGGAATACACAGACAAGTAGCGGTAGGAATGAAATATGATTTAATTTAACAAGGCCACCGCCCCAAGAGTGTTCTGCCGCTGTCGATTGACTGTACATTCAGTCGCCGCCGCCCCAAGAGTGTTCCGCCGCTGTCGATTGACTGTACATTCAGTCGCCGCCGTCACAAGTTTCACTGAGCTTGTTCCGTTGAAACTCTCGCGTCGTACCCGAGTAACACCTGAGCAGCCAGAGTTCGGACTCGATTTACGCAATATGACCTATGACCCGGAGGCGAGTCGATCACCAGCCATGTGCTAGGCTAGAAGAGTTGTTATGGAGTTTCAAGATGGCGAATGCTGAAAAGAATTTGTAAGTTCTCAAATTGAAGTGGGAATATGTCACTAAAACATGATATTCGAGTTGAAATGTATGTCTATAATATATATATATGGGGAGTAATTCAATATGTGATTATATATGTTGGTTCTCCCATTCCGTTGTTGTTGTTTTTGTTGTTGTTACCGACTCGATTTTAACTCGAAGACGACATTTGTTGTTCTATTGAAAACATGCGAGCGCACGCGGTTTCGGTTCTTAAAAATATGCGTCACTGTCGAGTTAACTGAAGTGGATGAGGAATGGGCGAGACACTATAAATATTGTTATTTTTAATTACAAGCCCATGACAATGCGTTCTGATTATGCTAGACTTAATTCATTATCTAATGTCAATTCTTGCAATTTTATGAGAACACTGTATTTCATTGCATGCCATTAAACAATTGTTTTTACAGATTGACGCTCGGGAAATATGCAATAAGGTATTAGCGATTGCGTCAGCAAGTTAAGTCTGCTTTGTTTCTTTGGGGTTCAATGTGGCACCAACAGCTTATGTCATATGGCGACTCTCTAGCTATTTTGCTGAGGAATAAGACCCCCGGATGTCCTACTGAGCAGTATTGCAGGAACGGACGGAAACCCGGGTAGAACCATCAACCAACCGCAAGCCAGCTGGATAGCCTCCTCACAACTCGGAAAACAATATGTGCACGGGTAAAACGAGACCCGGATTATCGTAGCATTTCTCAACAGTTTGATAGTAGTATATCCGAAGCGTGGTCTTCTCTATGACTTAATGCAAACATCCTTAAACAAAAAATATTGCAGCAGAAGAGTAATTATTCATGAGACACGTTAGATCGCCTGCCAAACGTCTGCCAAGCATATGCCATGCTAAGCGTATGCCATGCCAAGCGTATGTCAAGCGTATGTCATGCCAAGCGTCTGCCATGCCAAGCGTCTGCCAAAATAATGAATACAGCTCGTAACAGTCTGACTAGAAGCAGAATGCTAATATCAGCTCGAAATAAATATGTCCCTTTCTTGTCACCTCTCACGCCGCCCACATATCTGTATTCTCTTCTGCAAGTGATGTGTCGCTTATAACCCTGAAATTAGGTTATTTCTAGCGTTCCATAACAGGAGTTTACTACTGGTGTATATCTGATTTGTATAAATAATGTCCATATTGTGACGTATTGCTTTAGTGTAACTACTATGGATTGTGTGTGTTTTACGTTTATTTATCGTCGCTACCGGTTGCCCATATGAGCGACGCCTCCTGAAGAGATTAGTAATTTTAAATGTTGGAGGATAGTGCAATAATACAGACATAGACTCATTCCAGAGTCTCCTCTGGTTCGTGTAAAGCACCGACACGAGACCTCGGTTTAACGTCCCATCTGAAAGACTGTTAATTGTATTAGTGTCAGACGGGGGATCGAACCTGGATTGTGTTACTGGCGCCATAGTCCATACACACTGGTGATGACCAGTAAGCATAGTATCAATAAATCACAGAATTTCAAACATTATCTTTGCAAATGGCAAACATTTATATTTATTTATATTTCGGGTTTTACGTCTGCATCAGTACCTTTTTGGGCTATATCGCCGGCGGGCAGTTCACCTAACAACACCTTTCCTGGGCAGGCTCCAGCGGTTAACCAGTACTTGGGTGCACCAACCTCCGTAAGAAACTGCCAACGTTTTCATATAAACGAGACACGGCCTGAGCGGGGCTCGAACCCGTGACCATCAGTGATGATAGGTTACAGTGGTATACAAGTCAGCGACCTTAACCACTCGACCACGGAGGCGGACCTGGCAAACATTAAATAATACACAGCATTAATGAATCAAACATCGGAAGTCTGATCAACTTAGCAACATTTATTTTATTCAGAATGCGAGCAGAGCAAACATAGTAATCATTTACACTTGCATAACTTCTCTGTTATATTATATACAGTCAACATCCGTTATGTCGAATTCCGTCGGACCGAACAAAATACTTCGACATAACCGAAGTTTGACTGTAAGTAAATATGATTATATATAAACGGAATCAGTTATATGTAAAATGATAAGTGTCTGAAACGGGACTTTGATCCGACTTCGAGATAACTAGAGAATTCGACATAACCTACTTTGACATAACGGTTGTAGACTGTATATAACTCCCCTAGTTAATTGTAAAAACTCCAATAATAATTAAAGCTTGAAATGAATTAAAGCGACGCTCTAGAAGTATTTTAGTGTTTTTATTTTTTTAACGATAGTGGGGGGGGGTACCAGAGAGGCTCCCACTGAAGAAGCCTCCCTGGGTCTCTTACATCCCTGTTGCTATTTGCCGGTGTACTACAATGATACATGCTACCTCGGTTTATTGTACACTATTATTATTAGGGTCAGACGGGGGATCGTACCAGCGATCCGTCTATTTGCAGTCTAACGTATGTGGCTCTCCGATTAGCGCAGTGGTTAGCGCGCTCGCTTCTCGCCAATGCAACCCAGGTTCGATCCTCGTACCGGGAAGTATGTGAGATGGTAGGATTGTCGCCAGATCGGACAGGTGGGTTTTAACCGAGTACTCCGGTTTCCCCCCACACGAATGACTACAGTTACGCTTTCATCCGCGCCAACGAGAGTGATTAATATAAGTTGTTAAAACTTGTTTCGCAATCGTTGTAAAATAAATAAAGTTTTTAAAAAAACAACAACAAAAACGTATTTACCATTTTACCACTAACTGGTGGATATCATAAACTAGAAATGCTATAAACACAGATACGGATACCATATATAGCTAGTAATATATTTGCAGTGTCCCTTTCTGTCCCTCATATGAGCGATAAAGACAAGACAATCAGCAATTCTCTTGAAAGAGGGAGAGACAAAGGGTTCTGCACATGTCATATGAGATCTTGAAAGAGAGAGATACAAAGGGTTCTGCACATGTCATATGAGGCATTGAAAGAGGGAGAGGCAAAGGGTTCTGCTCATGTCATATGAGGAATTGAAAGAGGGAGACACAAAGGGTTCTGCTCATGTCATATGAGGAATTGAAAGAGGGAGATGCAAACGGTTCTGCTCATGTCATATGAGGCATTGAAAGAGGGAGAGGCAAAGGGTTCTGCACATGTCATATGAGGCATTGAACGAGGGAGATACAAACGGTTCTGCACATGTCATATGAGGCATTGAACGAGGGAGATACAAACTGTTCTACACCTGTCATATGAGGCATTGAACGAGGGAGATACAAACGGTTCTGCACATTGTTTCAGTTTCTTCTTATTATTACTATTACATAAACACCCACTTACAGTTTACACGACGTACATGTCTAACTTCAAATTGATAGCGCTTACGCCATGTACGGGTGTGTTTAGCGAACAACTGTTATTTATATTTCGGGTTTTACGCCTGCATCAGCACCATTTTGGGCTATATCGCCGACGGGCAGTTCACCTAACAACACCTTTCCTGGGCAGGCTCCAGCGGTTAACCAGTACGTGGGTGCACCAACCTCCGTAAGAAACTGCCAACTTTTTCATATAAATGAGACACGGCCTGAGCTGGGCTCGAACACGTGACCATCAGTGATGAGAGGTTACAGTGATATATAAGTCAGCGACCTTAACCACTCGACCACGGAGGCGGACTTAGCGAACAATTGACTACACACAATACTGAGGCGGGTTTATCATAGCGGGGTACTGAAAGGGTTTATCATAGCGGGGCACTGAAGGGGCCTCTCCAAATAGTAATAGTAAAGTGTTTGTTTATTATAGTGTCACCCGTATTTAAAGGGCCAGCCATTTCTGACTTATAAGACACATCTTTGTTTTATGAACATCAGTACTTCCCGGATCCTATGATTGTATGTCAGGCGTCAGGCTGGTAGGCAATCAGTAACCATTATTTAACTAGCTGGCGGCTCACCAACCGGCCATATCAAAACGAACCTTCGTACTCCCGCTCCGTAGCCGGACGCCTTAACCACTAGGCCACGGAGACGGTAATATAGTTGCAATGTACATTCGGCCCCTTATTTGAACGAGTTAAACGAAACGCTACATTTTTAGATTATATTTTCTATGTACATATGTGCAAACATATAGCTAGTGATAGATTATGACTGGGGAGTATTGCATGAAACCAAGACAAATGGAGTATGTTTAGGTGATAGTCCAGTGCATAGACTCGTTTAATGAAATGACGGGCCCTGTCCATAGGAGAAATACTAAACGCAAGCTTAAGTGTGTTTTTACATGAAAAAACAATAACTATATAAATACATAGTTTTAGACATTTTGAAATATTTTTAGTTGTTCAGTTTGTGTTTTGTAATAAAGATGTAATATATCTTTGATGGACTCCTTCGTATTTCCTTTTCATGTAATAATAATCATATAATGTAGGTGTGCGTTTTCTATGTCCTCTGGTATATAATGTAGGTGTGCGTTTTCTATGTCCTCTAGTATATAATGTAGGTGTGCGTTTTCTATGTCCTCTAGTATATAATGTAGGTGTGCGTTTTCTATGTCCTCTAGTGTATAATGTAGGTGTGCGTTTTCTATGTCCTCTAGTATATAATGTAGGTGTGCGTTTTCTATGTCCTTTAGTATATAATGTAGGTGTGCGTTTTCTATGTCCTCTAGTATATAATGTAGGTGTGCGTTTTCTATGTCCTCTAGTATATAATGTAGGTGTGCGTTTTCTATGTCCTCTAGTATATAATGTAGGTGTGCGTTTTCTATGTCCTCTAGTATATAATGTAGGTGTGCGTTTTCTATGTCCTCTAGTATATAATGTAGGTGTGCGTTTTCTATGTCCTCTAGTATATAATGTAGGTGTGCGTTTTCTATGTCCTCTAGTATATAATGTAGGTGTGCGTTTTCTATGTCCTCTAGTATATAATGTAGGTGTGCGTTTTCTATGCCTCTAGTATATAATGTATGTGCGTTTTCTATGTCCTCTAGTATATAATGTAGGTGTGCGTTTTCTATGTCCTCTAGTATATAATGTAGGTGTGCGTTTTCTATGTCCTCTAGTATATAATGTAGGTGTGCGTTTTCTATGTCCTCTAGTATATAATGTAGGTGTGCGTTTTCTATGTCCTCTAGTATATAATGTAGGTGTGCGTTTTCTATGTCCTCTAGTATATAATGTAGGTGTGCGTTTTATGTCCTCTAGTATATAATGTAGGTGTGGTTTTCTATGTCCTCTAGTATATAATGTAGGTGTGCGTTTTCTATGTCCTCTAGTATATAATGTATGTGCGTTTTCTATGTCCTCTAGTATATAATGTAGGTGTGCTTTTCTATGTCCTCTAGTATATAATGTAGGTGCGCTTTTCTATGTCCTCTAGTATATAATGTAGGTGTGCGTTTTCTATGTCCTCTAGTATATAATGTAGGTGTGCGTTTTCTATGTCCTCTAGTATATAATGTAGGTGTGCTTTTCTATGTCCTCTAGTATATAATGTAGGTGTGCTTTTCTATGTCCTCTAGTATATAATGTAGGTGTGCGTTTTCTATGTCCTCTAGTATATAATGTAGGTGTGCGTTTTCTATGTCCTCTAGTATATAATGTAGGTGTGCGTTTTCTATGTCCTCTAGTATATAATGTAGGTGTGCGTTTTCTATGTCCTCTAGTATATAATGTAGGTGTGCGTTTTCTATGTCCTCTAGTATATAATGTAGGTGTGCGTTTTCTATGTCCTCTAGTATATAATGTAGGTGTGCGTTTTCTATGTCCTCTAGTATATAATGTAGGTGTGCGTTTTCTATGTCCTCTAGTATATAATGTAGGTGTGCGTTTTCTATGTCCTCTAGTATATAATGTAGGTGTGCGTTTTCTATGTCCTCTAGTATATAATGTAGGTGTGCGTTTTCTATGTCCTCTAGTATATAATGTAGGTGTGCGTTTTCTATGTCCTCTAGTATATAATGTAGGTGTGCGTTTTCTATGTCCTCTAGTATATAATGTAGGTGTGCGTTTTCTATGTCCTCTAGTATATAATGTAGGTGTGCGTTTTCTATGTCCTCTAGTATATAATGTAGGTGTGCGTTTTCTATGTCCTCTAGTATATAATGTAGGTGTGCGTTTTCTATGTCCTCTAGTATATAATGTAGGTGTGCGTTTTCTATGTCCTCTAGTATATAATGTAGGTGTGCGTTTTCTATGTCCTCTAGTATATAATGTAGGTGTGCGTTTTCTATGTCCTCTAGTATATAATGTAGGTGTGCGTTTTCTATGTCCTCTAGTATATAATGTAGGTGTGCGTTTTCTATGTCCTCTAGTATATAATGTAGGTGTGCGTTTTCTATGTCCTCTAGTATATAATGTAGGTGTGCGTTTTCTATGTCCTCTAGTATATAATGTAGGTGTGCGTTTTCTATGTCCTCTAGTATATAATGTAGTGTGCGTTTTCTATGTCCTCTAGTATATAATGTAGGTGTGCGTTTTCTATGTCCTCTAGTATATAATGTAGGTGTGCGTTTTCTATGTCCTCTAGTATATAATGTAGGTGCGTTTTCTATGTCCTCTAGTATATAATGTAGGTGTGCGTTTTCTATGTCCTCTAGTATATAATGTAGGTGTGCGTTTTCTATGTCCTCTAGTATATAATGTAGGTGTGCGTTTTCTATGTCCTCTAGTATATAATGTAGGTGTGCGTTTTCTATGTCCTCTAGTATATAATGTAGGTGTGCGTTTTCTATGTCCTCTAGTATATAATGTAGGTGTGCGTTTTCTATGTCCTCTAGTATATAATGTAGGTGTGCGTTTTCTATGTCCTCTAGTATATAATGTAGGTGTGCGTTTTCTATGTCCTCTAGTATATAATGTAGGTGTGCGTTTTCTATGTCCTCTAGTATATAATGTAGGTGTGCGTTTTCTATGTCCTCTAGTATATAATGTAGGTGTGCGTTTTCTATGTCCTCTAGTATATAATGTAGGTGTGCGTTTTCTATGTCCTCTAGTATATAATGTAGGTGTGCGTTTTCTATGTCCTCTAGTATATAATGTAGGTGTGCGTTTTCTATGTCCTCTAGTATATAATGTAGGTGTGCGTTTTCTATGTCCTCTAGTATATAATGTAGGTGTGCGTTTTCTATGTCCTCTAGTATATAATGTAGGTGTGCGTTTTCTATGTCCTCTAGTATATAATGTAGGTGTGCGTTTTCTATGTCCTCTAGTATATAATGTAGGTGTGCGTTTTCTATGTCCTCTAGTATATAATGTAGGTGTGCGTTTTCTATGTCCTCTAGTATATAATGTAGGTGTGCGTTTTCTATGTCCTCTAGTATATAATGTAGGTGTGCGTTTTCTATGTCCTCTAGTATATAATGTAGGTGTGCGTTTTCTATGTCCTCTAGTATATAATGTAGGTGTGCGTTTTCTATGTCCTCTAGTATATAATGTAGGTGTGCGTTTTCTATGTCCTCTAGTATATAATGTAGGTGTGCGTTTTCTATGTCCTCTAGTATATAATGTAGGTGTGCGTTTTCTATGTCCTCTAGTATATAATGTAGGTGTGCGTTTTCTATGTCCTCTAGTATATAATGTAGGTGTGCGTTTTCTATGTCCTCTAGTATATAATGTAGGTGTGCGTTTTCTATGTCCTCTAGTATATAATGTAGGTGTGCGTTTTCTATGTCCTCTAGTATATAATGTAGGTGTGCGTTTTCTATGTCCTCTAGTATATAATGTAGGTGTGCGTTTTCTATGTCCTCTAGTATATAATGTAGGTGTGCGTTTTCTATGTCCTCTAGTATATAATGTAGGTGTGCGTTTTCTATGTCCTCTAGTATATAATGTAGGTGTGCGTTTTCTATGTCCTCTAGTATATAATGTAGGTGTGCGTTTTCTATGTCCTCTAGTATATAATGTAGGTGTGCGTTTTCTATATGTCCTCTAGTATATAATGTAGGTGTGCGTTTTCTATGTCCTCTAGTATATAATGTAGGTGTGCGTTTTCTAAATCCTCTAGTGTATAATGTAGGTGTGCGTTTTCTATGTCCTCTAGTATATAATGTAGGTGTGCGTTTTCTATGTCCTCTAGTATATAATGTAGGTGTGCGTTTTCTATGTCCTCTAGTATATAATGTAGGTGTGCGTTTTCTATGTCCTCTAGTATATAATGTAGGTGTGCGTTTTCTATGTCCTCTAGTATATAATGTAGGTGTGCGTTTTCTATGTCCTCTAGTATATAATGTAGGTGTGCGTTTTCTATGTCCTCTAGTATATAATGTAGGTGTGCGTTTTCTATGTCCTCTAGTATATAATGTAGGTGTGCGTTTTCTATGTCCTCTAGTATATAATGTAGGTGTGCGTTTTCTATGTCCTCTAGTATATAATGTAGGTGTGCGTTTTCTATGTCCTCTAGTATATAATGTAGGTGTGCGTTTTCTATGTCCTCTAGTATATAATGTAGGTGTGCGTTTTCTATGTCCTCTAGTATATAATGTAGTTGTGCGTTTCTATGTCCTCTAGTATATAATGTAGTGTGGCGTTTTCTATGTCCTCTAGTATATAATGTAGGTGTGCGTTTTCTATGTCCTCTAGTATATAATGTAGGTGTGCGTTTTCTATGTCCTCTAGTATATAATGTAGGTGTGCGTTTTCTATGTCCTCTAGTATATATGTAGTTTTGCGTTTTCTATGTCCTCTAGTATATAATGTAGGTGTGCGTTTTCTATGTCCTCTAGTATATAATGTAGTTTTGCGTTTTCTATGTCCTCTAGTATATAATGTAGGTGTGCGTTTTCTATGTCCTCTAGTATATAATGTAGGTGTGCGTTTTCTATGTCCTCTAGTATATAATGTAGGTGTGCGTTTTCTATGTCCTCTAGTATATAATGTAGGTGTGCGTTTTCTATGTCCTCTAGTATATAATGTAGGTGTGCGTTTTCTATGTCCTCTAGTATATAATGTAGGTGTGCGTTTTCTATGTCCTCTAGTATATAATGTAGGTGTGCGTTTTCTATGTCCTCTAGTATATAATGTAGGTGTGCGTTTTCTATGTCCTCTAGTATATAATGTAGGTGTGCGTTTTCTATGTCCTCTAGTGTATAATGTAGGTGTGCGTTTTCTATGTCCTCTAGTATATAATGTAGGTGTGCGTTTTCTATGTCCTCTAGTATATAATGTAGGTGTGCGTTTTCTATGTCCTCTAGTATATAATGTAGGTGTGCGTTTTCTATGTCCTCTAGTATATAATGTAGGTGTGCGTTTTCTATGTCCTCTAGTATATAATGTAGGTGGGCGTTTTCTATGTCCTCTAGTATATAATGTAGGTGTGCGTTTTCTATGTCCTCTAGTATATAATGTAGGTGTGCGTTTTCTATGTCCTCTAGTATATAATGTAGGTGTGCGTTTTCTATGTCCTCTAGTATATAATGTAGGTGTGCGTTTTCTATGTCCTCTAGTATATAATGTAGGTGTGCGTTTTCTATGTCCTCTAGTATATAATGTAGGTGTGCGTTTTCTATGTCCTCTAGTATATAATGTAGGTGTGCGTTTTCTATGTCCTCTAGTATATAATGTAGGTGTGCGTTTTCTATGTCCTCTAGTATATAATGTAGGTTGCGTTTTCTATGTCCTCTAGTATATATGTAGGTGTGCGTTTTCTATGTCCTCTAGTATATAATGTAGGTGTGCGTTTTCTATGTCCTCTAGTATATAATGTAGGTGTGCGTTTTCTATGTCCTCTAGTATATAATGTAGGTGTGCGTTTTCTATGTCCTCTAGTATATAATGTAGGTGTGCGTTTTCTATGTCCTCTAGTATATAATGTAGGTGTGGGTTTTCTATGTCCTCTAGTAATAAATGTAGGTGTGCGTTTTCTATGTCCTCTAGTATATAATGTAGGTGTGCGTTTTCTATGTCCTCTTTGGTGTGTTTTTGTAGTATATAATGTAGTGTGCGTTTTCTATGTCCTCTAGTATATAATGTAGGTGTGCGTTTTCTATGTCCTCTAGTATATAATGTAGGTGTGCGTTTTCTATGTCCTCTAGTATATAATGTAGGTGTGCGTTTTCTATGTCCTCTAGTATATAATGTAGGTGTGCGTTTTCTATGTCCTCTAGTATATAATGTAGGTGTGCGTTTTCTATGTCCTCTAGTATATAATGTAGGTGTGCGTTTTCTATGTCCTCTAGTATATAATGTAGGTGTGCGTTTTCTATGTCCTCTAGTATATAATGTAGGTGTGCGTTTTCTATGTCCTCTAGTATATAATGTAGGTGTGGGTTTTCTATGTCCTCTAGTATATAATGTAGGTGTGCGTTTTCTATGTCCTCTAGTATATAATGTAGGTGTGCGTTTTCTATGTCCTCTAGTATATAATGTAGGTGTGCGTTTTCTATGTCCTCTAGTATATAATGTAGGTGTGCGTTTTCTATGTCCTCTAGTATATAATGTAGGTGTGCGTTTTCTATGTCCTCTAGTATATAATGTAGGTGTGCGTTTTCTATGTCCTCTAGTATATAATGTAGGTGTGCGTTTTCTATGTCCTCTAGTATATAATGTAGGTGTGCGTTTTCTATGTCCTCTAGTATATAATGTAGGTGTGCGTTTTCTATGTCCTCTAGTATATAATGTAGGTGTGCGTTTTCTATGTCCTCTAGTATATAATGTAGGTGTGCGTTTTCTATGTCCTCTAGTATATAATGTAGGTGTGCGTTTTCTATGTCCTCTAGTATATAATGTAGGTGTGCGTTTTCTATGTCCTCTAGTATATAATGTAGGTGTGCGTTTTCTATGTCCTCTAGTATATAATGTAGGTGTGCGTTTTCTATGTCCTCTAGTATATAATGTAGTGTGCGTTTTCTATGTCCTCTAGTATATAATGTAGGTGTGCGTTTTCTATGTCCTCTAGTATATAATGTAGTGTGCGTTTTCTATGTCCTCTAGTATATAATGTAGTGTGCGTTTTCTATGTCCTCTAGTATATAATGTAGGTGTGCGTTTTCTATGTCCTCTAGTATATAATGTAGTGTGCGTTTTCTATGTCCTCTAGTATATAATGTAGTGTGCGTTTTCTATGTCCTCTAGTATATAATGTATGTTGCGTTTTTCTATGTCCTCTAGTATATAATGTAGGTGTGCGTTTTCTATGTCCTCTAGTATATAATGTAGGTGTGCGTTTTCTATGTCCTCTAGTATATAATGTAGGTGTGCGTTTTCTATGTCCTCTAGTATATAATGTAGGTGTGCGTTGTTCTATGTTCTCTAGTATATAATGTAGGTGTGCGTTTTCTATGTCCTCTAGTATATAATGTAGGTGTGCGTTTTCTATGTCCTCTAGTATATAATGTAGGTGTGCGTTTTCTATGTCCTCTAGTATATAATGTAGGTGTGCGTTTTCTATGTCCTCTAGTATATAATGTAGGTGTGCGTTTTCTATGTCCTCTAGTATATAATGTAGGTGTGCGTTTTCTATGTCCTCTAGTATATAATGTAGGTGTGCGTTTTCTTTGTCCTCTAGTATATAATGTAGGTGTGCGTTTTCTATGTCCTCTAGTATATAATGGAAGTGTGCGTTTTCTATGTCCTCTAGTATATATATAGGAGGTGTGCGTTTTCTATGTCCTCTAGTATATATATGTAGGTGTGCGTTTTCTATGTCCTCTAGTATATAATGTAGGTGTGCGTTTTCTATGTCCTCTAGATATAATGTAGGTGTGCGTTTTTCTATGTCCTCTAGTATATAATGTAGGTGTGGCGTTTTCTATGTCCTCTATATATAATGTAGTTGCGTTTTCTATGTCCTCTAGTATTAATGTAGTGTGCGTTTTCTATGTCCTAGTTATAATGTAGGTGTGCGTTTTCTAGTCCTCTGTATATAATGTAGGTGTGCGTTTCTATGTCCTCTAGTATATATATAGGTGTGCGTTTTCTATGTCCTCTAGTATATAATGTAGATTTTGCGTTTTCTATTCCTCTAGATATATGTTGTTGTTCGTTTTCTATGTCTCTAGTATATAATGTAAGGTTGCGTTTCTATGTCCTCTAGTATATAATGTAGGTGTTTTTTCATGTCCTCTAGTATATGTAGGTGTGCGTTTTCTATGTCCTCTAGTATATAATATAGGTGGGCGTTTTCTATGTCCTCTAGTATATAATGTAGATGTGCGTTTTCTATATCATCTAGTACATAATGTAGGTGTGCGTTTTCTATGTCCTCTAGTATATAATGTAGGTGTGCGTGTTCTATATGTCCTCTAGTATATAATGTACGTGTGCGTTTTCTATGTCCTCTAGTATATAATGTAGGTGTGCGTTTTCTAAATCATCTAGTGTATAATGTAGGTGTGCGTTTTCTATGTCCTCTAGTATATAATGTAGGTGTGCGTTTTCTATGTCCTCTAGTATATAATGTAGGTGTGCGTTTTCTATGTCCTCTAGTATATAATGTAGGTGTGCGTTTTCTTATGTCCTCTAGTATATAATGTAGGTGTGCGTTTTATATGTCCTCTAGTATATAATATAGGTGTGCGTTTTCTATGTCCTCTAGTATATAATGTAGTTGTGCGTTTTCTATGTCCTCTAGTATATAATGTAGGTGTGAGTTTTCTATGTCCTCTAGTTATAATGTAGGTGTGCGTTTGTCTATGTCCTCTATATATAATGTAGGTTGTGGGTTTTCTATTGTCCTCTAGTATATAATGTAGGGTGGTGGTTTTTGTGTTGTGTTTGTGGTGTGGTTTTTGTTTGTTTGTGGTGGTTGGTTTTTTTTTTTGTTTGTGGTGTTGTTTTTGTGTTTGTTTTGTGTGTGTGTGTTTGTTTGTTTTGTGGTTGCGTTTTCTATGTCCTCTAGTATATAATGTAGGTGTGCGTTTTCTATGTCCTCTAGTATATAATGTAGGTGTGCGTGTTCTATGTCCTCTAGTATATAATTTATGTGTGCGTTTTCTATGTCCTCTAGTATATAATGTAGGTGTGCGTTTTTTATGTCCTCTAGTGTATATGTAGGTGTGCGTTTTCTATGTCCTCTAGTATATAATGTAGGTGTGCGTTTTCTATGTCCTCTAGTATATAATGTAGGTGTGCGTTTTCTATGTCCTCTAGTATATAATGTAGGTGTGCGTTTTCTATGTCCTCTAGTATATAATGTAGGTGTGCGTTTTCTATGTCATCTAGTATATAATGTAGGTGTGCGTTTTCTATGTCCTCTAGTATATAATGTATGTATTGGTTTTCTATGTCATCTATTATATATGTAGGTGTGCGTTTTATATGTTCTCTAGTATATAATGTACGTGTGGTTTTATATGTCCTCTAGTATATTATGTACGTGTGCGTTTTCTATGTCCTCTAGTTATTATAATGTAGGTGTGCGTTTTCTATGTCCTCTAGTGTATAATGTAGGTGTGCGTTTTCTATGTCCTCTAGTATATAATGTAGGTGTGCGTTTTCTATGTCCTCTAGTATATAATGTAGGTGTGCGTTTTCTATGTCCTCTAGTATATAATGTAGGTGTGCGTTTTCTATGTCCTCTAGTATATAATGTAGGTGTGCGTTTTATATGTCCTCTAGTATATAATATAGGTGTGCGTTTTCTATGTCCTCTAGTATATAATACAGGTGTGCGTTTTCTATGTCCTCTAGTATATAATGTAGGTGTGCGTTTTCTATGTCCTCTAGTATATAATGTAGGTGTGCGTTTTCTATGTCCTCTAGTATATAATGTAGGTGTGCGTTT
>CM026397.1:73808025-73838420 GCA_014843695.1 Archivesica marissinica
TACTTGGTTTAATCAAATTAAGATTGAACCTTTTACCTACGACCAAATAACAATTTCTATGCGCATGAATATCCTTGGAACTATTTTCAGACTCCCAAACTATTTAAGCGAAGGCACCATGCTTGTGCAATCTTTTATCGATTCCACATACATTGAATGAGTTTGCATATTGATCCATCAAAACACAAACATTATGCCAAAAACGAGGAAATCGATGTCCCTGGCTGAACTAGTAAACAGCAAAAGGACCAGGAGTGAGACGACAGGCCATGATGTAAACAATACGGGAACCACAGGGACTAGAGTCGTGGGAAATCAAGTGCAAGTCGAACAGCAGCTAAACCCTGGAGTGGAGCAGCAGCAGCTTAACCATGGAGTGGAGCAGATTAACTCTGGAGAGATGGAAACAGGACAAGGTGATTTTATTAATCAGAATCATGATATAATCCAAACCAGTTCAAATGCTAACCATATGTTGGCTGCACATGTAAAAGACAAAATAAAAGAAAAAATATGGAGCAATGAATTTATTGAGTTAAATGAGCTCCTGCATAGTAACCCTGTGAGGCATGAAGGCCAAAAGGTACACTTCATTAATGGAGAGTTAGTAGTTAAGTCGGATAAACAATTGGAAAAAATAGAAAACATTGAAACTTGGACTGATGCATTCCTTATCTACATATTCATCAATACACAGAAATATCCAAACGAAACTCAAAATCTCCTGCAATACCTTTCTAACATAAGGCTTGCAGCTTCACGCAACAGTGGTTGGTTAGTTTATGATAAGCAGTTTCGCTTAAAAAAAGCTATGTTTCTCAATACGGCATGGAACACAATTGATCCAGAGCTATGGATGTTATCAATGAAACCGTTAGAGTTCAAAGATAATTTTACATCTAGTACGTTCCCGAGTGTGATTAGAAAATGCTACTCGTATAACAATACTGGTCGATGCACAAATACAAGATGCCTATTTAGTCATACATGCACGAGGTGCAACGGTACACACCCAGTGTCGACATGCCGACTGGCATATCAATTTAATAGGTCTACCAATCATATGGCAATGCAGGGTTATAATGCACGCCCAGTAAGGTCACCTGGCTCCGGTCTCTATTTCAGACCCCAATACTCGCCAAGGCAAGTCAATGGAATGCAAGCCCCTAGAAGGTTTATGGTCTATTCTCTTAGACGGTTTCCAAAATGGTTTTAAAATACAATACTCTGGGCCAAGAATTCCCATATACTCAGCAAATTTAAGCTCCGCCAAAAAAGATCGAACTCGTTTAAGTATAATGTTACATGAACAGGCTGGGCTCGGCAGATTAATAGGCCCATTTATGTCCTCACCTATCCCTAATCTTAGGATAAATCCTGTGGGTCTAATAGAGAAACAAAATGGTGGTTTTCGTTTAATTACAAACTTATCATTCCCAGCTGGTAACAGTGTGAATGAATTCATAAATCCTGACTTCAAACATGTTAAATATTCATCTTTTGACAATGCGGTTAATATGGTACAAGCAATTGGTACATGTGCGTTTATGGCAAAGGCAGACATTTCATCGGCCTTTAATCTATGCCCAATCTGGCCAGGCGATTTTGACCTGCTTGGTATAAAGTCGGATGAGGGTTATTGGGACAAAAAACTCTTCCCCAAGGTCTAGGATCTTCGTGTCATATATTTGAAAAGGTATCAACCTTTATCCAATGGTTAGTTCAAAAGAAATCAAACTCAACAAATATAGATCACTTGCTTGACGACTTCATTATGTGTTCTAACTCATTTGAGAGCTGTAAGATTCTTATGGACACTTTTGAAAATGTATGTTTAAATTTGAACGTTCCTTTAAGTGAAGAAAAATGGGTTGGCCCAGTTAAAATAATTACTTACTTGGGGTTAGAGATTGATGCAATTGAACAAGTTATACGTATACCACAGGAAAAAATAGAAAAAGCTAGAATTGCTTTAAAGACTTTAATTATGAGCAAGAAAATTACATTAAAAGAGTTACAGGCTGTTACTGGTCTGCTAAACTTCCTGTCTAAAGCCCTACCGTCTGCTCGAGCATTCACCCGTAGATTCTATGATGTGATGTCGTCTGCTAAAAAACCCCATCATTTCATAAGGGTAAATATGGGCATGATTGAAGACGCACACGTTTGGTTGGAATACCTACAGGACTTTAACGGAACATGTAGGTTTAACGAATCTAACTGGACAGAGGACAATGTCCTGGAATTATACACAGACGCTGCGGGTAGAAAAAGTCTGGGATGCGGTTGTTATTTTAATGGCTCGTGGGCAGTATTGCAATGGCCACAGCACTGGCGCGAAGAAATCTTTGCTGACATCACGTATTTAGAACTTGTCCCGATTCTATTAGCATTTCATATCTGGGGAGAAAGTCTAGTCAATAAAAAGATCATTCTGAGGTCAGACAATAATGCTTTAATAGAAATATTAAACAAAAAATCATCAAAAAATAAAAATGTAATGGTACCTGCGGGATTTAGTTTTTATAACGTTACAAAGAAATATCCAAATTAAAGCTAAGCACATTAGTGGGAAAAGAAACGAAATATGTGATGCTATCAGTCGATTTCAGTGGATGCGGCTGGACATACTTCTTCCGGTACACGTGTCCAGGCTACCACACCCAGTACCAGAGTCATTCAAGAAGACAACCAATCTGAAATAAATAGACTGCTAGACGCCTCATTAGCAGATAATACTCATAAGACTTACAGATCTGCAATTTCCAGCTTTGAATTATATTGTAAACAAATTGGGTGTATGGATAGCTGGCCCCCTACGGTAGATGTATTAAAACAATATATAGCGTTCTTGTCATTGAAGCAATATTCCTATTCTTTGGTCAGCACCCACTTAGCAGCCATTATCTATGTAAGCAAACTAAATGATATGCCAGATAATACAAAACGTTTTGTCGTGAAACGAATGGTTGAAGGTTTACGTAGAACAAGGAAGCGAAATGATACTAGGGAACCCATTACACATGAAATTCTTGGAAAATTGATAACAGCTTTACAATCTGTCTGTAGATCTCAATATGAAACTATTCTGTTCACGGCAGCCTTTTGTCTTGCTTTCATTGGGCTTTTACGATTAAGTGAATTCACTCTTCCACATAAAAAGTCCAAAAGACCAATCATAACATTCGATGACGTAACAATACATAAAAAGCTCTTGAGAATATATATTCGATCATCGAAGACTGATCAAAAATGCAATGGCTGCTCTGTGGATATATCAATAGATTCGCAAAACCAGTTAGCAGCCATTAGCTATGTAAGCAAACTAAATGATATGCCAGATAATACAAAACGGTTTGTCGTGAAACGAATGGTTGAAGGTTTACGTAGAACAAGGAAGCGAAATGATACTAGGGAACCCATTACACATGAAATTCTTGGAAAATTGATAACAGCTTTACAATCTGTCTGTAGATCTCAATATGAAACTATTCTGTTCACGGCAGCCTTTTGTCTTGCTTTCATTGGGCTTTTACGATTAAGTGAATTCACTCTTCCACATAAAAAGTCCAAAAGACCAATCATAACATTCGATGACGTAACAATACATAAAAAGCACTTGAGAATATATATTCGATCATCGAAGACTGATCAAAAATGCAATGGCTGCTCTGTGGATATATCAATAGATTCGCAAAACCAGTCTTGTGTAGAGCACATTAAATCGTACATGTTCTACCGACCAAACGACAAGGGCCCCTTGTTCTGTCACTTTGACGGATTCCCACTAACCAGTTTCCAGTTCAGCGCAGTTCTGAAAAAGGCCCAAACATTTGCAGGATTGGACTGTAAGAAAGTCAAATCACATAGTTTTCGGATTGGTGGGGCATCAAAGATGTTCAGAGATGGCTGTTCCATTAATGACATCAAAACTAGAGGCCGGTGGAATTCAAACAGTTATAAGTCATACTTAAGGTAAATACTGATGCCGTTCACGGATCTGGTATTGTCTACAATTTTAAGAACAAGCAAAACTCCAAGAACTAAGTACAGTAGTATTATACGATATATGATTTAAAACACTCGGATTTATTGGGATGATATGATTTGTGTATTCAGATTGATAATAAAAATGGTTGTTTTGAATACAGGAGAATAGATGATAATACAAATGGTTGTTTTGAATACAGGAGAATAGAGGATAATACAAATGGTTGTTTTGAATACAGGAGAATAGAGGATAATACAAATGGTTGTTTTGAATACAGGAGAATAGAGGATAATACAAATGGTTGTTTTGAATACAGGAGAAACGATATCTAACTATATAAATGCATGCAAACTATTTTGGAATATTTTGGATAATATAGCTTTGAATATATAAGTAGTAAATTATGATAAAGAAAGAGATACATGGTAAAAGAAAGATGTGTTGGATTTGCCATATTGCCTTCGGGCCCGGTGATCTGTTGATTGAAGTTATATAATAGGTAATATCAATCCCAGTGTTTTTGACACCGCCCACGGGTCATTTACGCATTTTTCTAAAATTTACCCCAAATGATATCATTTTGGCTCTTAAATACCCCTTTAATAAAGATTAGTAGCTACTAATTAATATCGCAGTTCTAATGAACGTGTAATTGTAAAAGAAATATTTATTTTGGTTGACATGTCTATAAAACGATAATTATGATATAGGACTGGAGCTGCAAGCCTAGGTTCTGCTACACTGTATATACGTTACATTCTCGTTTCCAATAGTTGTGTTTTATACCTTGTAAATTGTTATACTTAAAGCAATCGGACATTTTCAGGTCAAAGGCAAATTTCCGTCTGGATAATTGGGTCATCCTTAATTCGAGGGGCGTCAGATAGGGCCCAGCTCAGACAGGATGGGAAAAATCTGGGCCTTTCCACATACGGTATAGAAATTGAATGGTTCTATGAAGGAGGAATGATAATACAAGATGTTAAGCACAGTATTGATCATTTAAAAATGTTTCATGACAATCCTGATTATGTCATACTGCACTGTGGTGGAAACAATATAGGCCGACAACCGGGGAACGAACTTAGACGGCATATTAAGGAATTACTGTATGAAGGCCCAGATTGTTTACAGGCGTTATTACCAAATACAATATTCATTTGGTCCCAGATTATTCCCAGACGAACTTGGAGATATACCTTTAAATCTCCTCGCAAACAAAATTAGAAAACGAATAAATAGCTGTGTTGGGGCTTACATAATAAAAAAAGGCGGAGCATACATCAAATATCCTAATTTAAATGAGGAACAAAAATTCTTTGCTCCAGATGATACCCACTTAAGTGCATTGGGATATGATATTATGTTAAATAATCTCTCTGCAGCAATTTATTCTATCATCTTGAATGGATGTTATGTTTACCCAAATGACTTGTAATCTTAGTTTTAGGAACCAGGTATACTGTCAGTGAAGATGTGTCTAACTCAAGTGGCATTTCCTTTATAAGCAATTATATTAGATATAGACATGTATAATGCTAGTTTACTCTAATATTGGGAAATATGTCATATATACATATATAGTGTAAACATGTAGTTAAAGGGATTTAAAAACTATTTCAGACCATATTAAGGAATGTATGGCTACATATTCGCTATTCAGCACCAAAATAATAAATTGATTATTGGCCTTGGCTGGTATTTATGCCATACCGCTTTGGCGGAAGGGTCTCTGGAGACTGCTTAGTCTCCAGGGTCCCTTTTTGGCGTATTATAGCATAAATATATATATTGCTGCCGGTAACGGAGCAAATGATCACTTATACTATTAATATTCACATTCGTTTTAAATAATATAATATTAATATATCACCAGCCATGGCCAATATTTGCCAATACAATAAAATTCATTAAACGTTTATATTTGTTGGGTTATTTGTCTCTAGGTAATAGGCATTAGGTAATAATAAATAATATTGACTGTTGGTCTATAGGAATTGTGCATTGGTAAGTGTTGTAAGGTATAATACTATAATATAGTTTGGGGGCTGACCACTAAACTAGAACTTAGAATAAATACTAGGCATTTTTCTTCTTCCAAGTACAGTCAAACCTGTGTTAGTGGTCACCTCCATTAAGCAGCCAACCTGTATTAAGCAGCCAGTTTCCAGATTCCCAATATGTTATTTTAGTATACATTTCACCTCTATTAAGCAGCCAACTGTGCTAAGCAGCCACTTTCTGTGACTCCCTGCTTATGGCAGGTTTGACTGTACA
Organism: Archivesica marissinica; assembly: GCA_014843695.1. Taxonomy (NCBI): domain Eukaryota; kingdom Metazoa; phylum Mollusca; class Bivalvia; order Venerida; family Vesicomyidae; genus Archivesica; species Archivesica marissinica. The sequence goes on from CM026397.1 coordinate 73,814,294, forward strand.
CTTCATTCCTCAACGTATGCACATCTACATCCCAGCGAGGAGTTGGACATTAGAGGAATATAGATAGAACCTGAGATGTCCCGTCGTTACCATGGGAGCAATGCGTAGGCATGGCAAGAACTGTTGTTACATAATTTGTCTGGACCAACTGGTTGCGCAAACAATTGAGATTTCGAGACATGCAAAGTATATAATCCAACGTGCAATCGCGTACATATCCTTATTTGATGTGTATCCTGGTGTAACACTATGGTTCTACATGGGGAGCGCTTCAGGTATGAGCAATGGTAACATCTCCTAAACTCATACACTAAATACACTTATTTTTAGTCAAATATTCTTGAATATCTTACCGTAATAGTTTCTGTGTCCAGCCGGTAAACCATTTTGGATCAGCTCACAGCTGTATCGGATCACTTATAATTTGAAAACAGTTTTATTTCGTCGAGAAGTACACACACACACACACACACACACACACACACACACACACACACACACACACACACACACACACACCACACACACACACACACACACACACACACACACACACACACACACACACACACACACACACACACACACACACACACACACACACACACACACACACACACACACACACACACACACACACACACACACACACACACACACACACACACACACACACACACACACACACACACACACACACACACACACACACACACACACACACACACACACACACACACACACACACACACACACACACACACACACACACACACACACACACACACACACACACACACACACACACACACACACACACACACACACACACACACACACACACACACACACACACACACACACACACACACACACACACACACACACACACACACACACACACACACACACACACACACACACACACACACACACACACACACACACACACACACACACACACACACACACACACACACACACACACACACACACACACACACACACACACACACACACACACACACACACACACACACACACACACACACACACACACACACACACACACACACACACACACACACACACACACACACACACACACACACACACACACACACACACACACACACACACACACACACACACACACACACACACACACACACACACACACACACACACACACACACACACACACACACACACACACACACACACACACACACACACACACACACACACACACACACACACACACACACACACACACACACACACACACACACACACACACACACACACACACACACACACACACACACACACACACACACACACACACACACACACACACACACACACACACACACACACACACACACACACACACACACACACACACACACACACACACACACACACACACACACACACACACACACACACACACACACACACACACACACACACACACACACACACACACACACACACACACACACACACACACACACACACACACACACACACACACACACACACACACACACACACACACACACACACACACACACACACACACACACACACACACACACACACACACACACACACACACACACACACACACACACACACACACACACACACACACACACACACACACACACACACACACACACACACACACACACACACACACACACACACACACACACACACACACACACACACACACACACACACACACACACACACACACACACACACACACACACACACACACACACACACACACACACACACACACACACACACACACACACACACACACACACACACACACACACACACACACACACACACACACACACACACACACACACACACACACACACACACACACACACACACACACACACACACACACACACACACACACACACACACACACACACACACACACACACACACACACACACACACACACACACACACACACACACACACACACACACACACACACACACACACACACACACACACACACACACACACACACACACACACACACACACACACACACACACACACACACACACACACACACACACACACACACACACACACACACACACACACACACACACACACACACACACACACACACACACACACACACACACACACACACACACACACACACACACACACACACACACACACACACACACACACACACACACACACACACACACACACACACACACACACACACACACACACACACACACACACACACACACACACACACACACACACACACACACACACACACACACACACACACACACACACACACACACACACACACACACACACACACACACACACACACACACACACACACACACACACACACACACACACACACACACACACACACACACACACACACACACACACACACACACACACACACACACACACACACACACACACACACACACACACACACACACACACACACACACACACACACACACACACACACACACACACACACACACACACACACACACACACACACACACACACACACACACACACACACACACACACACACACACACACACACACACACACACACACACACACACACACACACACACACACACACACACACACACACACACACCACACAACACACACACACACACACACACACACACAAGTAGTTATGTTTCTTTCTTTCTGTCTTAGTGTATTACAGGGCACACTCTGGAGCTTTGTATGTATGTGTGTTCCATTAATGTCAAACCCCATTGCGGGGACGTATACATGTTTTCCTGGGCAAGCTTAGCCGACCTAAGTGGTTCACAAGTACTAAGCAATGTGTGTGAGGTGCCTTGCTCAATGACACTACATACGTGGCCTGACCGAGTATCGAACGCGGGATCGATCGATTCCAAATCCGACGCTCTACCACTGGACCACGAATGCCATAGATTTGTCATACAACAGTGTACACAGTCAGTCTGTTGTGGAGAAGTCCACCCTTATTTCCTGGGTAGAAACCAGTACGCATAGATCTATGTTACACTTTCTTCTTACTAAGTATCCATAATGTAATACACTACTGACTCACATACGTGTGTCTATGGATTACACATTTCATTTCCCGTCAATAATTTATTTAAATCCGAACAAGTTGCACACTTCACGCATCTGCCTGCAACAGCCCAAAGACATAATTTCAACGTCATTACATACTATTTTGGCTCACAAAAAGCATGCAATTAGCTGTTGATACAGTTAGTGTGGCTTTGATTGGACAGGTGTTGTTGACGCACGTTAATTTCCGAATAAAGTACAGTTAAATATGGGCTATATTTCAATGCTTACACATTTTAACATAAAATAAGAAAACAGCACTGAATGGTTGTCCCATGATGTCGAATTTCATTGGTTGTCTTGATATGGTGTTGCGGGAATAATTATAAATAATAATAATAAAGACTTTATTTAACGAGAGTACTCATTTAACAAAAGTTAATCTACCATGAGGCCCTCAACATATATACAATCAAATGCAATCAAAAGATAGCACTATAAGTGAGAACTGCACATTGGAATAATATAGTAATGTAAAAGCTGAAAAATAGAGAAACTATATTTAATATGTAATGGAATATGATGATATATGGAATTGGATAGCAGAGTAGAAAATGGGAATGAGACAATTAATGATACTAGATCTATCTAACAATGTGCAGATTTGACTTGTAGTGGTATCTTCAAAATATGTAGGAAATCAACTTAAGGACAGCAATTTTCCGATTCTAATAAATATAGCAATGTTAATACACGTTTATAATAACAGTAGAAGTACGCGACTAGTTTGAATTGTTATAGTCCCACCTTAAGTAGAGAATTTTGAACTGTTGGATAGTTGGAGCATTTTGAACTGAGTGAGGCAATGAATTCCAAATAGATGATCCTGAAAATTCAAATGTATTACGAAATAATTCACAATTTGGTCTTGGTGTGTATAATTTATTTGTTACATAATGATATAGATCGGTGACATCACATAGATCGGTGACATCATATATAACTCGATTATCCCGGCCATCCTCTCACGTCGTGCATGTCGTGGTCGGGGTACACTCTCCAGCAACGCCGTCTTACGGAAGTGGTAGAGGTATGACCAGACCCTGGAGCGACAGAGACGACCAGATGTCCAACTGCTAGATCCGTTTATATGCTGCTGCGAGATGACCAACAGTGAGGAGGGTGGACCCGTTCAGAAAGAAGAGACCGTCAGGACTTGTCACCCTGAAGAGGTGATGACCATCACATACAAGACAGCACTCCACAAATCTACAGACACTTCACTAATAATCGATGTAAGAATCCACTCATCTTTGAATGCTCGCCCACATTGTTCGGTGGCGAGGGTAAAGAAACGTTACCATCACCATCATCGAACTCGACCATACGAAGAACCGCTGTGCTCGAGTGGTCGATCACGCCGCTGCTAGAATTCCCGCACAACATACTACCTCATCCCCTGTTACTGAGTGGCATATTCCACCTCTCGTTGCACCTCCACTTTCACCGCGGGATGTTCGATACATAGAACCGCACAACATACTACCTCATCCTCTGTTACTGAGTGACATATTCCACCTCTCGTTACACCTCCACTTTCACCGCGGGATGTTCGTTACATAGAACTGCACAACATACTACCTCATCCTCTGTTACTGAGTGACATATTCCACCTCTCGTTACACCTCCACTTCCACGGCATGTCAGTTCCTTATTAATCATATGAACGTTGTGTGTGGCTTACAGAGGTTGGCGAGTTAAGTGCTCCAGATTCACCACTACCACATGGGCGATCATCTGACGATAGTGTGTGTTTTACGTTTATTTATCGTCGCTACCGGTTGCCCATATGAGTGATGCCTCCTGAAGAGATTAGTCATTTTAGAGTTTTGGAGGAGAGACCCATTCCAGAATATCCTCTGGTTCTTTTACGTACATGGTGTAAAGCACCGACACGAGACCTCGGTTTAACATCCCATCTGAAAGACTATCAATTTCATTAGGGTCAGACGGAGGATCGATCCTGCGATCCCTGGAGTACCAGTTCAGCGTGTTACCACTGGACTACAAATCCGTCTGTATCTGACGATACAAATGCATACATTTATAAATAACTTGATACACTACATTAAGCTGTGTCAAATCCAATCCGTGTTGAGGGTCGTCTAACTTCTATAATCACCTCAGTTGTGAGTACTCAGAGTTTCACCAGTCCGGTAAGTGTATTTGTGATCGCCATAGTAACTGTCTACCAAGTTCTTACAACAGTTTAATGTAGGTGCTGTCACCACTAGTGTGCACATAGACTTCCAGTGAGTGTTGTGAACAGAAATTACCAGCCGACATTAAAGTTTCTGTAGCTTGTATGGATAACCTCTAGTAATTACTGTATCTGATATATCAAAGAATACTTTGAAGTCTATAAAAAGTAAAGTAAAAGTAAAGTGTTTCTTTATTATAGTGTCACCCCTATGTAAAGGGCCAGCCATTACTGACTTATGAGACACCTCTTTTTACGAGCTTCCAGAATCTATATCTTCTTTGCCTTGTTTAGACCTCGGTAGTATCTCCACGTAGTAGTCTGTATGTTGAGGAAGGTAACTCCACGTAGTAGGCTGTATGTTGAGGAAGGTAACTCCGCGTAGTAGGCTGTATGTTGAGGAAGGTAACTCCGCGTAGTAGTCTGTATGTTGAGGAAGGTAACTCCACGTAGTAGTCTGTATGTTGAGGAAGGTAACTCCACGTAGTAGTCTGTATGTTGAGGAAGGTAACTCCGCGTACGATTGGTTTGGATTTCAGTAGCATTGCATAAGAGCAACAATAATGGAGTATGTATGTGGCCCAAGAGAAAACAAATACGTTTTCAGAAATCAATAGGTAAGATTACAAATCGATTACTATGACTTTGAATAGCCATAACCTTACGCGTTTATCCGAAATATATTCATCTTATTCTACTGTGCTTTTCGTTTGTCACAGAGTGCGTGTGTTCACTCGTCGGAACTAAATTGAATCTTATTGCAACTTTTATTAGATTACGATTAGAACAACCTGTTCAATTTCATCTATAAAGATATGGATAAAACGTGTTCTGGCAAGAACGTTCATTTGGTTTAACGCTGATCAATGGCACTCTCTATAGTTTACGTCCGTTTCCAGATTATGTCGATACTTATATTGGAATGAAAGTTTTTAATCATTTTCATCATCAATTATTTTGTTTGTCGGCTGCATTTATAAAGGTAAAATAGCAATTATTTCCAAGTCAGATTTCGTATACGTTTGACCTTAAGTAAGTTAAAATTAGCTTCGAATACGAAAACAACTACATCATCAAAGTAATGTTGCGTGCGGTGTGCTTTGCTAACACCGGATAAGACGTACTTGCTTTAATCAAACGGACAGTTGTAAACATAACACACTAGGAAAGTAGTTTAGTCAATGCTTAGCTGTTCAAAGGGGTCAGAGCGCGAACACATAGCCCATTCAAGTAATTATCATGGAGTCAAACATGTACATATGTTGTATATCGGTGCAATTGCTATGAAGATGTTTACAGACCATTTTATTCTAATACTGCTATAACGGTAAGAAAATGCAATAACCGCGAGTTGACCTTGATCTCGCGTTCATTTGCAACCTTATATCGATAATAAAACTGGAGAATTTCAAAGTTTATTCGACAAACCAACAATATACACACGCTTTTAGCCATTAACAACTAATAGTTTTCACATGGCAAAGAAATAATTATAAACATATAAACATGCATTTCACTTGTAATTGTAATTTATACAGACACAATAAAAAAACAATTACACAATATATTATAAATTTCGGAACGGTTACCATGGTAACGGTATGTTCACGTATTGCATGTGCTTCTGCAATATATTTGGCAAGATTATGTAATCTATTTTGATTGGTTGTTGACCTTATATACAAACAACTTCCAGAAGTAGGCCATGCGCAATTTAATGAATATTTTCTTCTCAAATGAATATATGGAGTAGAACACAACAAGAAATGGTATTCATCCTCAATTGTGTTCATATTACAAAGTTTACAAATGCTTTAGATAATAATACTTGGAGAGATGAAACCCTCGAAGTAGTATCTGACACTGCTTGTGAACAGGATAACCCATAACATAGATAGTTGTGTATGGATTTTGATGAAACTCTGTGTATATATAGGCGGTTTAAACTTTATTTATTTTACAACGATTGCTAAGCAAGTTTTAACAACTTATATCAATCACTCTCGTTGGCGCGGATGAAAGCGTAAATGTGGTCATTCGTGTGGGAGGAAACCGGAGTACCCGGAGAAAACCCACCTGTCCGATCTGGTGACCACCGTACCATATCATATACTTCCCGGTCCGAGGATCGAACCCGGGTTGCATTTGCAAGAAGCGAACGCGCTAACCACTGCGCTAATCGGACAGGCGATTGGATCTAGGAGGAAGTGATTCGGTTTGGGGAGAACTCGGCCAATGCATCCACAGTTTTTAGAGTCATCGTTTCCACGGACATACATACGTGCATTATGATGGTAACCCTACTAGCGCAGAGGGTATATTAGATGCATCTTTAATTGTTACTTGCAATACATACTAATAATACCATTGTTCCCTCCAAATGCAGGAGAGGATTTGTTCCATTGGTATATAGTATACCAATTATTGACACTTCGGTCATTAGTAAATTACAAACATGTACTAGTAAATACTGATTTATATTAAATTGCTAGTTCACGAGAAACATAGTTAATTGAATAGGTTGCCATCCTTTTCGAAGTACTACTTATAGCAATGTTCTATAAAATTATATATTTTAGGGGATCAGTTATCGATTTACGCGGAATTATGATCTACCAAACAGCAATTGCATTTCCTAAATTAATGCTTTTCTTTTTTTGTACTTGTTTCATATCCATTATTATCCCCCTTAATTGTAATCAAAAATTAGTATCCTAATTGCAATGCTCTTATACTATATTCAGTCTCTTTGTTAATTACAATCTAGTATGTTGGGGCAAGCCGAAACTAATATTGTTAAAACTTGTGGCCCAACCGTGTTTTTTACGTTTATTTATCGTCGCTACCGGTTGCCCATAATTATGAGCAACGCCCCTGAAGAGATAAGTCATTTTAGATTTTGGAGGATAGTGTAATGATACAGACAGAGACCCATTCCAGAGTCTCCTCTGGTTCTTTTACGTGTACGGTGTAAAGCACCGACACGAGACCTCGGTGTAACGTCCCATCTGGAAGACTGTTAATTTGATTATGGTCAGACGGGCCCAACCCTTTTGCTTCTCCATATATATACATACTGATACAGTTTGTACCATATATCTTATTTAAATCATCCGTCACATGTTTGTACATTTGAGTTGTACATTGAATATAAAGAATGCAATAAAATGATTAAACTAAACCAAACAGCAATGGTGGACACGATAAAACAAACAGTAATGGTGGACACGATAAAACAAACAGTAATGGTGGACACGATAAACCAAACAGCAATGGTGGACACGATAAAACAAACAGCAATGGTGGACACGATAAAACAAACAGTAATGGTGGACACGATAAAACAAACAGCAATGGTGGACACGATAAAACAAACAGTAATGGTGGACACGATAAAACAAACAGCAATGGTGGACACGATAAAACAAACAGCAATGGTGGACACGATAAAACAAACAGTAATGGTGGACACGATAAAACAAACAGCAATGGTGGACACGATAAAACAAACAGTAATGGTGGACACGATAAAACAAACAGCAATGGTGGACACGATAAAACAAACAGTAATGGTGGACACGATAAAACAAACAGCAATGGTGGACACGATAAAACAAACAGCAATGGTGGACACGATAAAACAAACAGTAATGGTGGACACGATAAAACAAACAGTAAGGAAGATTGATGCAGATATTCAAGAAACGATAAGTACACAGCCATTCGAAGAGACAGAACTTATAACTAAATAGCTGCATAGTGTTGGCATCACAAAAGTCACATATACAATCTTAATGTAAATAGGCATACTTTGCTTGGCAACAATAGAACCAGCATACTTGGCTTGGCAACAATAGAACCAGCATACTTGGCTTGGCAACAATAGAACTAGCATACTTGGCTTGGCAACAATAGAACCAGCATACCTGGCTTGGCAACAATAGAACCAGCATACTTGGCTTGGCAACAATAGAACCAGCATACTTGGCTTGGCAACAATAGAACCAACATACTTGGCTTGGCAACAATAGAACCAGCATACTTGGCTTGGCAACAATAGAACCAGCATACTTGGCTTGGCACAATAGAACCAAATACTTGGCTTGGCAACAATAGAACCAGCATACTTGGCTTGGCAACAATATAACCAGCATACTTGGCTTGGCAACAATAGAACCAACATACTTGGCTTGGCAACAATAGAACCAGCATACTTGGCTTGGCAACAATAGAACCAGCATACTTGGCTTGGCAACAATAGAACCAGCATACTTGGCTTGGCAACACTAGAACCAGCATACTTGGCTTGGCAACAATAGAACCAGCATACTTGGCTTGGCAACAATAGAACCAGCATACTTGGCTTGGCAACAATAAAACCAGCATACTTGGCTTGGCAACAATAGAACCAGCATACTTGGCTTGGCAACAATAGAACCAACATACTTGGCTTCGCAACAATAGAACCAACATACTTGGCTTCGCAACAATAGAACCAACATTCATGTAAATGCAAAGTTGGGTTCATGAGAAGTTGGGTTTCTTGTTGAAGCTTTTACGGAGGCAATCTGTCATTGTGAATGCGAATGTATACTGTAGCTTAATGTAGTTCCCAGGCAAAATCTGGAAATCAATTTGTAAAATTGTTGAATCAAGCAAGTCTTATGTTCAACATTAGATGAACACGTGCATTATAACACAACTGCAAAATGTGTTGCTAAATCAACAAGTATAGGGCATTATGTTTATTGACTGCAAAATACGAATTAATAGGCGGTGACAGATGCAATGACTATTGTTTTAGAGCATAGCAAATATATTTAAGAATTAATTGCACGGAAATATGAACAACAATTGTGATTCGGTCAAAACTAGAAATAAATAGAAGTGGAAGTAGAGCTAGTAGAGTTGATGTAGAGTTTAGTTAGTAGAGTTGTAGTAGAGTTAGTATAGTTAGTAGAGTTGCAGTAGAGTTAGTAGAGTTGTAGTAGAGTTAGTAGAGTTGATGTAGAGTTAGTAGAGTTGCAATATAGTTAGTAGAGTTGTAGTAGAGTAAGTAGAGTTGATGTAGAGTTAGTAGAGTTGTAGTAGAGTTAGTAGAGTTGATGTAGAGCTAGTATAGTTGATGTAGTGTTAGTAGAGTTGATGTAGAGCTAGTATAGTTGATGTAGAGCTAGTAGTGTTGGTGTAGAGTTAGTAGAGTTACAGTAGAGTTAGTAGAGTTAACGTAGAGTTAGTAGAGTTGAAGTAGAGCTAGTAGAGTTAACGTAGAGTTAGTAGAGTTGCAGTAGAGCTAGTAGAGGTGATGTAGAGTTAGTAGAGTTGATGTTGAGCTAGTAGAGTTGATGTAGAGTTAGTAGAGTTGATGTGGAGCTAGTATAGTTGATATAGAGCTAGTAGAGTTGGTGTAGAGTTAGTAGAATTGATGTAGAGCTAGTATAGTTGATGTAGAGTTAGTAGAGTTGATGTAGAGCTAGTAGAGTTGATGTAGAGTTAGTAGAGTTGATGTAGAGTTAGTAGAGTTGATGTTGAGCTAGTAGAGTTGATGTAGAGTTAGTAGAGTTGATGTGGAGCTAGTAGAGTTGATATAGAGCTAGTAGAGTTGGTGTAGAGTTGATGTAGAGCTAGTAGAGTTGAAGTTGAGTTACAATTACACATGGTCAACAAAACAACCATGTGACAGTAATTTGGCAACACACTCCATAATTAATTTGGCAACACACTCCATAATTAATTTGGCAACACACTCCATAATTAATTTGAACAATCTTGGTAAATTCATTTACCATGCTACTAAAATGTAGCGTCGTAAAATCTGCTGTTATATGTCAACATGACGTATATGTTTTTGTTAATAAAAAGTTGCATAGCTTCCTCATTTGAATATAATTCGACACACTCAGTTGGATTCGAACCTAGTTATTAACGACCATATCTACTATGACACGGAGGCCCCTTTTTCAGTCACTGTCACTTTTGCTTAAGGATTGTCATTGATTTTATCTATCAGTTTACCCCGTCGGTTGCCATAATTAAGTAATTTCACGAATGTGTGATTTTTACTTTGACACCGGCACGTCCATTTTGGGATATATTACCATACCGTGTTTCGCTGTTAAGAAATTCGACATAAATAAATGGTGTATAATGCTAAAAGATTACCTCCACATTTATTGTTGGCGTCTTGTACAGTTGCATTGCTCATCGTCCAACCGTATGCGCATCTATTAAGAATCGCGAGGCACGCGAATGGTATGACTTATTTTAAGCCGTATACACCAGGGCTAGGCTAGTATATTTACAGCAAGGTATCCAATCAAAATAATGGAAACTGCATTGAAACGTAATAAGCTTAAAGTTTATTTATCGTCGCTACGGTTTCCAATATGAGCGCCGGGCATTTTACCTAACAAAACCTTTCCTGGGCAGGTTCCAGCGGTTAACCGGTACTTTCTAACTGGTGCACCAACCGCCAAACTGCCAACGTTTTCATATAAATAGACACGGGCCTGTATGTATGTATGTTCCATTAATGTCAAACCCCTTGCGAGGACCTGGGCAGGCTTAGCCGACCTAAGTGGTTAACCAGTACTAAGCAATGTGTGTGAGGTGCCTTGCTAAATGACACTACATACGTGGCCTGACCGAGTATCGAACCAGGATCCGTTCGATTCCAAGTCCGACGCACTACCACTGGACCACGGACGCCACCAGAGCTCGAACACGTGACCACCAATGACGATAGGTTACAGTGATATACAAGTCAGCGACCTTAACCAATCGACCACGGAGACAGACAATATAAATCATATTAATGAGTTGAATATATAGACGTCAAAAAGCCAAATAACAGTCATTCAACACCGTATAACCCGAGCTACAAATTACATCAAACAATATCGTCAGACGGTTGTATAAATGAACGGAACTCTTCTGTTTATATGCAAATACTCATTGATTTACGATATATTTGTTATATATAATTCATAAATATTCCAAAGGGATTCTGCATTTTATAGTTATTATTATATATTATTAGCAAATAGCCTCTAGATTTTTCTTCACGTCATATAGTTCACCACATTATAGACTATAATAATAATAATAATAATAATAATAATAATAATAATAATAATAATAATAATAATAATAATAATAATAATAATAATAATAATAACAATAATAATAATAATAATAATAATAACAATAATAATAATAATAACAATAATAATAATAATAATAATAATAATAACAATAATAATAATAATAATAATAATAATAATAATAATAATATTAATAATAAAGACTTATAATAATAGAGAACTCATTTAACAAAAGTTAATCTTCCAAGAAGCCCTCAACATATATATAGAAATCAAATGCAATCAAAATATAGGATTATAAGTGAAAACTGCACATTGGAATTATATAGTAATGTAAAAGATGAAAAGTAGAGAAACTATATATAATATGTAATGGAATATGATATTATATGGTCCGCCTCCGTGGTCGAGTGGTTAAAGTCATTGACTTGTATACAACTGTAACCTATCATCACTGATGGTCACGGGTTCGAGCCCCAGCTATCAAGTTCGAGTTGGCATCAGGAATGAGATGAGGTCAGGAGAGTGATTAATATTAGTTGTAAGAACTTGTTTCGCAATCAAGCTAATACAAATGTGTATAATTTGAACTAAGGGAAACAACGATAAAAACAGAAGAACTAAATTAAGAGGACCAATATATTCTTAGGAGTATTCAGGGGCAGTAAATCACTAATGTCTCCCATAGCATTTGTGTCCCGATGAATCTTAATGCTAAAAGCCTGTGGAAGCCGTTGGTTTATACAAATTAATTTCAGCTCGATTGCGAAACAGGTTCTTACAACTAATATTAATCATTCTCGAGACCTCATTCCTAATGGAATCCATCGCCACGATGGAGAGAGAAGAGGCAACGTGGAATTTAAATGACTTGTCTAAGGGCACAATCGTAACGGCTCCAGCGGGGCCCGAACTCCGGACCTTTCCTCCACTGCGCTATATCACGACTTCCACTGTGGAAGACGTTGTTGAGTGCAGATGAGACTACATTATTAAGTTGAAACAGATTAACCAACTTGATGGAACCGTGAAACAGATTAACCAACTTGTTGGAACCTTGAAACAGATTAACCAACTTGATGGAACCTTGAAACAGATTAACCAACGTGATGGAACCTTGAAACAGATTAACCAACGTGATGGAACCTTGAAACAGATTAACCAACGTGATGGAACCGTGAAACAGATTAACCAACGTGATGGAACCTTGAAACAGATTAACCAACGTGATGGTACCTTGAAACAGATTAACCAACGTGATGGAACCGTGAAACAGATTAACCAACGTGATGGAACCTTGAAACAGATTAACCAACGTGATGGAACCGTGAAACAGATTAACCAACGTGATGGAACCGTGAAACAGATTAACCAACTTGATGGAACCGTGAGACAGATTAACCAACGTGATGGATCCGTGAAACAGATTAACAAACTTGATGGAACCTTGAAACAGATTAACCAACGTGATGGAACCGTGAAACAGATTATCCAACGTGATGGAACCTTGAAACAGATTAACCAACGTGATGGAACCGTGAAACAGATTAACCAACGTGATGGAACCGTGAAACAGATTAACCAACGTGATGGAACCTTGAAACAGATTAACCAACGTGATGGAACCGTGAAACAGATTAACCAACGTGATGGAACCGTGAAACAGATTAACCAACTTGATGGAACCTTGAAACAGATTAACCAACGTGGAACCTTAAAACAGATTAACCAACGTGATGGAACCATGAAACAGATTAACCAACTTGATGGAACCGTGAGACAGATTAACCAACGTGATGGAACCGTGAAACAGATTAACCAACGTGATGGAACCGTGAAACAGATTAACCAACTTGATGGAACCGTGAGACAGATTAACCAACGTGATGGAACCGTGAGACAGATTAACCAACGTGTAGGGTATTTAGAGGGTATCAATATATAGTGGATATCAATATATATGGATATCAATCTATAGGGGTGGGATATCAATATATAGGGATATCAATATATAGTGGATATCAATATATAGGGATATCAATCTATAGGGAAATCAATAAATAGGGGTGGGATATCAATATATAGTGGATATCAATATATAGTGGATATCAATATATAGTGGATATCAATATATAGGATATCAATATATAGTGGATATCAATATATAGGGGTGGGATATCAATATATAGGATATCAATATATAGTGGATATCAATATATAGTGGATATCAATATATAGTGGATATCAATATAGGGATATCAATATATAGTGGATATCAATATATAGGATATCAATATATAGTGGATATCAATATATAGTGGATATCAATATATAGTGGATATCAATATAGGGATATCAATATATAGGGATATCAATATATAGTGGATATCAATATATAGAGATATCAATCTATAGTGGATATCAATATATAGAGATATCAATATATAGGATATCAATATATAGGGATATCAATATATAGTGGATATCAATATATAGGGATATCAATCTATAGTGGATATCAATATATAGGGATATCAATCTATAGGGATATCAATCTATAGTGGATATCAATATATAGGATATCAATATATAGGGATATCAATCTATAGTGTATATCAATATATAGGTATATCAATATATAGTGGATATCAATATATAGTGGATATCAATAGATAGTGGATATCAATATATAGGGATATCAATATATAGTGGATATCAATATATAGTGGATATCAATATATAGGGATATCAATATATAGTGGATATCAATATATAGTGGATATCAATATAGAGTGGATATCAATATATAGTGGATATCAATATATAGTGGATATCAATATATAGGGATATCAATCTATAGTGGATATCAATATATAGGGATATCAATCTATAGGGATATCAATCTATAGTGGATATCAATATATAGGATATCAATATATAGGGATATCAATCTATAGTGTATATCAATATATAGGTATATCAATATATAGTGGATATCAATATATAGTGGATATCAATAGATAGTGGATATCAATATATAGGGATATCAATATATAGTGGATATCAATATATAGTGGATATCAATATATAGGGATATCAATATATAGTGGATATCAATATATAGTGGATATCAATATAGAGTGGATATCAATATATAGTGGATATCAATATATAGTGGATATCAATATATAGGGATATCAATATATAGTGGATATCAATATATAGGATATCAATATAGGGATATCAATATATAGTGGATATCAATATATAGGGGATATATTTTTCATTTTCATTCAATTAAGCGAACCCATATTCTTTTTATTAATATAATTTTTCACGAGAGAAAAATAATTCCATCATTACTCACACATGTTCTTGTTTTTTTATTTCATGCTGAAAAGTGTTTTACTGATACAAAACGGTGCATCCATGCACTATAAGTTGCTAGACACTGACGGCTTGAGTCGGAAAACGTTCACCGTAACAATATTCCAAACTGCAGTGGATGAAAATTACTGACATATCAATGATAAATGGATGCACAATTCGATATGGTTTTATGCAAAGATAGATACTGGAAATTGTCCGAGTAATTCATAGGGTATTTAGCAAGTGTTGTAATATACAATGTTAGATACAATATATAGGGATATCAATATATATAAATAGGCCCTAACACTTGAATACTCATAGGGGTAGATAGTTCCCCTATATACTCCTAGAGGTTGATAGTTCCCCTAAATACTCCTAGAGGTTGATAGTTCCCCTAAATACTCCTAGAGGTTGATAGTTCCCCTAAATACTCCTAGCGGTTGATAGCTCCCCTATATACTCCTAGAGGTTGATAGTTCCCCTAAATACTCCTAGAGGTTGATAGTTCCCCTAAATACTCCTAGAGGTTGATAGCTCCCCTAAATACTCCTAGAGGTTGATAGCTCCCCTAAATACTCCTAGCGGTTGATAGCTCCCCTAAATACTCCTAGCGGTTGATAGCTCCCCTAAATACTCCTAGAGGTTGATAGCTCCCCTAAATACTCATAGAGGTTGATAGCTCCCCTAAATACTCCTAGAGGTTGATAGTTCCCCTAAATACTCCTAGCGGTTGATAGCTCCCCTAAATACTCCTAGAGGTTGATAGCTCCCCTAAATACTCCTAGAGGTTGATAGCTCCCCTAAATACTCCTAGAGGTTGATAGCTCCCCTAAATACTCCTAGCGGTTGATAGCTCCCCTAAATACTCCTAGAGGTTGATAGCTCCCCTAAATACTCCTAGAGGTTGATAGCTCCCCTAAATACTCCTAGAGGTTGATAGCTCCCCTAAATACTCCTAGAGGTTGATAGCTCCCCTAAATACTCCTAGCGGTTGATAGCTCCCCTAAATACTCCTAGAGGTTGATAGCTCCCCTAAATACTCCTAGAGGTTGATAGCTCCCCTAAATACTCCTAGCGGTTGATAGCTCCCCTAAATACTCCTAGAGGTTGATAGCTCCCCTAAATACTCCTAGAGGTTGATAGCTCCCCTAAATACTCCTAGAGGTTGATAGCTCCCCTAAATACTCCTAGAGGTTGATAGCTCCCCTAAATACTCCTAGAGGTTGATAGCTCCCCTAAATACTCCTAGAGGTTGATAGTTCCCCTAAATACTCCTAGAGGTTGATAGCTCCCCTAAATACTCCTAGCGGTTGATAGCTCCCCTAAATACTCCTAGAGGTTGATAGCTCCCCTAAATACTCCTAGAGGTTGATAGCTCCCCTAAATACTCCTAGAGGTTGATAGCTCCCCTAAATACTCCTAGAGGTTGATAGCTCCCCTAAATACTCCTAGAGGTTGATAGCTCCCCTAAATACTCCTAGCGGTTGATAGCTCCCCTAAATACTCCTAGAGGTTGATAGCTCCCCTAAATACTCCTAGAGGTTGATAGCTCCCCTAAATACTCCTAGAGGTTGATAGCTCCCCTAAATACTCCTAGAGGTTGATAGCTCCCCTAAATACTCCTAGAGGTTGATAGCTCCCCTAAATACTCCTAGCGGTTGATAGCTCCCCTAAATACTCCTAGAGGTTGATAGCTCCCCTAAATACTCCTAGAGGTTGATAGCTCCCCTAAATACTCCTAGAGGTTGATAGCTCCCCTAAATACTCCTAGAGATTGATAGCTCCCCTAAATACTCCTAGAGGTTGATAGCTCCCCTAAATACTCCTAGAGGTTGATAGCTCCCCTAAATACTCCTAGAGGTTGATAGCTCCCCTAAATACTCCTAGCGGTTGATAGCTCCCCTAAATACTCCTAGAGGTTGATAGTTCCCCTAAATACTCCTAGAGGTTGATAGCTCCCCTAAATACTCCTAGCGGTTGATAGCTCCCCTAAATACTCCTAGCGGTTGATGCTCCCCTAAATACTCCTAGAGGTTGATAGCTCCCCTAAATACTCATAGAGGTTGATAGCTCCCCTAAATACTCCTAGCGGTTGATAGCTCCCCTAAATACTCCTAGAGGTTGATAGTTCCCCTAAATACTCCTAGCGGTTGATAGCTCCCCTAATACTCCTAGAGGTTGATAGCTCCCCTAAATACTCCTAGAGGTTGATAGCTCCCTAAATACTCCTAGAGGTTGATAGCTCCCCTAAATACTCCTAGAGGTTGATAGCTCCCCTAAATACTCCTAGCGGTTGATAGCTCCCCTATATACTCCTAGAGGTTGATAGTTCCCCTAAATACTCCTAGAGGTTGATAGCTCCCCTAAATACTCCTAGAGGTTGATAGCTCCCCTAAATACTCCTAGAGGTTGATAGCTCCCCTAAATACTCCTAGAGGTTGATAGCTCCCCTAAATACTCCTAGCGGTTGATAGCTCCCCTAAATACTCCTAGAGGTTGATAGCTCCCCTAAATACTCCTAGCGGTTGATAGCTCCCCTAAATACTCCTAGAGGTTGATAGCTCCCCTAAATACTCCTAGAGGTTGATAGCTCCCCTAAATACTCCTAGAGGTTGATAGCTCCCCTAAATACTCCTAGCGGTTGATAGCTCCCCTAAATACTCCTAGAGGTTGATAGCTCCCTAAATACTCTAGAGGTGATAGCTCCCCTAAATACTCTAGGTTAGCCTAAATACTCCTAGAGTTGATAGCTCCCCTAAATACTCCTAGAGGTTGATAGCTCCCCTAAATACTCCTAGAGGTTGATAGCTCCCCTAAATACTCCTAGCGGTTGATAGCTCCCCTAAATGATAGTCCCCTAAATACTCCTAGAGGTTGATAGCTCCCCTAAATACTCCTAGCGGTTGATAGTCCCCTAAATACTCCTAGGGATCCCTAATACTCCTAGAGGTTGATAGCTCCCCTAAATACTCTAGAGGTTGATAGCTCCCTAATACTCCTAGGGTTGATAGCTCCCCTAAATACTCTAGAGGTTGATAGTTCCCCTAAATACTCCTAGCGGTTGATAGCTCCCCTATATACTCCTAGAGGTTGATAGCTCCCCTAAATACTCATAGAGGTTGATAGCTCCCTAAATACTCCTAGAGGTTGATAGCTCCCCTAAATACTCCTAGAGTTTGATAGCTCCCCTAAATACTCATAGCGGTTGGTAGCTCCCCTATATACTCCTAGAGATTGATAGCTCCCCTATATACTCCTAGAGGTTGATAGCTCCCCTAAATACTCCTATCGGTTGATAGCTCCCCTATATACTCCTAGAGGTTGATAGTTCCCCTAAATACTCCTAGAGGTTGATAGCTCCCCTAAATACTCCTAGCGGTTGATAGCTCCCCTAAATACTCCTAGAGGTTTATAGCTCCCCTAAATACTCCTAGATGTTGATAGCTCCCCTAAATACTCCTAGCGGTTGATAGCTCCCCTAAATACTCCTAGAGGTTGATAGCTCCCCTAAATACTCCTAGAGGTTGATAGCTCCCCTAAATACTCCTAGAGGTTGATAGTTCCCCTAAATACTCCTAGCGATTGATAGTTCCCCTAAATACTCCTAGAGGTTGATAGTTCCCCTAAATACTCCTAGAGGTTGATAGCTCCCCTAAATACTCCTAGAGGTTGATAGCTCCCCTAAATACTCCTAGATGTTGATAGCTCCCCTAAATACTCCTAGCGGTTGATAGCTCCCCTAAATACTCCTAGAGATTGATAGCTCCCCTAAATACTCCTAGATGTTGATAGCTCCCCTAAATACTCCTAGCGGTTGATAGCTCCCCTAAATACTCCTAGAGATTGATAGCTCCCCTAAATACTCCTAGATGTTGATAGTTCCCCTAAATACTCCTAGCGGTTGATAGCTCCCCTAAATACTCCTAGAGATTGATAGCTCCCCTAAATACTAATAGAGGTTGATAGTTCCCCTAAATACTCCTAGCGGTTGATAGTTCCCCTAAATACTCCTAGAGGTTGATAGTTCCCCTAAATACTCCTAGAGGTTGATAGCTCCCCTAAATACTCCTAGATGTTGATAGCTCCCCTAAATACTCCTAGCGGTTGATAGCTCCCCTAAATACTCCTAGAGATTGATAGCTCCCCTAAATACTCCTAGATGTTGATAGCTCCCCTAAATACTCCTAGCGGTTGATAGCTCCCCTAAATACTCCTAGAGATTGATAGCTCCCCTAAATACTCCTAGATGTTGATAGTTCCCCTAAATACTCCTAGCGGTTGATAGCTCCCCTAAATACTCCTAGAGATTGATAGCTCCCCTAAATACTAATAGAGGTTGATAGCTCCCCTAAATACTCATAGAGGTTGATAGCTCCCCTAAATACTCATAGAGGTTGATAGCTCCCCTAAATACTCCTAGAGGTTGATAGCTCCCCTAAATACTCCTAGAGGTTGATAGCTCCCCTAAATACTCCTAGAGGTTGATAGTTCCCCTAAATACTCCTAGAGGTTGATAGCTCCCCTAAATACTCCTAGCGGTTGATAGTTCCCCTAAATACTCCTAGCGGTTGATGCTCCCCTATATACTCCTAGAGGTTGATAGCTCCCCTAAATACTCATAGAGGTTGATAGCTCCCCTAAATACTCCTAGCGGTTGATAGCTCCCCTAAATACTCCTAGCGGTTGATAGCTCCCCTAAATACTCCTAGAGGTTGATAGCTCCCCTAAATACTCCTAGCGGTTGATAGCTCCCCTAAATACTCCTAGCGGTTGATAGCTCCCCTAAATACTCCTAGAGGTTGATAGCTCCCCTAAATACTCCTAGGGTTGATAGCTCCCCTAAATACTCCCTAGAGGTTGATAGTTCCCCTAAATACTCCTAGAGGTTGATAGCTCCCCTAAATACTCCTAGCGGTTGATAGCTCCCCTAAATACTCCTAGCGGTTGATAGCTCCCCTAAATACTCCTAGAGGTTGATAGCTCCCCTAAATACTCCTAGAGGTTGATAGCTCCCCTAAATACTCCTAGAGGTTGATAGCTCCCCTAAATACTCCTAGAGGTTGATAGCTCCCCTAAATACTCCTAGAGGTTGATAGCTCCCCTAAATACTCCTAGCGGTTGATAGCTCCCCTAAATACTCCTAGAGGTTGATAGCTCCCCTAAATACTCCTAGAGGTTGATAGCTCCCCTAAATACTCCTAGAGGTTGATAGCTCCCCTAAATACTCCTAGCGGTTGATAGCTCCCCTAAATACTCCTAGAGGTTGATAGTTCCCCTAAATACTCCTAGCGGTTGATAGCTCCCCTATATACTCCTAGAGGTTGATAGCTCCCCTAAATACTCCTAGAGGTTGATAGCTCCCCTAAATACTCCTAGAGGTTGATAGCTCCCCTAAATACTCCTAGCGGTTGATAGCTCCCCTAAATACTCCTAGAGGTTGATAGTTCCCCTAAATACTCCTAGAGGTTGATAGCTCCCCTAAATACTCCTAGCGGTTGATAGCTCCCCTATATACTCCTAGAGGTTGATAGCTCCCCTATATACTCCTAGAGGTTGATAGCTCCCCTAAATACTCCTAGCGGTTGATAGCTCCCCTATATACTCCTAGAGGTTGATAGTTCCCCTAAATACTCCTAGAGGTTGATAGCTCCCCTAAATACTCCTAGCGGTTGATAGCTCCCCTAAATACTCCTAGAGGTTGATAGCTCCCCTAAATACTCCTAGATGTTGATAGCTCCCCTAAATACTCCTAGCGGTTGATAGCTCCCCTAAATACTCCTAGAGGTTGATAGCTCCCCTAAATACTCCTAGAGGTTGATAGCTC
Source organism: Archivesica marissinica (assembly GCA_014843695.1). NCBI lineage: Eukaryota > Metazoa > Mollusca > Bivalvia > Venerida > Vesicomyidae > Archivesica > Archivesica marissinica. The sequence continues at coordinate 73,835,973 of CM026397.1, forward strand.
CCCTAAATACTCCTAGAGGTTGATAGTTCCCCTAAATACTCCTAGAGGTTGATAGCTCCCCTAAATACTCCTAGCGGTTGATAGTTCCCCTAAATACTCCTAGAGGTTGATAGTTCCCCTAAATACTCCTAGAGGTTGATAGCTCCCCTAAATACTCCTAGAGGTTGATAGCTCCCCTAAATACTCCTAGAGGTTGATAGCTCCCCTAAATACTCCTAGCGGTTGATAGCTCCCCTAAATACTCCTAGAGGTTGATAGCTCCCCTAAATACTCCTAGATGTTGATAGCTCCCCTAAATACTCCTAGCGGTTGATAGCTCCCCTAAATACTCCTAGAGATTGATAGCTCCCCTAAATACTCCTAGATGTTGATAGTTCCCCTAAATACTCCTAGCGGTTGATAGCTCCCCTAAATACTCCTAGAGATTGATAGCTCCCCTAAATACTCATAGAGGTTGATAGCTCCCCTAAATACTCATAGAGGTTGATAGCTCCCCTAAATACTCCTAGAGATTGATAGCTCCCCTAAATACTCATAGAGGTTGATAGCTCCCCTAAATACTCCTAGAGGTTGATAGCTCCCCTAAATACTCCTAGAGATTGATAGCTCCCCTAAATACTCATAGCGGTTGATAGCTCCCCTAAATACTCCTAGAGGTTGATAGTTCCCCTAAATACTCCTAGAGGTTGATAGCTCCCCTAAATACTCATAGCGGTTGATAGCTCCCCTAAATACTCCTAGAGGTTGATAGCTCCCCTAAATACTCCTAGAGGTTGATAGCTCCCCTAAATACTCCTAGCGGTTGATAGCTCCCCTATATACTCCTAGAGGTTGATAGCTCCCCTAAATACTCCTAGAGGTTGATAGCTCCCCTAAATACTCCTAGCGGTTGATAGCTCCCCTAAATACTCCTAGAGGTTGATAGCTCCCCTAAATACTCCTAGAGGTTGATAGCTCCCCTAAATACTCCTAGCGGTTGATAGCTCCCCTAAATACTCCTAGAGGTTGATAGCTCCCTAAACTCTAGAGTTGATAGCTCCCCTAAATACTCCTAGAGGTTGATAGTCCCCTAAATACTCCTAGAGGTTGATAGCTCCCCTAAATACTCCTAGCGGTTGATAGCTCCCCTAAATACTCCTAGAGGTTGATAGCTCCCCTAAATACTCCTAGAGGTTGATAGCTCCCCTAAATACTCCTAGAGGTTGATAGCTCCCCTAAATACTCCTAGAGGTTGATAGCTCCCCTAAATACTCCTAGCGGTTGATAGCTCCCCTAAATACTCCTAGAGTTGATAGCTCCCCTAAATACTCCTAGAGGTTGATAGCTCCCCTAAATACTCCTAGCGGTTGATAGCTCCCCTAAATACTCCTAGAGTTGATAGCTCCCCTAAATACTCCTAGATGTTGATAGTTCCCCTAAATACTCCTAGCGGTTGATAGCTCCCCTAAATACTCCTAGAGGTTGATAGTTCCCCTAAATACTCATAGAGGTTGATAGCTCCCCTAAATACTCCTAGAGGTTGATAGCTCCCCTAAATACTCCTAGAGATTGATAGCTCCCCTAAATACTCATAGAGGTTGATAGCTCCCCTAAATACTCCTAGAGGTTGATAGCTCCCCTAAATACTCCTAGAGATTGATAGCTCCCCTAAATACTCCTAGAGGTTGATAGCTCCCCTAAATACTCCTAGAGGTTGATAGCTCCCCTAAATACTCCTAGAGATTGATAGCTCCCCTAAATACTCCTAGAGGTTGATAGCTCCCCTAAATACTCCTAGAGGTTGATAGCTCCCCTAAATACTCCTAGAGGTTGATAGTTCCCCTAAATACTCCTAGAGGTTGATAGCTCCCCTAAATACTCCTAGCGGTTGATAGCTCCCCTAAATACTCCTAGCGGTTGATAGCTCCCCTATATACTCCTAGAGGTTGATAGCTCCCCTAAATACTCCTAGAGGTTGATAGCTCCCCTAAATACTCCTAGCGGTTGATAGCTCCCCTAAATACTCCTAGAGGTTGATAGCTCCCCTAAATACTCCTAGAGGTTGATAGCTCCCCTAAATACTCCTAGCGGTTGATAGCTCCCCTAAATACTCCTAGAGGTGATAGCTCCCCTAAATACTCCTAGAGGTTGATAGCTCCCCTAAATACTCCTAGCGGTTGATAGCTCCCCTAAATACTCCTAGAGGTTGATAGTCCCCTAAATACTCCTAGAGTTGATAGCTCCCCTAAATACTCCTAGAGGTTGATAGCTCCCCTAAATACTCCTAGCGGTTGATAGCTCCCCTAAATACTCCTAGATGTTGATAGCTCCCCTAAATACTCCTAGCGGTGATAGCTCCCCTAAATACTCCTAGAGGTTGATAGCTCCCCTAAATACTCCTACGAGTTGATAGCTCCCCTAAATACTCCTAGATAGGCCACCCCTAGAGACTCAGATGCATATAACATA
>CM026397.1:73839420-74002122 GCA_014843695.1 Archivesica marissinica
CTCTCGTTGCACCTCCACTTTCACCGCGGGATGTTCGATACATAGAACTGCACAACATACTACCTCATCCTCTGTTACTAAGTGACATATTCCACCTCTCGTTACACCTCCACTTTCACCGCGGGATGTTCGTTACATAGAACTGCACAACATACTACCTCATCCCCTGTTACTGAGTGGCATATTCCACCTCTCGTTACACCTCCACTTTCACGGCATGTCAGTTCCTTATTAATCATATGAACGTTTTGTGTGGCTTACAGAGGTTGGAGAGTTAAGTACTCCAGTTTCACCACTACCACATGGGCGATCATCTGACGATAGTGTGTGTTTTACGTTTATTTATCGTCGCTACCGGTTGCCCATATGAGTGACGCCTCCTGAAGAGATTAGTCATTTTAGAGTTTTGGAGGAGAGACCCATTCCAGAAAATCCTCTGGTTCTTTTACATACACGGTGTAAAGCACCGACACGAGACCTCGGTTTAACGTCCCATCTGGAAGACTGTTAATTTCATTAGGGTCAGACGGGGGATCGAACCTGCGATCCCTGGAGTACCAGTCCAGCGTGTTACCACTGGACTACAGATCCGTCTGTATCTGACGTTACAAATGCATACATTTATAAATAAATTGATATCTATAAAAAGTAAAGTAAAAGTAAAATGTTTGTTTCTTATAGTGTCACCCCTATTTAAAGGGCCAGCCATTACTGACTTATGAGACACCTCTTTTGATGAACTTCCAGAATCTATAACTTCTTTGCCTTGTTTAGACCTCGGTAGTATCTCCACGTAGTAGTCTGTATGTTGAGGAAGGTAACTCCACGTAGTAGTCTGTATGTTGAGGAAGGTAACTCCGCGTAGTAGTCTGTATGTTGAGGAAGGTAACTCCGCGTAGTAGTCTGTATGTTGAGGAAGGTAACTCCGCGTAGTAGTTTGTATGTTGAGGAAGGTAACTCCGCGTAGTAGGCTGTATGTTGAGGAAGGTAACTCCGCGTAGTAGTCTGTATGTTGAGGAAGGTAACTCGGTATAGTCTGTATGTTGAGGAAGGTAACTCCGCGTAGTAGTCTGTATGTTGAGGAAGGTAACTCCGCGTAGTAGTCTGTATGTTGAGGAAGGTAACTCCGCGTAGTAGTCTGTATGTTGAGGAAGGTAACTCCGCGTACGATTGGCTTGGATTTCAGTAGCATTGCATAAGAGCAACAATAATGGAGTGTGTGTGTGTGTGTGTGTGTGTGTGTGTGTGTGTGTGTGTGTGTGTGTGTGTGTGTGTGTGTGTGTGTGTGTGTGTGTGTGTGTGTGTGTGTGTGTGTGTGTGTGTGTGTGTTGTGTTGTGTGTGTGTGTGTGTGTGTGGGTGTGTGTGTGTGTGTGTGTGTGTGTGTGTGTGTGTGTGGTGTGTGGTGTGCGTGTGCGTGTGTGTGTGTGGTGCGTGTGCGTGAGTGCGTTTGTGTGTGTGTGTGTGTGTGTGTGTGTGTGTGTGTGTGTGTGTGTGTGTGTGTTGTGTGTGTGTGTGACCCAAGAGAAAACAAATACGTTTTCAGAAATCAATAGGTAAGATTACAAATCGATTACTATGACATTGAGTAGCCATAACCTTACGAGTTTATCCGAAATATATTCATCTTATTCTACTGTGCTTTTCGTTTGTCACAGAGTGCGTGTGTTCACTCATCGGAACTAAATTGAATCTTATTGCAACTTTTATTAGATTACGATTAGAACAACCTGTTCAATTTCATCTATAAAGATATGGATACAACGTGTTCTGGCAAGAACTCATTTGGTTTAACGCTGATCAATGGCACTCTCTATAGTTTACGTCCGTTTCCAGATTATGTCGATACTTATATTGGAATGAACATTTTTAATCATTTTCATCATCAATTATTTTGTTTGTCGGCTGCATTTATAAAGGTAAAATAGCAATTATTTCCAAGTCAGATTTCGTATACGTTTGACCTTAAGTAAGTTAAAATTAGCTTCGAATACGAAAACAACTACATCATCAAAGTAATGTTGCGTGCGGTGTGCTTTGCTAACACCGGATAAGACGTACTTGCTTTAATCAAACGGACAGTTGTAAACATAACATACTAGGAAAGTAGTTTAGTCAATGCTTAGCTGTTCAAAGGGGTCAGAGCGCGAAAAAATAACCCATTCAAGTAATTATGATGGAGTCAAACATGTTGTATATCGGTGCAATTGCTATGAAGAATCGTGAACTCGGTTCAGATGTTTACATACCATTTTATTCTAATACTGCTATAACGGGTAAGAAAATGCAATAACCGCGAGTTGACCTTGATCTCACGTTCATTTGCAACCTTATATCGATATTAAAATGGAGAATTTCAAAGTTTATTCGACAAACCAGCAATATATACACGCTTTTAGCCATTACAAATAATAGTTTTCACATTGCAAAGAAATAATTATAAACATGCATTTCACTTGTAATTGTAATTTATACAGACAACATAACAAAACAATTACTCAATATATTATAAATTTCGGAACGGTTACCATGGTAACGGTATGTTCACATAATGCATGTGCTTCTGCAATATATTTGGCAACGATTATGTAATCTATTTTGATTGGTTGTTGACATTATATACAAACAATTTCCAGAAGTAGGCCATGCGCAATTTAATGAATATTTTCTTCTCAAATGAATATATGGAGTAGAACACAACACGAAATGGTATTCATCCTCAATTGTGTTCATATTACAAAGTTTACAAATGCTTTAGATAATAATACTTGGAGAGATGAAACCCTCGAAGTAGTATCTGACACTGCTTGTGAACAGGATAACCCATAACATAGATAGTTGTGTATGGATTTTGATGAAACTCTGTGTATATATAGGCGGTTTAAACTTTATTTATTTTACAACGATTACTAAGCAAGTTTTAACAACTTATATCAATCACAATCGTTGGCGTGGATGAAAGCGTAAATGTGGTCATTCGTGTGGGAGGAAACCGGAGTACCCGGAGAAAAGCCACCTGTTCGATCTGTCGACCACCGTACCATATCACATACTTCCCGGTCCGAGGATCGAACCCGGGTTGCATTTGTTAGAAGCGAGCGCGTTAACAACTGTGCTAATCGGACAGGCGATTGGATCTAGGAGGAAGTGATTCGGTTTGGGGAGAACTCGGCCAATGCATCCACAGTTCTTAGAGTCATCGTTTCCACGGACATACATACGTGCATTATGATGATAACCCTACTAGCGCAGAGGGTATATTAGATGCATCTTTAATTGTTACTTGCAATACATACTAATAATACAATTGTTCCCTCCAAATGCAGGAGAGGATTTGTTCCATTGGTATATATTTGATTATGGTCAGACGGGCCCAACCCTTTTGCTTCTCCATATATATACATACTGATACAGTTTGTACCATATATCTTATTTAAATCATCCGTCACATGTTTGTACATTTGAGTTGTAGTGTACATTGAATATAAAGAATGCAATAAAATGATTAAACTAAACCAAACAGCAATGGTGGACACGATAAACCAAACAGCAATGGTGGACACGATAAACCAAACAGCAATGGTGGACACGATAAACCAAACAGCAATGGTGGACACGATAAAACAAACAGCAATGGTGGACACGATAAAACAAACAGTAATGGTGGACACGATAAAACAAACAGCAATGGTGGACACGATAAAACAAACAGAATGGTGGACACGATAAAACAAACAGTAATGGTGGACACGATAAAACAAACAGCAATGGTGGACACGATAAAACAAACAGCAATGGTGGACACGATAAAACAAACAGCAATGGTGGACACGATAAAACAAACAGCAATGGTGGACACGATAAAACAAACAGCAATGGTGGACACGATAAAACAAACAGCAATGGTGGACACGATAAAACAAACAGCAATGGTGGACACGATAAAACAAACAGTAATGGTGGACACGATAAAACAAACAGCAATGGTGGACACGATAAAACAAACAGTAATGGTGGACACGATAAAACAAACAGCAATGGTGGACACGATAAAACAAACAGTAATGGTGGACACGATAAAACAAACAGCAATGGTGGACACGATAAAACAAACAGCAATGGTGGACACGATAAAACAAACAGTAATGGTGGACACGATAAAACAAACAGTAATGGTGGACACGATAAAACAAACAGCAATGGTGGACACGATAAAACAAACAGTAATGGTGGACACGATAAAACAAACAGTAATGGTGGACACGATAAAACAAACAGTAATGGTGGACACGATTAAACAAACAGCAATGGTGGACACGATAAAACAAACAGCAATGGTGGACACGATAAAACAAACAGCAATGGTGGACACGATAAAACAAACAGCAATGGTGGACACGATAAAACAAACAGCAATGGTGGACACGATAAAACAAACAGCAATGGTGGACACGATAAAACAAACAGTAAGGAAGATTGATGCAGATATTCAAGAAACGATAAGTACACAGCCATTAGAAGAGACAGAACTTATAACTAAATAGCTGCATAGTTTTGGCATTACAAAAGTCACATATACAATCTTAATGTAAATAGACATACTTGGCTTGGCAAAAATAGAACCAACATTCATGTAAATGCAAAGTTGGGTTCATGAGAAGTTGGGTTACTTGTTGAAGCTTTTACGGAGGCAATCTGTCATTGTGAGTGCGAATGTATACTGTAGCTTAATGTAGTTCACAGGCAAAATCTGGAAATCAATTTGTAAAATTGTTGAATCAAGCACGTGCATTATAACACAACTGCAAAATATGTTGCTAAATCAACAAGTATAGGGCATTGTGTTTATTGACTGCAAAATACGAATTAATAGGCGGTGACAGATGCAACGACTATTGTTTTAGAGCATAGCAAATATATTTAAGAATTAATTGCACGGAAATATGAACAACAATTGTGATTCGGTCAAAACTAGAAATAGAAGTTGAGTTAGTAGAGTTGATAGAGTTAGTAGAGTTGGTGTAGAGCAAAAATACAACGTAGAGTTGATGTAGAGTTGATATAGAGTTAGTAGAGTTGGTGTATAGTTAATATAGAGTTAGTAGAGTTGATGTAGAGTTAGTAGAGTTGATGTAGAGCTAGTAGAGTTGAAGTAGAGCTAGTAGAGTTGATGTAGAGCTAGTAGAGTTGATGTAGAGTTAGTAGAGTTGATGTAGAGTTAGTAGAGTTGATGTAGAGTTAGTAGAGTTGATGTAGAGCTAGTAGAGTTGATGTAGGGTTAGTAGAGTTGATGTAGAGCTAGTATTGTTGATGTAGAGTTAGTAGAGTTAAAGTAGAGTTAGTAGAGTTGAAGTAGAGCTAGTAGAGTTGATGTAGAGTTAGTAGAGTTGATGTAGAGCTAGTAGAGTTGATGTAGAGTTACAATAATGGTCAACAAAACAAACACGTGACAGTAATTTGCCAACACACTCCATAATTAATTTGAACAATCTTGGTAAATTCATTGGTTTAAACAATATTGTATTTCAATGAATATACATAGTCTAATGACCACAATATGAAAATACATGTAGGATTGAGGAGAACGCAACGTGCTTATATGGTTACCTCTTTCCTAAATATCCATTAATTAAATAAATAAATAAATAAATTCATTTACCATGCAACTGAAATGTAGCGTCGTAAAACCTGCTGTTATATGCCAACATGAATTATATGTTTGTGTTAAAAAAAAGTTGCACAGCTTCCTCACTTGAATAGAATTCGACACACACAGTTGGATTCGAACCTAGTGATTGGAAGTCAACGACCATATCTACTATGACACGGAGGCCCCTTTTTCAGTCACTGTCACTTTTGCTTAAGGATTGTCATTGATTTTATCTATCAGTTTACCCCGTCGGCTGCCATAATTAAGTAATTTCACGAATAGGTGATTTTTACTTTGACACCGGCACGTCCATTTTGGGATATATTACCATACCGTGTTTCGCTGTTAAGAAATTCGACATAAATAAATGGTGTATAATGCTAAAAGATTACCTCCACATTTATTGTTGGCGTCTTGTACAGTTGCATTGCTCATCGTCCAACCGTATGCGCATCTATTAAGAATCGCGAGGCACGCGAATGGTATGTCTTATTTTAAGCCGTATACACCAGGGCTAGGCTAGTATATTTACAGCAAGGTATCCAATCAAAATAATGGAAACTGCATTGAAACGTAATAAGTTTAAAGTTTATTTATCGTCGCTACGGTTTCCAATATGAGCGCCGGGCATTTTACCTAACAAAACCTTTCCTGGGCAAGTTCCAGCGGTTAACCGGTACTTTCTAACTGGTGCACCAACCGCCAAACTGCCAACGTTTTCAAATAAATAGACACGGGCCTGTATGTATGTATGTGTGTTCCATTAATGTCAAACCCCTTGCGGGGACCTGGGCAGGCTTAGCCGACCTAAGTGGTTAACCAGTACTAAGCAACGTGTGTGAGGTGCCTTGCTCAATAGCATTACATACGTGGCCTGACCGAGTATCGAACCCGGATCCGTTCGATTCCAAGTCCGACGCACTACCACTGGACCACGGACGCCACCAGAGCTCGAACACGTGACCACCAATGACGATAGGTTACATTGATATACAAGTCAGCGACCTTAACGATTCGACCACGGAGGCAGACAATCTAAATCATATTAATGAGTTGAATATATAGACGTCAAAAAGCCAATAACAGTCATTCAACACCGTATAACCCGAGCTACAAATTACATCAAACAATATCGTCAGACGGTTGTATAAATGAACGGAACTCTTCTGTTTATATGCAAATACTCATTGATTTACGATATATTTGTTATATATAATTCATAAATATTCCAAAGGGATTCTGCATTTTATAGTTATTATTATATATTATTAGCAAATAGCCTCTAGATTTTTCTTCACGTCATATAGTTCACCACATTATAGACTATAATAATAATAATAATAATAATAATAATAACAATAATAATAATAATAATAATAATAATAATAATAATAATAATAATAATAACAATAACAACAATAATAATAATAATAATATTAATAATAAAGACTTATAATAATAGAGAACTCATTTAACAAAAGTTAATTTTCCAAGAAGCCCTCAACATATATATAGAAATCAAATGCAATCAAAATATAGGATTATAAGTGAAAACTGCACATTGGAATTATATAGTAATGTAAAAGATGAAAAGTAGAGAAACTATATATAATATGTAATGGAATATGATGTTATATGGTCCGCCTCCGTGGTCGAGTGGTTAAAGTCATTGTCTTGTATACCACTGTAACCTATCATCACTGATGGTCACGGGTTCGAGCCCCAGCTATCAAGTTCGAGTTGGCATCAGGAATGAGATGAGGTCAGGAGAGTGATTAATATTAGTTGTAAGAACTTGTTTCGCAATCAAGCTAATACAAATGTGTATAATCTGAACTAAGGGTAACAACGATACAAACAGAAGAACTAAATTAAGAGGACCAATCTCTTAGGAGTATTCAGGGGCAGTAACTCACTAATGTCTCTCATAATATTTATGTCCTGATGAATCGATAGACAACCCCATGCATCTTAATGCTAAAAGCCTGTGGAAGCCGTTGGTTTATACAAATTAATTTCAGCTCGATTGCGAAACAAGTTCTTACAACTTATATTAATCACTCTCGAGACCTCATTCCTAATGGAATCCATCGCCACGATGGCAAGAGAAGAGGCAACGTGGAATTTAAATGCCTTGTCTAAGGGTACAATCGTAACGGCTCCAGTGGGGCTCGAACTCCGGACCTTTCATCCACTGCGCTATATCACGACTTCCACTGTGGAAGCCGTTGTTGAGTGCAGATGAGACTACATTATTAAGTTGAAACAGATTAACCAACGTGATGGAACCGTGAAACAGATTAACCAACTTGATGGAACCGTGAAACAGATTAACCAACTTGATGGAACCGTGAAACAGATTAACCAACGTGATGGAAGCGTGAAACAGATTAACCAACGTGATGGAAGCGTGAAACAGATTAACCAACGTGATGGAACCATGAGACAGATTAACCAACGTGATGGAAGCGTGAAACAGACAAAGACTATAGGGATCATCAGTACATAGGGATATCAATATAATTATAGTGATATCTATATAGAGGATATCAATATATAGTGGATATCAATATAGGGATATCAATATATATAGTGGATATCAATATATAGAGGATATCAATATATAGTGGATATCAATATATAGAGGATATCAATATATAGAGGATATCAATATATAGTGGATATCAATATAGGGATATCAATATATAGTGGATATCAATATATAGTGGATATCAATATATAGTGGATATCAATATATAGTGGATATCAATATAGGGATATCAATATATAGTGGATATCAATATATAGTGGATATCAATATATAGTGGATATCAATATAGGGATATCAATATATAGTGGATATCAATATATAGTGGATATCAATATATAGTGGATATCAATATATAGGGATATAAATATATAGGGATATCAATATATAGGGATATCAATATATAGTGGATATCAATATATAGTGGATATCAATATATAGGATATCAATATATAGGATATCAATATATAGGGATATCAATATATAGGGATATCAATATATAGGGATATCAATATATAGTCGATATCAATATATAGTGGATATCAATATATAGGGATATCAATATATAGTGGATATCAATATATAGTGGATATCAATATATAGTGGATATCAATATATAGAGGATATCAATATATAGTGGATATCAATATATAGAGATATCAATATATAGTGGATATCAATATATAGAGATATCAATATATAGTGGATATCAATATATAGGGATATCAATATATAGTGGATATCAATATATAGTGGATATCAATATATAGGATATCAATATATAGGGATATCAATATATAGGGATATCAATATATAGTGGATATCAATATATAGAGATATCAATATATAGGGATATCAATATATAGGGATATCAATATATAGGGATATCAATATATAGTGGATATCAATATATAGAGATATCAATATATAGTGGATATCAATATTTAGGGATATCAATATATAGTGGATATCAATATATAGTGGATATCAATCTATAGGGGATATCAATATATAGGGATATCAATATATAGGGATATCAATATATAGGGATATCAATCTATAGGGGATATCAATATATAGGGATATCAATATATAGGGATATCAATATATAGTGGATATCAATATATAGTGGATATCAATATATAGGGATATCAATATATAGTGGATATCAATATATAGTGGATATCAATATATAGTGGATGTATTTTTCATTTTCATTCAATTAAGGGAACCCATTTTCTTTTTATTAATATAATTTTTCATGAGTGAAATATAATTCCATCATTACTCACACATGTTCTTGTTTTTTTATTTCATCCTGAAAAGTGTTTTACTCATACAAAACGGTGCATCCATGCACTATAAGTTGCTAGATAGACATCGCATTTAGACGACACTGACGGCTTGAGTCGGAAAACGTTCACTGTAACAATTTTCCAAACTGCAGTGGCTGAACATTACTGACATATCAATGATAAATGGATGCACAATTCGATATGGTTTTATGCAAAGATAGATACTGGAAATTGTCCGAGTAATTCATAGGGTATTTAGCAAATGTTGTAATATACAATGTTAGATACAATATATAGGGATAGCAATATATATATAAATAGGCCCTAACACTTGAATACTCATAGGGGTAGATAGTTCCCCTATATACTCCTAGAGGTTGATAGTTCCCCTAAATACTCCTAGGGGTTGATAGTTCCCCTATATACTCCTAGAGGTCGATAGTTCCCCTAAATACTCCTAGAGGTTGATAGTTCCCCTAAATATTCCTAGAGGTTGATAGTTCCCCTATATACTCCTAGAGGTTGATAGCTCCCCTAAATACTCCTAGAGGTTGATAGTTCCCCTAAATACTCCTAGAGGTTGATAGTTCCCCTAAATATTCCTAGAGGTTGATAGTTCCCCTTAATATTCCTAGAGGTTGATAGTTCCCCTAAATACTCATAGGGGTAGATAGTTCCCCTATATACTCCTAGAGGTTGATAGTTCCCCTAAATATTCCTAGAGGTTGATAGTTCCCCTAAATACTCCTAGAGGTTGATAGTTCCCCTAAATACTCCTAGAGGTTGATAGTTCCCCTAAATATTCCTAGAGGTTGATAGTTCCCCTAAATATTCCTAGAGGTTGATAGTTCCCCTAAATACTCATAGGGGTAGATAGTTCCCCTATATACTCCTAGAGGTTGATAGTTCCCCTAAATATTCCTAGAGGTTGATAGTTCCCCTAAATACTCCTAGAGGTTGATAGCTCCCCTAAATACTCCTAGCGGTTGATAGCTCCCATAAATACTCCTAGAGGTTGATAGCTCCCCTAAATACTCCTAGAGGTTGATAGCTCCCCTAAATACTCCTAGAGGTTGATAGCTCCCGTAAATACTCCTAGAGGTTGATAGCTCCCCTAAATACTCATAGAGATTGATAGCTCCCCTAAATACTCCTAGCGGTTGATAGCTCCCCTAAATACTCCTAGAGGTTGATAGCTCCCCTAAATACTCCTAGCGGTTGATTGCTCCCCTAAATACTCCTAGCGGTTGATAGCTCCCCTAAATACTCCTAGAGGTTGATAGCTCCCCTAAATACTCCTAGAGGTTGATAGCTCCCCTAAATACTCCTAGAGGTTGATAGCTCCCCTAAATACTCCTAGAGATTGATAGCTCCCCTAAATACTCCTAGCTGTTGATAGCTCCCCTAAATACTCCTAGTGGTTGATAGCTCCACTAAATACTCCTAGAGGTTGATAGCTCCCTTAAATACTCCTAGAGGTTGATAGCTCCCCTAAATACTCCTAGAGATTGATAGCTCCCCTAAATACTCCTAGCTGTTGATAGCTCCCCTAAATACTCCTAGAGGTTGATAGCTCCACTAAATACTCCTAGCTGTTGATAGCTCCCCTAAATACTCCTAGAGGTTGATAGCTCCACTAAATACTCCTAGAGGTTGATAGCTCCCCTAAATACTCCTAGAGGTTGATAGCTCCCCTAAATACTCCTAGAGATTGATAGCTCCCCTAAATACTCCTAGCTGTTGATAGCTCCCCTAAATACTCCTAGAGGTTGATAGCTCCACTAAATACTCCTAGCGGTTGATAGCTCCCCTAAATACTCCTAGAGGTTGATAGCTCCCCTAAATACTCCTAGAGGTTGATAGCTCCCCTAAATACTCCTAGAGATTGATAGCTCCCCTAAATACTCCTAGCTGTTGATAGCTCCCCTAAATACTCCTAGAGGTTGATAGCTCCACTAAATACTCCTAGAGGTTGATAGCTCCCCTAAATACTCATAGAGGTTGATAGCTCCCCTAATTCCTCCTAGAGATTGATAGCTCCCCTAAATACTCCTAGAGGTTGATAGCTCCCCTAAATACTCCTAGAGGTTGATATAGGTTGGTAGTCATCTGAATATTCCTAAAGTTGCAACTAACACATATGGACAAATCGAACCATATCTGCCAAAGGGAGGCAATGGACAAACACAGCAATGTCTCTATGAGTATTCTATAATAATAATAATAATAATAATAATAATAATAGTAATACTAATAATAATAAATGAGACACTATGTCAATAAGCTTTTATCTTTTCAATCAATCTACTTATTGCGTGTATAATTGTGTGCTGATTTATCATTGCGAATGAATATGTACCAACCAATCCATATTATTAACTCTCTCTTGTCATCCACTTACTACTAGACTATCAACATCAGTAGACGCATGGGCGTGTATACATATGAACGACATCATTATACGGCATTATAACATCTCTGACGCAAGTCGTAACATTATCCAGGGCCAAGTGTAGGCATCAAATAAGAGGAAACATATTAATATGAAAATGTGAAACATTAACTCAATTCGTCTTTTATTAGTTTGTGTTATTTTCATCTGATGATATGTATCAGGTTGGGTTTATAGGAAACAATTTGTTTATGTGTTATATGATAATGCTATATATGTGCTATTCACGATTTATTGAAAGTTAATCAACTCTGAAACTGAAACTGAAACTGCTTAATTTGATAAAACGCCTAATTTTACACATAGTATATTCACTGGCGTTGTACAAGAGAAGTAAAATACATATATAGACATGTACTTACATAAAAACCTGAACAAAATTCTCGTTATTTACAAAAAGACATTGGTCTAAAAATAATTATGTTACCACACAATAACACATATTTGATCAATCATTATTATAAGCATAATTTTTGGTAAATTATATTATTGTTTCTAAAACCTTTTTTAACACTACACTAATTCTACAACTATCCTGTTCAGTCTGTTAATACATGACTGTTTTAAAACCATGAATAAAATTTTCTGAAGAACAATGTTTTAAGGTGTTTCTTAAACGTTTCTACAGAATCCAAGTTTCTCAAATCTACGGGTAAAGTGTTCCATAGCTGTGGCCCTACTGTTTTGAAGCTCCTGTCACCAAATGTTTTTTGTTTGTTATACGGTACCTCATAACAACCAGTAACATCTGAAGATCTTAATCTACGTCTTGGTACCTTTTCAATTAATAACTCGGTAAGATACGCAGGGGCATGGCCTTTTGAACAGTTATACATTACAGTAAGAATTTTGAATTCAATTCTGGCCCTGATGGGAAGCCAGTGAAGTTGGTACAGTGCTTGTTTTGAACTATCATATTTCCTGAGCTTTAAAACAAGTTTAGCGCACATATTTTGTATTCTTGCATTTTTTTGATATCATATTTGGGAACACCAAATAGAATTCCATTGCAATAATCCAGATGCGAGATGACAAGTGATAACACCAGAATTTCAATTGCTTCTTTGGTAAGGTATTTTCTAATATTTTTTATTCTGAGAAAATTGAACATTGCGGTCTGACATTTTCGTTTGATGTGATCTTTAAAACTGAGATTCTCGTCTAAAAATGCACCAAGATACCTTATACAGCTCACAGATTTGATATTGTCACTAGCAACGTTAAGTTCTGTTACTGAGCATTTTTTGAGTTGATGTCTGCTCCCAAATAAGATGAATTCAGTTTTTGATGAGTTCATTTTGAGTTTGTTTTGCTTCATCCAGTTATCGATGTTTAAAGCACAATTTTCAAGTTCTTGGATAGCTTGTTTTTCATTATCCTTAGATGTTGGTTTAAACATTTTGTTTGCTATGTGATCATCTGCAAATCCATATAATGAAATTGACTGAGGGATTACACTGAACAATGTTCCGGCGTAAGTCAAGTAGAGCCAGGGCCCTAAACAGCTACCCTGGGGGACGCTACACTGTAGTGGACGTGGGGTTGATACGGCGGAGTCGACAGTGACACTACAGCTGCGTGGTCTTAGATAAGAGTCGATCCAATGAATAGCTGCACCACTAAGTCCATACTGTGATTTCAGCACTTGCACTAGAATATCGTGGTCAACTCGGGTTGCAATCATAAGCACCGGCCGGGTAATCAAAGCCACGTGTGTTTTACGTTTATTTATCGTCGCTACCGGTTGCCCATATGAGAGACGCCTCCTGAAGAGATTAGTCATTTTAGATTTTTGGAGGATAGTGCAATGATACAGAGAGAGACTCATTCCAAAGTCTCCTCTGGTTCTTTTACGTACACGGTGTAAAGCACCGACACAAGACCTCGGTTTAACGTCCCATCTGAAAGACTAAATTTTAATAGGGTCAGACGGTGGATTGAACCTGCGATCCCTGGATTACCAGTGAAAGTAGGATTTCATATAATGGTCATCCATGCTCCTGAATTGACGTTTGTTGCCATCGGAGTCAATACTAAGCACTCGGTACTTTCGATTAGAGATAATTTAACTAAGATTAGTCTACAAATATAAATGCATAGGCACACATGTGAGATATCACGGTAAATATGTACCATACCTCGTGTTATTCAGGATAAACGTGTTGTATTACGCATGAATGATGACCCTATTTACATTATTTTGTTATGTCAACAAACCGCGTATATGACGTTTGTTTATTTGTTGAAATACTTAGTTTTTGAGGTAATATTTGGAAACAATTATACCGTATAATCGCAAATTACATTATGCAGACATTTGCGTTTTCACCGATGTAGTGTCGCTTTCATTCTGATATTGCCCGATGATAAACCGCCTGCTAGTTAAATTGTGTTTTAGAGGAAAGGATTCTGGAAGTACTAATGCTCAGGTGTGTCTCATAAGTTAGAAATGGCGGGCCCTGTCAATAGGGGGAATACTAAACAAACTATAGTATACAAACTATAATATACAAACTATAACGTACAAACTATAACGTACAAACTATAATGTACAAACTATAGTATACAAACTATAACGTACAAACTATAACGTACAAACTATAATGTACAAACTATAATGTACAAACTATAACGTACAAACTATAATGTACAAACTATAGTATACAAACTATAATATACAAACTATAATATACAAACTATAATATACAAACTATAATATACAAACTATAATATACAAACTATAATATACAAACTATAATATACAAACTATAGTATACAAACTATAGTATACAAACTATAATATACAAACTATAGTATACAAACTATAATATACAAACTATAGTATACAAACTATAGTATACAAACTATAGTATACAAACTATAATATACAAACTATAATATACAAACTATAGTATACAAACTATAGTATACAAACTATAATATACAAACTATAGTATACAAACTATATTTTGTTTTTTTTTTAACTATATATACAAACTATAGTATACAACTATAATATACAAACTATAATATACAAACTATAATATACAAACTATAATATACAAACTATAATATACAAACTATAATATACAAACTATAATATACAAACTATAGTATACAAACTATAGTATACAAACTATAATATACAAACTATAATATACAAACTATAATATACAAACTATAATATACAAACTATAATATACAAACTATAGTATACAAACTATAGTATACAAACTATAATATACAAACTATAATGTACAAACTATAATGTACAAACTATAATGTACAAACTATAATGTACAAACTATAATGTACAAACTATAAAATACAAACTATAATGTACAAACTACAGTATACATTTTTATACAAACTATAATATACAAACTACAGTATACATTTTTATAACATCCGACCAATCGGGGACCCTCTATAATATCTTAGTTAAATGTCTGTCATTGTTTGCTATATTGATGTCACTGTGATGTCCGTTTTGTTTATATCCAATAATTCAATGTCTCTTATATACGCTATTTATCTGTTTATTATGACACTCGTCCTATTAAATGTGATCTTCCGAATACAACATGGTAACTGGAAGGTCGTCATGTCTATCAAAACACTGACGTCCAGACTATTACTACATCATATTTCTAGTTTAAGCTTGTGTATAGTATACGAATATAGAGCTAGCATGAGATTAGAAGAGATTAGAAACTCAGATCAAGACACTTTCGAGCTGATTTCCCATTTCAAACAAGCACCTATTTAAGAAATTCCAATATAAATATTGACATGTTAATTTAATGGATACCCTTGTGGGACAGCATGGCGGTCATGCCAGTAGATAGTATTGTTAAAAGTAATACTGTACTTGATAGCTAAGGTCACGGTCAAGCAGCAATGTAAAGGATTATATTAAAGGTGTCAGTTGTGTAATTCAATGTCTATCACTTCATCAACGTTATCTGTGCAATCTTTCTTTTGGTTGCGGCGGTCGTGAAATCGATGTACTGGTCAGTTTGGTATTGCTAGGAGATTCTTGTTTAAAACTTGGAGTATGTTCGCTACATGTTGAACTTTCAAATACACCGACCTGTTCAACAGACATTGTTGAACCTTGGCTGTGATCGTCCCTATGTCCTTGAACGTGTAGATACGCTAGTATGCATGTTACGCTGTTATGTGTATAGCTACGCCTCTGCGTATGGTACATCGTTGTTGAGATAAGCTGCTGTGCATGGTACACCGGTGTGCAAAATAAAGGGCATAATTTTATGTAAACACAGACATGACAATGTTAAATGTCTGGGTCGACGCTAAAATTGTGTTTTAGTACTTTTACTCACAACGATGAAAATGAAGGCCATACTTTTTAATACTTTTTAATTAGGCAGCATTTATTGGCAATTTATACCAACAGTCGTATATACTTCTGATAAATACGAAGATATTAGTATAGAAGATGAACAGGTTTGTGTAGAAGACGAAGATGTTAGTGTAGAAGACGAAGATGTTAGTGTAGAAGACGAAGATGTTAGTGCAGAAGACGAAGATGTTAGTGTAGAAGACGAAGATGTTAGTGCAGAAGACGAAGATGTTAGTGTAGAAGACGAAGATGTTAGTGCAGAAGACGAAGATGTTAGTGTAGAAGACGAAGATGTTAGTGCAGAAGACAATACGAAGATGTTAGTGTAGAAGACGAAGACGTTAGTGTAGAAGATGAATATGTTAGTGTAGAAGACGAATATGTTAGTGTAGAAGACGAATAAGTTAGTGTAGACAAAACGGTTAGTGTAGAAGACGATTTATGTTAGGGTAGAAGACGAAGATGTTAGTGTAGAAGACGAAGATGTTAGTGTAGAAGACGAAGATGTTAGTGTAGAAGACGAAGACGTTAGTCTAGAAGATGAGATGAAGGTGTTAGTGTAGAAGACGAAGATGTTAGTGTAGAAGGAGAAGACGTTAGTGCACAAGATGAATATGTTCGTGCAGAAGACAAAGACGTTAGTGTAGAAGACGAAGATGTTAGTGTAGAAGACGAAGATGTTAGTGTAGACGAAACTGTTAGTGTAGAAGACGTAGATGTTAGTGTAGAAGACGAATATGTTAGTGCAGAAGACGAAGATGTTAGTATAGAACACGAATATATTAATGTAGAAGATGAAGATGTTAGTGTATAAGACGAAGATGTTAGTGTAGAAGACGAAGATGTTAGTGTAGACGAAACTGTTAGTGTAGAAGACGAAGATGTTAGTGTAGAAGACGAAGATGTTAGTGCAGAAGATGAAGATGTTAGTGTAGAAGACGAAGATGTTAGTGTAGCAGACACTATGTTACTGTAGAAGACGACTATGTTAGTGTAGAAGACGACTATGTTGTGTAGAAGACGAAGATGTTTGTGTAGAAGATGAAGATGTTCGTGTAGAAGACGAATATGTTAGTGTAGAAGACGAATATGTTAGTTTAAACGAAACTGTTAGTGTAGAAGACGAAGCTGTTAGTGCAGAAGACGAATATCTTAGTGTAGAAGACGAAGATGTTAGTGTAAACGAAACTGTTAGTACAGTAGACGAATATGTTAGTGTAGAAGACGTAGATGTTTGTGTAGAAGATGAAGATGTTCGTGTAGAAGACAAATATGTTAGTGTAGAAGACGAATATGTTAGTTTAAACGAAACTGTTAGTGTAGAAGACGAAGCTGTTAGTGCAGAAGACGAATATTTTAATGTAGAAGACGAAGATGTTAGTGTAGACGAAACTGTTAGTGCAGTAGACGAATATGTTAGTGTAGAAGACGAATATGTTAGTGTAAACAAAACTGTTAGTGTAGAAGACGACGATGTTAGTGTAGAAGACGAATATGTTAGATAAAACGAAACTGTTGGTGTAGAAGACGAATATGTTAGTGTAGAAGACGAAAACGAAGATGTTAGTGTAGACGACACTGTTAGTGCAGAAGACGAATATGTTAGTCTAAACGAAACTGAAATTGTTAGTGCAGAAGACGACGAAGACGTTAGTGTAGAAGACGAATATGTTAGTGCAGAGGACGAATATGTTAGTTTAAACGAAACTGTTAGTGTAGATGACGAAGATATTAGTGCATAAGACGAATATGTTAGTGTAGAAGACGAATACGAAGATTTTAGTGTGGACGAAACTGTTAGTGTAGAAGACGATGATGTTAATGTAGAAGACGAAGATGTTAGTGTAGAAGACGAAGGTGTTTGTGTAGAAGACGAAGATGTTAGTGCAGAAGACGAATATGTTAGTACATAAGACGAAGATGTTAGTGTAGAAGACGTAGACGATGAAGTTGTTAGTGTAGAAGACGAAGATGTTAGTGTCGAAGACGTAGCAGACGAAGATGGTAGTGTAGAAGATGAAGATGTTAGTGTAGAAGACGACGATGTTAGTGTAGAAGACGAAGATGTTAGTGTAGAAGACGAAGACATTAGTGTAGAAGACGAAGGTGTTAGTGTAGAAGACGACGAAGATGTTAGTGTAGAAGACGACGATGTTAGTGTAGAAGACTAATATGTTAGATTAAACGAAACTGTTGGTGTAGAAGACGAATATGTTAGTGTAGAAGACGAAGATGTTAGTGTAGACGAAACTGTTAGTGCAGAAGACCAATATGTTAGTCTAAACGAAACTGAAATAGTTAGTGTAGAAGACGACGAAGAAGTTAGTGTAGAAGACGAATATGTTAGCTTAAGCGAAACTGTTAGTGTAGAAGACGAAGATGAAGATGTTAGTGTGGACGAAACTGTTAGTGTAGAAGACGAAGATGTTAGTGTAGAAGACGAAGACATTAGTGTAGAAGACGAAGATGTTAGTGTAGAAGACGAAGATGTTAGTATAGAAGATGAAGATGTTATTTCATTCAGTCAAGAAATATAAATACTTCGAATTGGATCCAAATGAACCATGATCGATAATCAAACGCACACATTTAAACAATTGGACAATTGGACAATTGGTACATAACAACAGTTATGTTCAATTTGCTAACAACTACTCTTAATATAGGTGGTGAGTAATGTCACCCTACCACATACATAGCATAACCATTCGGTAATGTGGAATTAATAATAATAATATTAATAATAATAATAAAGACTTTATTTTACGAGATAACTCATTTAACAAAAGTTAATCTACCACGAGTCCCTCAACATATATACAAATCAAATGCAATCAAATGATAGGACTATAAGTGAGAACTGCATACTGGAATTATATAGTACATGTAATGTAAAAGCTGAAAAGTAGTGAAACTATATATAATATGTTATGGAATATGATGAGATATGGAATTGTCTAGTAGAGTAGAAAAATGGAATGAGACAATTAATGACAATACATCTATCTAACAATGTACATATATGACTTATAGTGGTATCTTGAACATGTGTATGAAATCAGCTTAAGGACAGCCATTCACAGAATATAGTAACTATAGCAATGGTAATGTACGCACGTGCTAAATATTATGTAGACTATCATCGGAATTAATAATAGTAGAAATATGTGATTAGTTTGTATTGCTATTGTGTCACCTTAAGTAGAGTATATTTAGCTGAGAGAGGCAATTCCAAATAGATGATCCTGATAATGGAAACGTATCATGAATTGTGTTCGTTGTTCCTGGAAGGTCCAAATATAGATGGTTATATTGAAATAGTCTTTTATTACAGTTTTACAGCACCTCATTATAGCCAATCGTGATCGTTTTGCTTTCATAGAATTCTTATCATCCTCCTTATAAGTGATGGCATTTACTGAACGAGTTATTTATCAAAAGTCTATTCAAATGTATAAAGTTATATGTGGAAATGCTCCTGAATATCTGAATACATCATTTAGGCTCTACATTTACATATGAAATTCATTCCCGTTGTCTTAGATCATCTTCTTCATTACAACTACTAGTATATATATATATATCTCTAAACCTAAGTTGGAAATATTCCGTACTGCTTTTGTTTATTCATGTTATTTCGATTTGGAATTCACTACCTCATTGTTAGGACACCGGCTCAATATTTAACTCGTTGATAATGGAAGTATCGTCCATCGATGCCATGCAGTCAAGCGCGCCGATGACTGTACTGCCCGCCTTCCGCTTTTAGCGGATGGAAACCATTGTGTATGGTTACACAGCATGTTAAATCAAACTGCGTTGTTTGCATGTTATTGTGTTGTGATTTGACAGGCGGTGTGAGCGTAAATTGTACACGTCGTAATTATTTTCTACCGCGAACGTCTTTAAGATGGAACAAAGCCAACAGAAACATAGAAATCTCTCTCTATATATATATATAGTTCAGCACCCACATATTGTTGAAATGCATTTAGCGGTTAATAAAGTGTAAATAGTCTTATATTTTAATGCAACAACAACAATACATGTTATTTGGTGTGTTGTCAGGGTATATGAGTATATAGTGTCGGCCATGGGTGATATTATTACCTTATTTTAATGTTCATTAGGTGAAAAAGAATACGATCATACACTGAAACAAACGTTATCCTCTATTTATCTTTGAAGCTGAAGAAGGCAACCACGCACAACGAGACTTAAATACCAAGATAAAACAACGAGACTTAAACAACAAGATAAACAAGGAGACTTAAACAACAAGATAAAACAAAGAGACTTAAATAACAAGATAAAACAAGGAGACTTAAATAACAAGATAAAACAAGGAGACTTAAATAACAAGATAAAACAACGAGACTTAAATAACAAGATAAACAAGGAGACTTAAATAACAAGATAAACAAGGAGACTTAAATAACAAGATAAAACAAGGAGACTTAAATAGCAAGATAAACAAGGAGACTTAAATAACAAGATAAAACAAGGAGACTTAAATAACGAGATAAACAAGGATACTTAAATAACGATATAAAACAAGGAGACTTAAATAACGAGATAAACAAGGATACTTAAATAACGAGATAAAACAACGAGACTTAAATAACAAGATAAACAAGGAGACTTAAATAACAAGATAAACAAGGAGACTTAAATAGCAAGATAAAACAACGAGACTTAAATAACAAGATAAAACAAGGAGACTTAAATAACAAGATAAAACAAGGAGACTTAAACAACAAGATAAACAAGGAGACTTAAATAGCAAGATAAAACAACGAGACTTAAATAACAAGATAAAACAACGAGACGTAAATAACAAGATAAAACAACGAGACTTAAATAACAAGATAAAACAACGAGACTTAAATAACAAGATAAACAAGGAGACTTAAATAGCAAGATAAAACAACGAGACTTAAATAACAAGATAAAACAACGAGACGTAAATAACTAGATAAAACAACGAGACTTAAATAACAAGATAAAACAACGAGACTTAAATAACAAGATAAACAACGAGACTTAAATAACAAGATAAAACAAGGATACTTAAATACGTAGATAAAACAATGCTACTTAAATAACAAGATAAACAATGCTACTTAAATAACACGATAAAACAATGAGACTTAAATAACAAGATAAAACAATGATTCTTAAATAACAAGATAAAACAATGAGACTTAAATAACAAGATAAAACAATGAGACTTAAATAACAAGATAAAACAAGGAGACTTAAATAACAAGATAAAATAAAGCGACTTAAATACCAAGCTAAAACAACGAGACTTAAATAACAAGATCAAACAATGATACTTAAATACCTAGATAAAACAATGCTACTTAAATAATAAGATAAACAATGCTACTTAAATAACACGATAAAACAATGAGACTTAAATAACAAGATAAAACAAGGATACTTAAATAACAAGATAAAACAATGAGACTTAAATAACAAGATAAAACAATGAGATTTAAATAACAAGATAAAACAAGGAGACTTAAATAACAAGATAAAACAATGAGACTTAAATAACAAGATAAAACAATGAGACTTAAATAACGAGATAAAACAATGAGACTTAAATAACGAGATAAAACAATGAGACTTAAATAACGAGATAAAACAATGAGACTTAAATAACAAGATAAAACAATGAGACTTAAATAACAAGATAAAACAATGAGACTTAAATAACGAGATAAAACAATGAGACTTAAATAACGAGATAAAACAATGAGACTTAAATAACAAGATAAAACAATGAGACTTAAATAACAAGATAAAACAATGAGACTTAAATAACAAGATAAAACAATGAGACTTAAATAACGAGATAAAACAATGAGACTTAAATAACAAGATAAAACAATGAGACTTAAATAACAATATAAAACAAAACTTACTATGGCCTAATACTTGAAAGAACATATTTCACTGAGGAAGGAAGCAATTCGTTCTATGCTAATTTTATTATAGGAGTATGCGACTGTTTCAATACAAGTCCAGACAGGTTATGACATACCTCGTCACCTGATGTGCATAGAACCGAATGATCACATTTGTATGCTCTCTCATTATGTCTAGCTGATCGGCTCACTTGTGGCTTCAACAAATACTTGACCAATTTGTCTCAAGGGTTTCGTAGCGGGGCAATAGTCCAGTGGTAACACGCTTAACTCGTTAGTCCGGGGTCACAAGTTCGATTCACGAGTTCCATCGTGCTAAAATGACTAATATCGTAATCTGTCCAATGAATGAGACTTCAAACAAAGGTCTCGAGTTGGTGACACATAGAGGCATCAGATGGGTGATCTGTATGTATAATTGCATAACCGTCGGACGCATGCGCGCGGACATCGTACAATATATAAGTGTGTACTAGCATGGTCACGCTGTCTGTATTAGTTCCGGTATGCGCGCGGACATCGTACAGTATCCAGGTGTGTACTAGCATGGGCACGCTGTCTGTACTAGTGCCGGTATGCGCGCGGACATCTTACAATATCCAAGTATGTACTAATATGGTCACGCTGTCTGTATTAGTTCGGTGTGCGAGCGGACATCGTACAATATCCAAGTGTGTACTAGAATGGTCACGTTGTTTGTATTAGTTCCGGTATGCGCGCGGACATCGTACAATATCCAAGTGTGTACTAATATTGTCACGCTGTCTGTACTAGTTCCGGTATGCGCGCGGACATCGTACAGTATCCAGGTGTGTACTAGCATGGTCACGTTGTCTGTATTAGTTCCGGTATGCGCGCGGACATCGTACAATATCCAAGTGTGGACTAGTATGGCCACGCTGTCTGTATTAGTTCCGGTATGCGCGGACATCGTACAGTATTCAAGTTTGACAAAGTGTGTTCCTGCAAATAGTGACGTCACCTGAAATCTCCTTAATGCATTGTTTTTGGGCTTAAGTTTGTACCGTATTTCAGGCACGGATGGGTACCCGGATAGATCCACCGACCTTCAGAAAGCGAGTTCCGGTATGCGCGGATATCGTACAATATTCAAGTTTGTATTAGCACGACCACGCTGTCTGTATTAGCCCCGGTGTGCGCGGACATCTGTGTGTTTTTACGTTTATTTATCGTCGCTAGCGGTTGCCCATATGAGCGACGCCTCCTGAAGAGATTAGTCATTTAGCTGTTTGGAGGATAGTACAATGATACAGACAAAGATCCATTCCAGAGTTTCATCTGGTTCCTTTATGTGCACGGTGTAAAGCATCGACACGAGACCTCGGTCTAAAGTCACATCTGAAAGACTGTTGATTTTATTAGGGTCAGACGGGAGATCGAACATGCGATCCCTAGATTACCAATCCAGCGTGTTAACAACTGGACTACAGATCCGTCTGTGTGTATTTGCACGACCGCGCTGGCTGTATTATTTCCGGTATGCGCGGACAGCGATATCCAAGTGTGTATTTGCACGACCGCGCTGGCTGTATTATTTCCGGTATGCGCGGACAGCGATATCCAAGTGTGTATTTGCACGACCGCGCTGGCTGTATTATTTCCGGTATGCGCGGACAGCGATATCCAAGTGTGTATTTGCACGACCGCGCTGGCTGTATTATTTCCGGTATGAGCAGACAGCGATATCCAAGTGTGTATTAGCACTACTGTGCTGTCTGGTTATGAACCACTATCATATGGACTGAATCAGCCAATCAGAATAGCGATATTGCAAGGTGTAATTATTATTAAGGTTCATATTAAGGTTTACGTTTAAGCAACTGTTTATCTGTAATGTGTAATGTAGGTATATTACAAATATTCTAAGATAAATATAATAAAACAAATAATCACAAATCAAGCATGTGTCTAAATGGATCCCGTGGAATCTGTGAGCATCAATTGACGAACATACAGCATTCTAATCTCCACGGACAGACGGACGGACAGGCGGAAAGAAATCACCAATCCCAATAGCCGTAACTGACAACCAATACAGCTCCCGGTACAACTTAGCAGCAGTATTTGATATTGTATGTTCTTGCAAATAGTGACGTCACCGGAAATCTCTTTAATGCATTCTTTTTGACCTTACATTTGTACCGTATTTCGGGTACGGATGGGTACCCGGATATAATCACTGACCTCCAGCAAGCGAGCTTGATTACTTCCTCGCATGAAAGAATTACATATTTGGATCTAACGTTTCCTTATTGCTACATTAAAATTACAATAACGCGATGCTGTAAATATATGCGGACGTTTAGCAAAATCAAGTCCAAACATTTGCCACTGGTGTTAAGTATTCAATAGTTTCTCTACAATTTATATATATACTGAACACATAAACTCGCCATTACTATTCGCCAAGCAATTTGTACCATTTAAACGTACTCCAACATGGAAAGTGATTCATATAAGCTTTAAGCTTGTTTCTCGACCCATATCGGTTCGAATGTATACAACTTGTGTTTATATATGTATATATGTATTTGATCCGAATAAAATATGTTTAAACCAAAGAATTCGACATCGTCATTGATATTAATTTCCACCGCTGTGAGGGAGGGGCGAGTGATTTGAAGTCAACGACCGTTACTAGCTCGCCATGGTGCGCCTTTTTTCCCTCAATGTACTACTTTGCTACAAGAATGATGACATCTTATCAAATTATGAGTATATGGGTGAACATTAAATCAACTGAAAAATTGTTATGTAGCATGTATGAATTTCAATAACATTTCAATTTAGTTCTGAAGCCTCCGAGCACGGTTTTAAAAATGCGAATCTACAGGGAAATCAAACATTTCAACACAGTTCATGAAATTAGAGGGAAAAAATCCTACGATACAATTGTATCTAATATCAATGATTACCTCTTATAGAAAAAAATTCCATTAAGAAGTATAGACCAGAGTAAGTGCTTTCAAGAACGTTGCCAAGTTTCTTTCTGACATAATAGCCTGTTTTGGAAATGCCTTTGACAAATAATGATCAATTGAATCGATCACAGGACCATTCCATGTTTGCTTGTAATTTAACAGAGTAATTGCTGTGACATTTTGATAGCTGTAGGAATAGTACGTCTCGTAGCGGATGGGTCTGTTGCTGGTACCAGTACAATATTAATACTTCGCCATCAAGCATAATTGGACATGTTGCTGGTTCCCAGTACAATATTAATACTTCGCCATCAAGCGTGGATGTGTCTGTTGCTGGTTCCCAGTACAATATTAATACTTCGCCATCAAGCGTGGATGGGTCTGTTGCTGGTTCCCAGTACAATATTAATACTTCGCCAGCAAGCGTGGATGGGTCTGTTGCTGGTTCCCAGTACAATATTAATACTTCGCCATCAAGCGTGGATGGGTCTGTTGCTGGTTCCCAGTACAATATTAATACTTCGCCATCAAAGCGTAGATGGATATGTTGCTGGTTCCCAGTACGTTGTGTAGCACTATGGTAACACGTTCACTTAGCAACATAAGAGCGGGTGGATTTGTTCCTGGCAACCAGTTCACTTGTACATTTCGTAATATAAGAGCGGGTGGATTTGTGGTTTATAGACGGTTAAATAGCACACTTCTTAATCTAAGAGCGGGTGGTTTTATTGTTAGTAGCGAGTGCAATTGTACATTTCGCATTCTATGACGGATGCATTTGTTGTTGGTAGATGGTTCAAAGCGTCATTCGTTGAAGGTGACGTCTTCAGGGACATATTCTAGAAATTTGAATGTACGTTCAATATACCTTCTAACCATGGCATGGTGTCTACCCAAAGACGGAATTTACAGTGATTAAATCTGCAAACATTGTTTAGTGAGTGACGTCAAGCGACGTCGAGACGTAATTTGACTACAAATATGTAGTTTTGTGACGTCATTTAACACCAACTATTTTTGGGCTTTTTAGATATTTTGGTCATGCTAGAATCAATATAATATTTGTAATTGAGTTATTTATAGTCCAATAAAACATGGTGTGTCGTTCTGGGCGCCGGAATTAGCCACTTAGGCAGACGACATTCGTTGTTAATTCCTATGCGTCAGAACATAATGTTTCATTCGCCAATAAATAATTGAAAGACAATGGTTATTTCTTAAAGCGACATTACATTGCAAAAAAAAAAAATGCATATTTTTACGTATAAATACATTGCTACTACAAATTATTCTGAGTACATAACATTGAATCAATAAACAGTGATCAAAAGAGAAAGTAGGATTTCATATAACATTCATCCACGCTCCTGAATTGATGTGTTTTGTCATTGGAGTCAATACTAAGCACACGATACTTTCGTTTACAGATAATTTAACTAAGATTTGTCTGCAAATAAATATGCTTAGTCTACAAATACATATGAATAGTAACAAGTCTGAGATATCGCGGTAAATGTGTAACATAGCTCGTGATATTCAGTATAAGCACATTATATTGCGCATGGATGTCGACCCTATTTACATTATTTTGTAAATATATATAACATAGACTAGGTATTGCTCACTCCGTAACCTGGTAACAATATGTCAACAAACCGAGTATACGACGTTTGTTTATTTGTTGAAATACTCAGTTTTTGAGGCAAATATTTGGAAAACAATTATACAATATAATAGCAAATTACATTCTGCAAACATGGACGTTTTCAGCGATGTAGTGTCGCTTTAAAGACAAAATTGCAATATGGAGAAGCGATTAGTGTTATAGCTGGATGTTCGTATATTGCAATGCATGTTCACGGATCGCAAACATCGTGTATGTTTCGATGGTAACATCTATGTGTTAGCTGTCCGATTAGCGCAGCGGTTAGCGCACACGCTTCTCACCAATGCACCCCGGGCTCGATCCTCGGACCGGGAAGTATGTGAGATGGTACGGTGATCGCCAGATCGGACAGGTGGGTTTTCTCCATGTACTCCGGTTTCCTCCCACACGAATGACCACATTTACGCTTTCATCCGCGCCAACGAGAGTGATTAATTTAAGATAAGTTGTTAGAACTTGCTTCAAAATAAATAAATACGTTTTGATATGTATTTGCAATTACTGTAGTTTCGACTGGTGTCTCACAAGTGTGTTGTTCTTAGACAAACATGTGGTTATCTTGAGGCATCAACCAGCCTATGCTAGATAATATTTATGATTGTTCTGGAAACAGTTCAAATTATGACAGTTCTAATCATATACAATCAATCAGTACACGATGCTATCTCTGGCATATCTATTTGTGCATCAAGCAGTGTGAAAGTCACATATAGTTTAATAACGCAAGCCGAACCTGATAACAATATGTATAACATAGACTAGGTATTGCTCACTCCGTAACCTGGTAACAATATGTATAACATAGACTAGCTATTGCTCTCTCCGTAACCTGGTAACAATATGTATAACATATACTAGGTATTGCTCACTCCGTAACCTGGTAACAATATGTATAACCTAGACTAGGTATTGCTCACTCCGTAACCTGGTAACAATATGTATAACCTAGACTAGGTATTGCTCACTCCGTAACCTGGTAACAATATGTATAACATAGACTAGGTATTGCTCACTCCGCAACCTGGTAACAATATGTATAACCTAGACTAGGTATTGCTCACTCCGTAACCTGGTAACAATATGTATAACCTAGACTAGGTAATGCTCACTGCGTAACCTGGTAACAATATGTATAACCTAGACTAGGTAATGCTCACTCCGTAACCTGGTAACAATATGTATAACATAGACTAGGTATTGCTCACTCCGTAACCTGGTAACAATATGTATAACCTAGACTAGGTATTGCTCACTCCGTAACCTGGCAACAATATGTATAACCTAGACTAGGTATTGCACAGTCCGTAACCTGGTAACAATATGTATAACATAGACTACGTATTGCTCATTCCGTAACCTGGAAACAATATGTATAACCTAGACTAGGTATTGCTCACTCCGTAACCTGGTAACAATATGTATAACCTAGACTAGGTATTGCACAGTCCGTAACCTGGTAACAATATGTATAACATAGACTAGGTATTGCTCACTCCGTAACCTGGTAACAATATGCATAACCTAGACTAGGTATTGCACAGTCCGTAACCTGGTAACAATATGTATAACATAGACTAGGTATTGCTCACTCCGTAACCTGGTAACAATATGTATAACATAGACTAGGTATTGCTCACTCCGTAACCTGGTAACAATATGTATAACACAGACTAGGTATTGCTCACTCCGTAACCTGGTAACAATATGTATAACACAGAATAGGTATTGCTCACTCCGTAACCTGGTAACAATATGCATAACCTAGACTAGGTAGTGCTCACTCCGTAACCTGGTAACAATATGTGTAACACAGACTAGGTATTGCTCACTGCGTAACCTGGTAACAATATGTATAACATATACTAGGTATTGCTCACTCCGTAACCTGGTAACAATATGTATAACATAGACTAGGTATTGCTCACTCCGTAACCTGGTAACAATATGTATAACTTAGACTAGGTACTGCTCACTCCATAACCTGGTAACAATATGTATAACCTAGACTAGGTACCGCTCACTGCGTAACCTGGTACGAATATGTATAATACAGACCAGGTATTGCTCACTCCGTAACCTGGTAACAATATGCATAACCTAGACTAGGTATTGCTCTCTCCGTAACCTGGTAATATTATGTATAACTTAGACTAGGTATTGCTCACTCCGTAACCTGGTAACAATACGTATAACATAGACTAGGTACTGCTCACTGCGTAACCTGGTACCAATATGTATAATACAGACTAGGTATTGCTCACTCCGTAACCTGGTAACAATATGCATTACCTAGACTAGGTATTGCTCACTCCGTAACCTGGTAACAATATGTATAACTTAGACTAGGTATTGCTCACTCCGTAACCTGGTAACAATACGTATAACATAGACTAGGTACTGCTGACTCCGTAACCTGGTAACAATATGTATAACACAGACTAGGTATTGCTCACTCCGTAACCTGATAACAATATGTATAACTTAGACTAGGTACTGCTCACTCCGTAACCTGGTAACAATATGTATAACACAGACTAGGTATTGCTCACTCCGTAGCCTGGTACCAATATGTATAACATAGACTAGGTTTTGCTCACTCCGTAACCTGGTAACAATATGTATAACTTAGACTAGGTACTGCTCACTCCGTAACCTGGTAACAATATGTATAACACAGACTAGGTACTGCTCACTCCGTAACCTGGTAACAATATGTATAACCTAGACTAGGTACTGCTCACTGCGTAACCTGGTAACAATATGTATAACACAGACTAGGTATGCTCACTCGTACCTGGTAACATATGTATAAACAGACTAGGTATTGCTCACTCCGTAACCTGGTAATAATATGTATAACACAGACTAGGTATTGCTCACTCCGTAACCTGGTAACAATATGTATAACACAGACTAGGTATTGCTCACTCCGTAACCTGGTAACAATATGTATAACATAGACTAGGTATTGCTCACTCCGTAACCTGGTAACAATATGTATAACACAGACTAGGTATTGCTCACTCCGTAACCTGGTAACAATATGTATAACATAGACTAGGTATTGCTCACTCCGTAACCTGGTAACAATATGTATAACTTAGACTAGGTACTGCTCACTCCGTAACCTGGTAACAATATGTATAACACAGACTAGGTATTGCTCACTCCGTAACCTGGCAACAATATGTATAACTTAGACTAGGTACTGCTCACTCCGTAACCTGGTAACAATATGTATAACCTAGACTAGGTACTGCTCACTGCGTAACCTGGTAACAATATGTATAACACAGACTAGGTACTGCTCACTGCGTAACCTGGTAACACTATGTATAATACAGACTAGGTATTGCTCACTCCGTAACCTGGTAATAATATGTATAACACAGACTAGGTATTGCTCACTCCGTAACCTGGTAACAATATGTATAACACAGACAAGGTATTGCTCACTCCGTAACCTGGTAACAATATGTATAACACAGACAAGGTATTGCTCACTCCGTAACCTGGTAACAATATGTATAACACAGACTAGGTAGTGCTCACTCCGTAACCTGGTAACAATATGTATAACACAGACTAGGTATTGCTCACTCCGTAACCTGGTAACAATATGTATAACATAGACTAGGTATTGCTCATTCCGTAACCTGGTAACAATATGTATAACATAGACTAGGTATTGCTCACTCAGTAACCTGGTAACAATATGTATAACATAGACTAGGTATTGCTCACTCAGTAACCTGGTAACAATATGTATAACATAGACTAGGTATTGCTCACTCCGTAACCTGGTAACAATATGTATAACCTAGACTAGGTATTGCTCACTCCGTAACCTGGCAACAATATGTATAACTTAGACTAGGTATTGCTCACTCCGTGACCTGGTAACAATATGTATAACACAGACTAGGTACTGCTCACTCCGTAACCTGGTAACAATATGTATAACCTAGACTAGGTACTGCTCACTGCGTAACCTGGTAACAATATGTATAACACAGACTTAGTATTGCTCACTCCGTAACCTGGTAACAATATGTATAACATAGACTAGGTATTGCTCATTCCGTAACCTGGTAACAATATGTATAACATAGACTAGGTATTGCTCACTCAGTAACCTGGTAACAATATGTATAACATAGACTAGGTATTGCTCACTCCGTAACCTGGTAACAATATGTATAACCTAGACTAGGTATTGCTCACTCCGTAACCTGGCAACAATATGTATAACTTAGACTAGGTATTGCTCACTCCGTAACCTGATAACAATATGTATAACACAGACTAGGTATTGCTCACTCAGTAACCTGGTAACAATATGTATAACATAGACTAGGTATTGCTCACTCCGTAACCTGGTAACAATATGTATAACACAGACTAGCTATTGCTCATTCCGTAACCTGGTAACAATATATATACGTTTTTTAAAATAAACAAGTTCTTACAACTTATATTAATCACTCTCGAGACATCATTCCTGATGGAATCCATCGACATGGGGGAGAGAGAAGAAGCAACGTTGAAATTAAGGGCTTATGTTTGGTATTGCTCACTACGTAGCCTGGCGACACCTTCCACAAGTCAACTGGATAGCTTCCTCACATCCTAAACACCCAGATGTATTCAAATCACTGAGCCCTTAAAGAAAAGTGTGACAACTGTAGTGTTAAAGTGGCACAGACGGATCTGTAGTCCAGTGGTAACACACTGGACTGGTAATCCAGGGATCGCAGGTTCGATCCCCCGTATGACCCTAATAAAATTAACAGTCTTTCAGATGGGACGTTAAACCGAGGTCTCGTGTCAGTGCTTTACACCGTGCACGTAAAAGAACCAGAGGAGATTCTGGAATGGATCTCTGTCTGTATTATTGCACTATCCTCCAACAATCTAAAATGACTAATCTCTTCAGGAGGCGTCGCTCATATGGGCAAGCGTAAAACACACAATGTTAAAGTGGCAAGATGAATAGTTTATGTCGCTATTGCATGTGACACCTTCAAGATGAATAGTCTATGTCGCTATTGCATGTGACACCTTCAAGATGAAGAGTCTATGTCGCTATTGCATGTGACACCTTCAAGATGAATAGTCTATGTCGCTATTGCATGTGACACATTCAAGTGCCTTGTCTGATGTCTATCTTAGACAGATCAACATAGCTGTTAAAAGCATTAACACAGTCTGTGTTGTATCTGTGTGACGGTAGTGAACAGTACTAAGTTAATCTCTGGTAACTACGAGGCCACATGTAGTTTCTTTTTGTTACCAGGCACCTTCATTTTCTTTTACGTTTTCCAATGAATTAATGATTTTTCTCAGGGAAAGAAAATGATATCTTTTTCAAACAGTGGAATATGGCATTTTCTCTGCCACTGTTTGAGTTTCGTATTCCTCCGCGGATGGATGTAATATTGCATTGTGCTATTTTCTGACAATCATGGACAGTGAATTATACAGTATATTCAGAATATAACTATATTAGTTATCGTAGTTTCGGCCCCATGGCCTTCGTCGTGATGCAAACGTATAATACAATATTTCTACGCAAAAAGTAATATATTCTTATGAATTTGTTTTATTTGTAGTTTTTAATTTTGACAGCAAACAGAAACTAATCTTGCCGTAATAAATACAACTGTCACCTTCATGCCAATTCAACCAATAACAGAAACATTAATACAAGTAAGATGTGGTGAAAGTAAGATATCATGGGGCACCTCCGAGCAGTATTTCAGTCACGGGTGGCTGCACGATCACCGCACAAACAACATGCTTTCACTGTGCAATCAATACAATCTCGACAGACGGATCTGTAGCCCAGTGGTAAAATGCTGGACTTGTAATCCATGGATCGCAGGTTCGATCCCCCGTCTGACCCTAATAAAATTAACAGTCTTTCAGATGGGACGTTAAACCGAGGTCTCGTGTCGGTGCTTTACGCCGTGCACGTAAAAGAACCAGAGGAGACTCTGGAATGGGTCTCTGTCTGTATCATTGCACTATCCTCCAAAATCTAAAATTATTAATCTCTTCGGGAGGCGTCGCTCATATGGGCAACCGGTAGCGACGATAAATAAACGTAAAACACACAATACAATCTCGCCATCATGATTGACCGCGTGCGTGCGTGCGCGCGTACCCGCGTGCGTGCGTGCGTGCATGCGTGCGTGCGTGCGTGCGTGCCGTGCGTGCGTGCGTGCGTGCGTGCGTGCGTGCGTGTGTGCGTGCGTGCGTGCGTGCGTGCGTGCGTGCGTGCGCGTGCGTGCGTGCGTGCGTGTGCGTGCGTGCGTGCGTGCGTGCGTGCGTGCGTGCGTGCGTGCGTGCGTGCGTGCGTGCGTGCGTGCGTGCGTGCGTGCGTGCGTGCGTGCGTGCGTGCGTGCGTGCGTGCGTGCGTGCGTGCGTGCGTGCGTGCGTGCGTGCGTGCGTGCGTGCGTGCGTGCGTGCGTGCGTGCGTGCGTGCGTGCGTGCGTGCGTGCGTGCGTGCGGGTGCGTGCGTGCGTGCGTGCGTGCGTGCGTGCGTGCGTGCGTGCGTGCGTGCGTGCGTGCGTGCGTGCGTGCGTGCGTGCGTGCGTGCGTGCGTGCGTGCGTGCGTGCGTGCGTGCGTGCGTGCGTGCGTGCGTGCGTGCGTGCGTGCGTGCGTGCGTCGTGCGTGCGTGCGTGCGTGCGTGCGTGCGTGCGTGCGTGCGTACGTGCGTATAGAGAATTAGTTCTCGGGTGCGCATGTGAAGTTTTAATGCACTGGTTTTTGATAAAAATCGGAATATTTTGGCAACATTTCAAGTGTCACTCTTCGTGAGTGGGGACTTACAGTGGGTGTAGATAGTTAGAATTCCTATTTGCATGCGAAGCTTCATAGCAATAACTTGTACGGTTGTTGAGAAATGATAATGTTTCACTTCTTTTGATGCATACATAATATGTTTGCTTAAAATTCAACTTCATGGTCAGTCATGGGGGGGGGGGGGGTAATTGTCATGAGGTCAGGGGAACAACCCATATAAACAGTTTGAAAGACGACTGCTTAGTCTCGCTTTCCACAAAAGAAGGCGAGATATAAAAAAATGGGTTACAATGGCACGGAGAGATGAGAGGGTAAGGGCACAAAGATGGCGATGAATGATGCATATAAGGAGGATCAATCCCGGTTGTGCTGATGACCAACAATTCCAATGACCTCTACAACAAGACCTATACCTACTAGTGGCTCGGCTCACACCCATGCCGCCAATGATTAGTACGTAATTCTGTTCCACGTCGCTTCGCCAGGCCCTCGATGTGGCATTGTCATCACCATCATATCTGTGTACACCTCCATCTGCGCCTGATGGAAGCGTTTACAGGCCAGATTGTGTAGTGTGCCTGTGTAGTGTGATTGTATAGTGTGGTTGTGTAGTGTGCCTGTGTAGTGTGATTGTGTAGTGTGATTGTGTAGTGTGATTGTGTTTGTGTAGTGTGATTGTGTAGTGTGATTGTGTAGTGTGATAGTGTAGTGTGATTGTGTTTGTGTAGTGTGATTGTGTAGTGTGATTATGTAGTGTGATTGTGTAGTGTGATTATGTAGTGTGATTGTGTAGTGTGATTGTGTAGTGTGATTGTGTAGTGTGATTATGTAGTGTGATTGTGTAGTGTGATTATGTAGTGTGATTGTGTAGTGTGATTGTGTCTGTGTAGTGTGATTGTGTAGTGTGATTGTGTAGTGTGATTGTGTAGTGTGATTATGCAGTGTGATTATGTAGTGTGATTGTGTAGTGTAATTGTATAGTGTGGTTATGTAGTGTGATTGTGTTTGTGTAGTGTGATTGTGTAGTGTGATTGTGTAGTGTGGTGTGTGTGTGTGTTGTGTGTGTGTTGGTGTGTGTTGTGTTTTGGTTGGGGTGTTGTGTAGTGAGATTGTGTTTGTGTAGTGTGTTGTGTAGTGTGATTGTGTAGTGTGTTTGTGTAGTGTAATTGTGTTTGTGTAGTGTGATTGTGTAGTGTGATTGTGTAGTGTGATTGTGTAGTGTGATTATGTAGTGTGATTGTGTAGTGTGATTGTGTAGTGTGATTATGTAGTGTGATTGTGTAGTGTGATTGTGTAGTGTGATTATGTAGTGTGATTGTGTAGTGTGATTGTGTAGTGAGATTGTGTTTGTTAGTGTGTTTGTGTAGTGTGATTGTGTAGTGTGATTGTGTAGTGTGATTGTGTAGTGTGATTGTGTAGTGTGATTGTGTAGTGAGATTGTGTTTGTGTAGTGTGTTTGTGTAGTGTGATTGTGTAGTGTGATTGTGTAGTGTGATTGTGTAGTGTGATTATGTAGTGTGATTGCATAGTGTGATTGTGTAGTGTGATTGTGTAGTGTGATTGTGTAGTTGTGATTGTGTAGTGTGATTGTGTAGTGTGATTGTGTAGTGTGATTGTGTAGTGTGTTTGTGTAGTGTAATTGTGTTTGTGTAGTGTGATTGTGTAATGTGATTGTGTAGTGTAATTGTGTAGTGTTAGTGTGTAGTGTGATTGTGTAGTGTGTGTGTGTAGTGTGATTGTGTAGTGTGCTTGTGTAGTGTGATTGTGTAATGTGATTGTGTAGTGTAATTGTGTTTGTGTAGTGTGCTTGTGTAATGTGATTGTGTAGTGTAATTGTGTAGTGTTAGTGTGTAGTGTGATTGTGTAGTGTGTAGTGTGATTGTGTAGTGTGATTGTGTAGTGTGATTGTGTTTGTGTAGTGTGCTTGTGTAGTGTGTTTGTGTAGTGTGATTGTGTAGTGTAATTGTGTAGTGTGATTGTGTAGTGTGATTGTGTAGTTTGATTGTGTAGTGTGATTGTGTAGTGTGATTGTGTAGTGTAATTGTGTAGTGTAATTGTGTAGTGTGATTGTGTAATGTGAGTGTGTAATGTGATTGTGTAGTGTAATTGTGTAGTGTGATTGTGTAGTGTGATTGTGTAGTGTGATTGTGTAGTGTAATTGTGTAGTGTGATTGTGTAGTGTGATTATGTAGTGTGATTGTGTAGTGTGATTGTGTAGTGTGATTATGTAGTGTGATTGTGTAGTGTGATTGTGTAGTGTGATTGTGTAGTGTGATTGTGTAGTGTGATTGTGTAGTGTGATTGTGTATGGTGATTGTGTATGGTGATTGTGTAGTGTGATTGTGTAGTGTGATTGTGTAGTGTGATTGTGTAGTGTGATTGTGTAGTGTGATTGTGTATGTGTTGTGTAGTGTATTGTGTAGTGTGATTGTGTAGTGTGATTGTGTAGTGTGATTGTGTAGTGTGATTGTGTAGTGTGATTGTGTAGTGTGATTGTGTAGTGTGATTGTGTAGTGTGATTGTGTGAGTGTGAGTGTATTGTGATTGTGTAGTGTGATTGTGTATGTGTTGGTAGTGTGATTGTGTAGTGTGATTGTGTAGTGTGATTGTGTAGTGTGATTGTGTAGTGTGATTGTGTAGTGTGATGTGTAGTGTGATTGTGTAGTGTGATTGTGTAGTGTGATTGTGTAGTGTGATTGTGTAGTGTGATTGTGTGTGTGATTGTGTAGTGTGATTGTGTAGTGTTGATTGTGTAGTGTGATTGTGTAGTGTGATTGTGTAGTGTGATGTGTAGTGTGATTGTGTAGTGTAATTGTGTAGTGTGATTGTGTAGTGTGATTGTGTAGTGTAATTGTGTAGTGTGATTGTGTAGTGTGATTGTGTAGTGTGTTTGTGTAGTGTGATTGTGTAGTGTAATTGTGTAGTGTGATTGTGTAGTGTGAGTATGTAGTGTGATTGTGTAGTGTGATTATGTAGTGTGATTGTGTAGTGTGATTGTGTAGTGTGATTGTGTAGTGTGATTGTGTAGTGTGATTGTGTAGTGTGATTGTGTAGTGTGATTGTGTAGTGTGATTGTGTAGTGTGATTGTGTAGTGTGATTGTGTAGTGTGATTGTGTAGTGTGATTGTGTAGTGTATTGTGTAGTGTGATTGTGTAGTGTGATTGTGTAGTGTGATTGTGTAGTGTGATTGTGTAGTGTGATTGTGTAGTGTGATTGTGTAGTGTTATTGTGTAGTGTGATTGTGTAGTGTGATTGTGTAGTGTGTTTGTGTAGTGTGATTGTGTAGTGTGATTGTGTAGTGTGTTTGTGTAATGTGATTGTGTAGTGTGATTGTGTAGTGTAAATTATTGCGCCAATCACTGCGTGGCTTCATCTGGAGTGTCGTAAGCAGACACCGCCAACGGTGTGCAAGAATACCATATCGCATTCTCGACAACCCTACAAGCCATAGCACAGTAGTAGTTGAAGATCAGCTGATGTTGCGCTATGCCCCGCTAACCTTATTGCTTCATCATCCTCCTGCGATGTGAGAAGGCATCGTGTTCGATCATGCGGTAAACCATATCACGGACGCCTGACGGTCACGGCTCAGGCAGTGGGAATATATTGTATCGTTCTCAAGGACTGGCTACAGCCGGGAATGGTTGAAGTCGCCGGCATCCGGTACAGGCCCGTTGCACCCACGCGACGTTACACGACAGAAACTCGTATTCTGCATCTACTACCAAAACAAGCAGAAGAATGGAGAAATATCATTTATAGATAAAGACGACCTGCCCGGACTTGTCTTGTCTTTCGCATGGCCTCGTCGATGGAACCACTACTTAATGAAAATTCCAACGTGCCCCTAAACTTCGCTGCCACCTCACGCCATATACAATCGCAAATAAACCCGCATGAAATGGGCCATAGTCTTGCCGCAGCTGTGGACACGAACGTGCGAGTTGTGACGCAGTGAGAATAAATTAACATTCGTCGACCCATACTAATGACAGGTCCATCTGTACTAACTATAACAAACAGTTATCAATGGAACTGGCGACATGCTATATCGAGACGACAACCACAATCATTTAGGTAAACAATGACTACATAGAAATATAATTTGTCTCGATGGCTGGTATCTACGCGAAACAGAATTCAATTTTGTATGGTAATCTCTTAAGAAGCGAGACTGTTTGTGTAGTATTTACCTAAATATCTGGTCGAATGCATTAATTATGGCAGAGTGTCTCAGCTGATGGAAGACTGGAAATTAATGGCATAACTACAGGAATGCTGGTGCCTTGTAACAAGACAGAGACACTGATATAATTATGATACGTAGCAGAAGATAACTGGTGGCGGCGCTAGTGATTGCTATACGGCAGATTTATTTCTAATACGTAACAAGATGGTCAATTGGTCAGAGGTCATTCATTATCACTATTTGCTATCATGAGCTGCTCACAGACTGGCCAGCAGGTTGTGAGAATGTGGATTCGATCCCCGTAAAAAATCACGGTGGTGTTGGCCTTATAAGGCAATACATTGAGCTTTCCAGAGCGATTAATCTAATATTGTAAAATGTGCTCCGCCATCGAGCTAAAATAAATTTACATAAGTGTACAAAATGGCCTAATTTGAATAATGTGCTAGATGTCATTGACAGGTTCCTTCAAACCGAGCGTGGCCAAATTCTGACCATTCACTTAGAGGTCGTTTAAAGTAGGTTCTTTAATGTGTCCTAGTGACTTAGGTTTCGCTATATGGATTTAGGCTGATCTGGACAGATGGTAGAGGTAATTACACGAGTGGTCGGGTCAAGTTTGATCAGTCTGACCACCAGTTTCTGAGGCGATATCGTTTAATGGTGATTCGTTACGATAATGTGTCCATGTGTCCTAGATGGATTGAGCTAATTTGATGAACATAATGGTAGAGGTCATTACCGGGGGAAGGAGGAATTCATATGTGACCAAATTCTGAGAATTAGTTTCAAGAGAAAATTACGCTGAAACACGTTGCTGAGGGACACACGGATTGCGAATGGTCAATATTGGGTACCAAGGACAAATAGTGTTTAATGTTTCCGGGTTAGTGTTCCAGTTTGAGCTATGCTCGTGTGTGGAGTATTTCTAAACATATATGACCACTCATGCGCCAGGACGCATGGTGAAGGCAGTTGACATTACACTATAGTGAGCGAGTCTTGATTGTTGGGTGTATTTACCCTCGCCGCCGATGAGCACATACTATATTATGGGCGAGTACTTCTTCGTGCTCCGGTAAGGCAATAAATGAAACAGTGACTGGATATATGGAACCAATGGCAAGTATCCTTAGTAAGGTCACAGTCAAGAATAAACGTTTTAGGTTCATTGAATTGGGAGCCCGACGCCCAACAGATGTATATGTAAGTTAGTACGGTCATGAGCCCTTACTATTCAACAGGTAAATGAACCGTATATAGGAAATCCGCTCAATGCTTGTTTCTTGTACGGCGGACTGTTACCTTCTACGGAAATTTACGCAACGCTAACGATTGAAGGAAAAGCACAAGGTCATGGAGTGCTATGGACAATGACAGGTAACCCCCAGCCGTAACCAAACACAATATACACAGTAGTCTGAGCAAGCCTTACAATGGCTTACAGAAGTTTCACTTGTTGGTACATAATTATATTTTTGGTATATAATTATATTGTTGGTACATATGACTTTGGTACATATATTTTCTAGTTCCAAAATAGTTTTCCTTGTATGTTTTTATTGAGTTTCACTTACAACTCTTTCTATAGATAGCATCAAATCTACATATATATAAACAATATAGTCGTTTTTGTAGAATATTTAGTCCACAGTAGGTGGACGGACATTTTCTAACTACAACTTGTGCGTCAGAATTGATTATACTAGTCAGATATATTTGTTCACAATCACGCAATTCTTTTATTCAACACTGACGTACATAATGTAGCTAGGCAAAACTAACTAGCGTTATACCTCTATAATTATTCACAGAATTTATATCTCCTGGTTTACCTAAGAAATAATCATTCACACAACCCATTTATGTGAGACATAACCAATGTGTAACAGAGCATTAAAGATGTCATTTGTGTGGGAGGAAAACGGAGTACCCGGAGAAAACCCACATGTCCGATCTCCTTTAAAGACATTCTACAATTACTTGCATACTGGTAGGTTCTACAATTACTTGCATACTGGTAGGTTCTACAATTACTTGCATACTGGTAGGTTCTACAATTACTTGCATACTGCATGGTTCTACAATTACTTGCATACTGGTAGGTTCTACAATTACTTACATACTGGTAGGTTCTATAATTACTTACATACTGGTAGGTTCTACAATTACTTGCATACTGGTAGGTTCTACAATTACTTGCATACTGGTAGGTTCTACAATTACTTACATACTGGTAGGTTCTACAATTACTTGCATACTGGTAGGTTCTACAATTACTTGCATACTGGTAGGATCTACTATTACTTACATACTGGTAGGTTCTACAATATACTGGTAGGTTCTACAATTACTTACATACTGGTAGGATCTACTATTACTTACATACTGGTAGGTTCTACAATTACTTACATACTGGTAGGTTCTACAATTACTTACATACTGGTAGGTTCTACAATTACTTGCATACTGGTAGGTTCTACAATTACTTGCATACTGGTAGGTTCTACAATATACTGGTAGGTTCTACAATTACTTACATACTGGTAGGTTCTACTATTACTTGCATATACTGGTAGGTTCTAAAATTACTTGCATATTGGTACGTTCTACAATTACTTACATACTGGTAGGTTCTACAATATACTGGTAGGTTTATACAATTACTTGCATACTGGTAGGATCTACTATTACTTACATACTGGTAGGTTCTACAATTACTTACATACTGGTAGGTTCTACAATTACTTGCATACTGGTAGGTTCTACAATTACTTGCATACTGGTAGGATATACTATTACTTGCATACTTGTAGGTTCTACAATTACTTACATACTGGTAGGTTCTACAATATACTGGTAGGTTCTACAACTACTTGCATACTGGTAGGATCTACTATTACTTACATACTGGTAGGTTCTACAATATAATTGTAGGTTCTACAATTACTTACATACTTGTAGGATCTACAATTACTTGCATACTGGTAGGATCTACTATTACTTGCATACTGGTAGGTTCTACAATTACTTGCATACTGGTAGGTTCTACAATTACTTGCATACTGGTAGGATCTACTATTACTTACATACTGGTAGGTTCTACAATTACTTACATACTGGTAGGTTCTACATTTACTTACATACTGGTAGGTTCTACAATTACTTACATACTGGCAGGTTCTACAATATACTGGTAGGTTCTACAATTACTTACATACTGGTAGGATCTACTATTACTTACATACTGGTAGGTTCTACAATTACCTACATACTGGTAGGTTCTACAATTACTTACATACTGGTAGGTTCTACAATTACTTGCATACTGGTAGGTTCTACAATTACTTGCATACTGGTAGGTTCTACAATATACTGGTAGGTTCTACAATTACTTACATACTGGTAGGTTCTACTATTACTTGCATATACTGGTAGGTTCTACAATTACTTGCATACTGGTACGTTCTACAATTACTTACATACTGGTAGGTTCTACAATATACTGGTAGGTTTATACAATTACTTGCATACTGGTAGGATCTACTATTACTTACATACTGGTAGGTTCTACAATTACTTACATACTGGTAGGTTCTACAATTACTTGCATTCTGGTAGGTTCTACAATTACTTGCATACTGGTAGGATATACTATTACTTGCATACTTGTAGGTTCTACAATTACTTACATACTGGTAGGTTCTACAATATACTGGTAGGTTCTACAATTACTTGCATACTGGTAGGATCTACTATTACTTACATACTGGTAGGTTCTACAATATAATTGTAGGTTCTACAATTACTTACATACTTGTAGGATCTACAATTACTTGCATACTGGTAGGATCTACTATTACTTGCATACTGGTAGGTTCTACAATTACTTGCATACTGGTAGGTTCTACAATTACTTGCATACTGGTAGGATCTACTATTACTTACATACTGGTAGGTTCTACAATTACTTACATACTGGTAGGTTCTACATTTACTTACATACTGGTAGGTTCTACAATTACTTACATACTGGCAGGTTCTACAATTACTTGCATACTGGTAGGTTCTACAATTACTTACATACTGGTAGGTTCTACAATTACTTACATACTGGTAGCTTCTACAATTACTTGCATACTGGTAGGTTCTACAATTACTTGCATACTGGTAGGATCTACTATTACTTACATACTGGTAGGTTCTACAAATAATTACATACTGGTAGGTTCTACAATTACTTACATACTGGTAGGTTCTACAATTACTTGCATACTGGTAGGTTCTACAATTACTTGCATACTGGTAGGTTCTACAAATACTTACATACTGGTAGGTTCTATAATTACTTACATACTGGTAGGATCTACTATTACTTACATACTGGTAGGTTCTACAAATACTTACATACTGGTAGGTTCTACAATTACTTACATACTGGTAGGTTCTACAATTACTTACATACTGGTAGGTTCTACAATTACTTACATACTGGTAGGTTCTACAATTACTTACATACTGGTAGG
Source organism: Archivesica marissinica (assembly GCA_014843695.1). Taxonomy (NCBI): domain Eukaryota; kingdom Metazoa; phylum Mollusca; class Bivalvia; order Venerida; family Vesicomyidae; genus Archivesica; species Archivesica marissinica. Next base: position 73,881,798 of record CM026397.1, read on the forward strand.
TTCTACAATTACTTACATACTGGTAGGTTCTACAATTACTTAATACTGGTAGGTTCTACAATTACTTGCATATTGGTAGGTTCTACAATTACTTACATACTGGTAGGTTCTACAATTACTTGCATACTGGTAGGATCTACTATTACTTACATACTGGTAGTTCTACAATTACTTGCATACTGGTAGGATCTACTATTACTTACATATTGGTAGGTTCTACAATATACTGGTAGGTTCTACAATTACTTACATACTTGTAGGTTCTACAATTACTTGCATACTGGTAGGATCTACTATTACGTGCATACTGGTAGGTTCTACAATTACTTGCATACTGGTAGGTTCTACAATTACTTGCATACTGGTAGGATCTACTATTACTTACATACTGGTAGGTTCTACAATTACTTACATACTGGTAGGTTCTACAATTACTTACATACTGGTAGGTTCTACAATTACTTACATACTGGTAGGTTCTACAATTACTTGCATACTGGTAGGTTCTACAATTACTTGCATACTGGTAGGTTCTACAATTACTTACATACTGGTAGGTTCTACAATTACTTACATACTGGTAGGTTCTACAATTACTTGCATACTGGTAGGTTCTACAATTACTTGCATACTGGTAGGATCTACTATTACTTACATACTGGTAGGTTCTACAAATACTTACATACTGGTAGGTTCTACAATTACTTGCATACTGGTAGGATCTACTATTACTTACATACTGGTAGGTTCTACAAATAGTTACATACTGGTAGGTTCTACAATTACTTACATACTGGTAGGTTCTACAATTACTTACATACTGGTAGGTTCTACAATTACTTACATACTGGTAGGTTCTACAATTACTTTCATACTGGTAGGTTCTACAATTACTTGCATACTGGTAGGTTCTACAATTACTTACATACTGGTAGGTTCTACAATTACTTGCATACTGGTAGGATCTACTATTACTTACATACTGGTAGGTTCTACAATTACTTGCATACTGGTAGGATCTACTATTACTTACATACTGGTAGGTTCTACAATATACTGGTAGGTTCTACAATTACTTACATACTGGTAGGATCTACTATTACTTACATACTGGTAGGTTCTACAGTTACTTGCATACTGGTAGGATCTACTATTACTTACATACTGGTAGGTTCTACAATTACTTCATACTGGTAGGTTCTACAATTTTGCATACTGGTAGGATCTACAATTACTTACATACTGGTAGGTTCTACAATTACTTACATACTGGTAGGTTCTACAATATACTGGTAGGTTCTACAACTACTTACATACTGGTAGGATATACTATTACTTGCATACTGGTAGGTTCTACAATATGCTGGTAGGTTCTACAATTACTTACATACTGGTAGGATCTACTATTACTTGCATACAGGTAGGTTCTACAATTACTTGCATACTGGTAGGTTCTACAATTACTTGCATACTGGTAGGATCTACTATTACTTCCATACTGGTAGGTTCTACAAATACTTACATACTGGTAGGCTCTACAATTACTTACATACTGGTAGGTTCTACAATTTCTTACATACTGGTAGGTTCTACAATTACTTGCATACTGGTAGGATCTACTATTACTTACATACTGGTAGGTTCTACAATTACTTACATACTGGTAGGTTCTACAATTACTTACATACTGGTAGGTTCTACTATTACTTACATACTGGTAGGTTCTACAATTACGTGCATACTGGTAGGTTCTACAATTACTTGCATACTGGTAGGTTCTACAATTACTTGCATACTGGTAGGTTCTACAATTACTTGCATACTGGTAGGAGCTACTATTACTTATATACTGGTAGGTTCTACAATTACTTGCATACTGGTAGGTTCTACAATTACTTGCATACTGGTAGGTTCTACAATTACTTACATACTGGTAGGATCTACAATTACTTACATACTGCATGGTAGGTTCTACAATTACTTACATACTGGTAGGTTCTACAATTACTTACATACTGGTAGGTTCTTCAATTACTTACATACTGGTAGGTTCTACAATTACTTGCATACTGGTAGGTTCTACAATTACTTGCATATGGTAGGTTCTACAATTACTTGCATACTGGTAGGTTCTACAATTACTTACATACTGGTAGGTTCTACAATTACTTGCATACTGGTAGGTTCTACAATTACTTGCATACTGGTAGGTTCTACAATTACTTGCATACTGGTAGGTTCTACAATTACTTACATACTGGTAGGTTCTACAATTACTTACATACTGGTAGGTTCTACAATTACTTGCATACTGGTAGGTTCTACAATTACTTGCATACTGGTAGGTTCTACAATTACTTGCATACTGGTAGGTTCTACAATTACTTACATACTGGTAGGATCTACAATTACTTACATACTGGTAGGTTCTACAATTACTTACATACTGGTAGGTTCTACAATTACTTACATACTGGTAGGTTCTACAATTACTTACATACTGGTAGGTTCTACAATTACTTACATACTGGTAGGTTCTACAATTACTTACATACTGGTAGGTTCTACAATTACTTGCATACTGGTAGGTTCTACAATTACTTACATACTGGTAGGTTCTACAATTACTTACATACTGGTAGGTTCTACAATTACTTACATACTGGTAGGTTCTACAATTACTTGCATACTGGTAGGATCTACAATTACTTACATACTGGTAGGTTCTACAATATACTGGTAGGTTCTACAACTACTTACATACTGGTAGGATCTACTATTACTTGCATACTGGTAGGTTCTACAATATGCTGGTAGGTTCTACAATTACTTACATACTGGTAGGATCTACTATTACTTGCATACTGGTAGGTTCTACAATTACTTGCATACTGGTAGGTTCTACAATTACTTGCATACTGGTAGGATCTACTATTACTTCCATACTGGTAGGTTCTACAAATACTTACATACTGGTAGGTTCTACAATTACTTACATACTGGTAGGTTCTACAATTACTTACATACTGGTAGGTTCTACAATTACTTACATACTGGTAGGTTCTACAATTACTTACATACTGGTAGGTTCTACAATTACGTACATACTGGTAGGTTCTACAATTACTTGCATACTGGTAGGTTCTACAATTACTTGCATACTGGTAGGTTCTACAATTACTTGCATGCTGGTAGGAGCTACTATTACTTATATACTGGTAGGTTCTACAATTACTTGCATACTGGTAGGTTCTACAATTACTTGCATACTGCATGGTAGGTTCTACAATTACTTACATACTGGTAGGTTCTACAATTATTTGCATACTGCATGGTAGGTTCTACAATTACTTGTATACTGGTAGGTTCTACAATTACTTGCATACTGGTAGGTTCTACAATTACTTGCATACTGGTAGGTTCTACAATTACTTGCATATTGGTAGGTTCTACAATTACTTGCATATTGGTACATTCTACAATTACTTGCATACTGGTAGGTTCTACAATTACTTACATACTGGTAGGTTCTACAATTACTTGCATACTGGTAGGTTCTACAATTACTTGCATACGGGTAGGTTCTACAATTACTTGCATACTGGTAGGTTCTACAATTACTTACATACTGGTAGGATCTACAATTACTTACATACTGGTAGGTTCTACAATTACTTACATACTGGTAGGTTCTACAATTACTTACATACTGGTAGGTTCTTCAATTACTTACATACTGGTAGGTTCTACAATTACTTGCATACTGGTAGGTTCTACAATTACTTGCATACTGGTAGGTTCTACAATTACTTGCATACTGCATAGTAGGTTCTACAATTACTTGCATACTGGAGCATACTGGTAGGTTCTACAATTACTTACATACTGGTAGGTTCTACAATTACTTACATACTGGTGGTTCTACAATTACTTGCATACTGGTAGGTTTTGCAATTACTTACATACTGGTAGGTTCTACAATTACTTACATACTGGTAGGTTCTACAATTACTTACATACTGGTAGGTTCTACAAGTACTTACATACTGGTGGGTTCTACACGTACTTGCATACTGGTAGGTTCTACAATTACTTACATACTGGTAGGTTCTACAATTACTTACATACTGGTAGGTTCTACAATTACTTACATACTGGTAGGTTCTACAATTACTTACATACTGGTAGGTTCTACAATTACTTACATACTGGTAGGTTCTACAATTACTTACATACTGGTGGGTTATACACGTACTTGCATACTGGTAGGTTCTACACGTACTTACATACTGGTAGGTTCCACAATTACTTGCATACTGGTAGGTTCTACAATGACTTACATACTGGTAGGTTCTACAATTACTTACATACTGGTAGGTTCTACAATTACTTGCATACTGGTAGGTTCTACAATTACTTACATACTGGTAGGTTCTACTATTACTTACATACTGGTAGGTTTATCTATATAGTTTCGTTATAGTTTATTTAACGTCGCTACCAGTTGCCCATTTGACAGTTTACCTAACAACACCTTTCCTGGGTAGGCTCCAGCGGTCAACCACTACTTAGCGCACCAAACTCCGTAAGAAACTGCCAACGTTTTCATATAAAGAGACATGGTTTGAGCGGGGCTCGAACCAGTAGCCATCAGTGATGATAGGTTACAGTGGTATACAAGTCAGCGACTTTAACCACTCGACAACGGAGGCGGACTTCAAATATTCAAACGAACCGTCTAATTTATTAAAATCGTTTCTATTACAAACAATCTCAACATCTGGATTAACATCAATGTTTGATTCCGGAAAATATCGTCTAAATTATTCCACAGAAATAGTTTAAACGTTTGCGTGATGTTCTGGTGCTGGCCCATTTCTAATGTTGACAAAACGTGTGACCCAAAACATTTGTTTTATCAATTTACATAAAGAACCTTTTACCTTACGGAAGTCGTGATAGCGCAGTGGAAGAGCGTTCGCTTCAGGTGCGAAAGGTCCGGAGTTCGAGCCCCACTGGAGCCGTTACGATTGTCCCCTTAGGCAAGGCATTTAAATTCCACGTTGCCTCTTCTCTCTCCCTCGTGGTGATGGATTCCATCAGGAATGAGGTCTCGAGAGTGATTTATATAAGTTGAAATAACTTGTTTCGCAATCGAGCTAAAATAAATTTGTATAAACTAACCTTTTACCTTCGACCAAATAACAATTTCTATGCGCATGAATATCCTTGGAACTATTTTCAGACTCCCAAACTATTTAAGCGAAGGCACCATGCTTGTGCAATCTTTTACAGACGGATAGGTAGTCCGGTGGTAACACGCTGGACTGGTAATCCATGGATCGCAGGAACGATCCCCCGTCTGACCCTAATAAAATTAACAGTATTTCAGATGAGACGTTAAACCGAGGTCTCGTGTCGGTGCTTTACACCGTGCACGTAAAAGAACCAGAGGAGATTCTGGAATGGGTCTCTGTCTGTATCATGCACTATCCTCCAAAATCTAAAATAACCAATCTCTTCAGGAGGCGTCGCGCATATGGGCAACCGGTAGCGACGATAAATAAACGTAAAACACACATTGTGCAATCTTTTATCGATTCCACATACATTGAATGAGGTAGCCATTTTAAAAAAAATTATAAATTTTAATTTAATGCCCTTTATCTACTTTTAATTGCATTCAAAAGCCCACCCCTCCCACCACAATATAGATACCCCTTGCTTTCGGTGTGTTATATATTTTCAGTTACGAGGAAGAAGTAGGTCCGCTAGATGTCATGGCTGAGTGATACAGTCCATCTGAAAGATGTCATACAGACAATACTGACTTTTATACATATGCTATAGTATTTGTGTATAAACTCTAAGTGGTTAAGACATATTTAGAAGGAACTGGACATATTCAGAAGAGTCAACATATACTAGTGAAAACGAACATATGGACTAATAATGCGTATTATAGCATAAATATATATAGTGCTGCCGGTAACGGAGCAAATGATCACTTATACTATTAATATTCACGTTCGTTTTAAATAATATAATATTAATATATCACCAGCCATGGCCAATATTTGCCAATACAATAAAACAAAAATAAAATTCAGTAAACGTTTATATTTGTTGGGTTATTTGTTTCTAGGTAATAGAATACGATTAAACTAAAACTAAACAGAAATACCATATACAGAATGTGTTTACATTTAAAGAGTTACAAAAACTGTTTTAGTTTATACAAATTTATGTTTGCGACACAAATCTTTTTTTTTTCTTTTTTTTATTCAGGCCCCCTTTCAGAGTAACCCCATTTATTTTCACGTCATAGGTCGAGTATGGGGTCGAGGAGCATCCCCTATTCGCCTTACAATGTATATATACATTTACAATATTCATAATAGCGACACATAACTACAAATGTACTTTAAATCATTAGATTTTAAACATATGTAATTGCCATTAAATCTGCAATAAAACATTGAGTATGATTGAGTATGATTGAGTATGATTGAATATGATCGAGTATGGGTCTGTTGATGAAGTGCGAACTTCTACTGTGATATGAAGGATGTGCCACTTCAACCACTATAACCGTAACACAGTAAGTAACACCCGTAACACAGTAAGTAACACAGTAAGTAACACCCGTAACACAGTAAGTAACACAGTAAGTAACACAGTAAGTAACACAGTAAGTAACACCCGTAACACAGTAAGTAACACAGTAAGTAACACAGTAAGTAACACCCGTAACACAGTAAGTAACACAGTAAGTAACACAGTAAGTAACACAGTAAGTAACACCCGTAACACAGTAAGTAACACAGTAAGTAACACAGTAAGTAACACAGTAAGTAACACCCGTAACACAGTAAGTAACGCAGTAAGTAACACCCGTAACACAGTAAGTAACACAGTAAGTAACACAGTAAGTAACACAGTAAGTAACACAGTAAGTAACACAGTAAGTAACACAGTAAGTAACACAGTAAGTTCCACTGATTATTATCAGATCAACTGTTGTCTACATCAATATGCTTCTTAAACAATTAAAATGTTGTACTAACTTCGAAATAAGACGTGAGAAAACATCACACTTATGTTTTTCGTTCCACTTATTCCGCCTGTCCTCGTTGTTGGACGACTCGTCTCTACACATACTTTACATGTTGATGCCAGTACAACTGAATTCGCTAAATGACCACTGGTGGAAGTCGTATTAGTGGTATTGCGTTCGCTTCAGGTGTGAGAGGCCCGGAGTTCGCGCCCAGCATGTGGCCGTTACGGTTGTGTGCTTAGGCAAGGTCCTTAAATTCCACCTTGCCTCTTCTATCTTCCTCGTGGATATGGATTCCATCAGGAACGAGGTCTTGATAATAATAAAGTCTATATTTAACGAGAGTACTCATTTAACAAACGTTAATTTACCATGAGGCCCTCGACATATATACAAATCAAATGCAATCAAAAGATAGGACTATACGTGAGAACTGCACATTGGAATTACATGTATATAGTAATGTAAAAGCTGAAAAGTAGAGAAACTATATATAATATGTACTGGAATATGGTGATACATGTATACATGTATTGTCTAGTAGAGTAGCAAAGGGGTATGAGACAATTAATGATAATAAATATATCTAACAGTGTGCAGATCAGAAAATATGTTTGAAATCAGCTTAACGACAGCAATTGTGGAAGTCGTGATAGCGCAGTGGATGCGCGTTCGCTTCAGGTGCGAAAGGTCCGGAGTTCGAGCCCCGCTGGAGCCGTTATGAGTGTGCCCTTAGGCAAGGCATTTAAATTCCATGTTGCCTCTTCTCTCTCCTCGTGGCGATGGATTCCATCAGGAATGAGGTCTCGAGAGTGATTAATATAAGTTGTAAGAACTTGTTTCGCAATCGAGCTAAATTAAATTTGTATGAACTAACGACAGCAATTCACAGAATCTAGTAAATATAGCAATGGCAATACACATAACACTAATGATGTAAAAAAAAACTTGATTCGCAATAAATTTGTATAAACTATGTTGACCACATGGTACTAGGCGTCACATTGACCACGTGGTACCGGAAGTCACATTGACCACGTGGTACTAGGCGTCACATTGACCACGTGGTACCGGAAGTCACATTGACCACATGGTACTAGGCGTCACATTGACCACGTGGTACCGGAAGTCACATTGACCACGTGGTACTAGAAGTCACATTGACCACGTGGTACCGGAAGTCACAGAATTGGGTCAGCGTAATGACGGTGCGCACAATTTGCAATACTGCAAAATCAATTGCCTCAGAAAGAAACAAACAAACGAATACACGGGAATCTCCTAACTGAACAAACATACTCGCAACTTCTCATTGTGTAAGACCGAGACGAGCTGTCTGCTGTAATGAATATTCCAAAGGGGATCATTGACAAATATGGCACAGCAATCAAATAATATTTAATACCGCACATGTGTCAGCAATATCTCATGCAAGATGTGGGAAATTTCCCGGAATAAGTTTACATTCATTCAATGTTACGTACGGTATGAATAAGTGAAAATGCTTTATCGCTGTGCAGATATATATATATATATATATATATATATATTTATATATATATATATATTTTCTCTCTCTCTCTCTCTCTCTCTCTCTCTCTCTCTCTCTCTCTATAATATATATTATATATATATGCTTGTGTTGTTGGTATAAAGTCGGATCTGTAGTCCTGTGGTAACACGCTGGACTGGTAATCCAGGGATCGCAGGTTCGACCCCCCGTCTGAACCTAATAAAATGAACAGTCTTACAGATGGGACGTTAAACCGAGGTACCGTGCACGTAAATGAACCAGAGGAGACTCTGGAATGTGTATCTGTCTGTATCATTGCATTATTCTCCAACAATCTAAAATGACTAATCGCTTCAGGAGGTGTCACTCATATGGACAACCGGTAGCGACAATAAAACTTTTCTCGAAAACCAAGTTGGCGTAATTATGAAGATATCTCCAATTATACAAGCTATAATTACTTACTGTCTCGGAGGGTGTACCGAGAAATAAATACTAACCTTGAGCACGGTGAAATACTGAACCTGAGAACAAACAATATATTACTTCCATTTCAGCGATCTATAACCGAGCAATCAGTACATTATATAACCGAGCAATCAGTACATTCTATACCGAGCAATCAGTACATTCTATAACCGAGCAATCAGTACATTATATAACCGAGCAATCAGTACATTATATAACCGAGCAATCAGTACATTATATAACCGAGCAATCAGTACATTATATAACCGAGCAATCAGTACATTATATAACCGAGCAATCAGTACATTCTATAACCGAGCAATCAGTACTTTATACCGAGCAATCAGTACATTATATAACCGAGCAATCAGTACATTATATAACGAGCAATCAGTACATTATATAACCGAGCAATCAGTACATTCTTATAACCGAGCAATCAGTACATTCTATAACCGAGCAATCAGTACATTATTAACCGAGCAATCAGTACATTATATAACCGAGCAATCAGTACATTATTACCGAGCAATCAGTACATTATATAACCAGCAATCAGTACATTATATAACCGAGCAATCAGTACATTATATAACCAGCAATCTACATTATATAACCGAGCAATCAGTACATTATATAACCAAGCAATCAGTACATTCTATAACCGAGCAATCAGTACATTCTATAACCAAGCAATCAGTACATTATATAACCCATCAATCAGTACATTATATAACCCAGCAATCAGTACATTATATAACCCATCAATCAGTACATTATATAACCCAGCATTCAGTACATTATATAACCGAGCAATCAGTACATTATATAACCCAGCAATCAGTACATTATATAACCGAGCAATCAGTACATTATATAACCCAGCAATCAGTACATTATATAACCGAGCAATCAGTACAGTATATAACCGAGCAATCAGTACATTATATAACCGAGCAATCAGTACATTATATAACCGAGCAATCAGTACATTATATAACCCAGCAATCAGTACATTATATAACCGAGCAATCGGTACTGATTATAACTGGCAAGTACAGGCTGTAAATAGTCTGCTCTCGATTGGCTATGTTTCGGTAGACTGTTGGCATGATGGTCCTTGTGGAAGGAGCCGGCATGACATTGGGTTTTGAACTATTGAATTAGATCATCAAACGTTTCTGATGGTGTTACGTTATGGTAATCCACAGCTACTAGTTCATTCTTGTAAAACATGGCATGACACGAGGCTTGGTTGTTTTCCTTTGCTCTATGGATGTCCAATCAAGGGCGGATACCCTGTGTGATACATTGGTATCGCTGTAATCATTAAATATTTAACGGGTCGCAAATCTTTGGACCATTTCTAGCCTATAGATATGTTTCGAAGGTTGAAAATGTATTTATGTCTAAATATAAACTGGAATGGCTTCAGTCGATCAGTAGACCAGATAGTACTTCAGGGAGAGGTAGGAATAAGCTAAGGACTTACTGTACATTTAAACAACACTATTTAACTGAAAACTATTGTAACATTATTATGTCTAGATCGTATCGGGCTGCATTTAGTAAATTTAGATGTGGCGTAGCACCTATAAGGCTTGAAACTGGCAGATACGAAAACTTACCAGTAGAAGACAGAACATGTACATTCTGTAACACAATTGAAGATGAGTCACATGTTATCCTTGAATGTAACCTTTATGATGATTTAAGAAACATATTATTTGATAAAGCTCAACTTATACAACCTGGTTTTGTTAATATGTCTAGTCAAGAACAACTTAAGTTCATATTCACAAATGCACCCATTATTAGATTAGCTGCCAAAACCTGTTTTAGTATTTTACAACGACGTACCTCTTATCTATGTAAATAATGTCTATTGAGTGTTTTATATGTCGTCTTCACATTTTATTACAACTGAAAAGCATATGCTAATTAGGCTAATCCCAATCTAATTGGAATTGGTATTTGATCTTTTAAAACATTTTTTAGTTTGCGCAGTAGTGCTTATTTTGCGTTCAGTATTTTTCATTCCATTACATCTTAATAAGATTTTAAATTTCAATTAGCGACTGCTTTTCAGCTTTATCTCACACATGTAGTTATCACATGTACATGTATATACTATAGTAGTGCAATATTTTATAGATGAATGATGTATATATGCATAGTCTCTTGTAACTCTGAATTGAGTGGCAATGTACCTTTGTAATATGTAAACTATATTCTATGTTTGTTATATGCTGTACATTAATGAGACTGAAATAAAGAATAAAATATAATATAGATAAGATTGTTCTGCCGCAGATTCAACCTGTGGACTAACATCGTGCACGTTGTTTCTTTGAACAGTTTGTTATTGGACATTCCGTTTGTAGAAGCGGATGGCAGGATTACTATTAGATTTTGAGGTAATATTATTTCGGCCCAGTTTAATGTTCTTGCCAATGCTGACAACTGGTTATTCGGAATGTTCTGTTGACCTCGATTGTGTATTACGTAACCTATAACGCACAGTTAACGTATATGCTATAATATTTAATTTTAAGCACCGACACGAGACCTCGGTTTAACGTCCCATCTGAAAGACTGTTAATTTTATTAAGGTCAGACGGGGGATCGAACCTGCGATTATTGGCTTACCAGTCCAGCGTGTTACCACTGGACTACAGAACCATCTGTTTGTGCTTATTTTAATAAATGTAAATCAATCCAACAAATGAGTGTTTGATCAGTCAACCATAAATATGCGGTCCTGCTCCATATATCTAAGTTGAGGGTTCTATGTAGAAAAAATGTGTATATTAAAAAGAAGCATTATTGTTATCAAGCAACAGACGGATATATAGTCCAGTGGTAACACGCTGGACTGGTAATCCAGGGATCGCAGGTTCGATCCCCCGTCTGACCCTAATAAAATTAACAGTCTTTCAGATGGGACGTTAAACCGAGGTTTCGTGTCGGTGCTTTACGCCGTGCACGTAAAAGAACCAGAGGAGACTCTGGAATGGGTCTCTGTCTGTATCATTGCACTATCTTCCAAAAATCTAAAATGACTAATTTCTTCAGGAGGCGTCGCTCATATGGGCAACCGGTAGCGACGATAAATAAACGTAAAACAAACAAAGTTATCAAGCAATCTATGATTTCGTCTTTATGTTGTTAAAGAATGCGAGTGCACGGCTACATTTTACGGGTAAACAATAGCGAACTTCTGTGTCTCGCGTAAAACTGTTTTTGTGTGGATTCTAAACGGATATTAAATATAAAATGTTTGATGTATATGACATTTAATATTGAAACATTAAATGTGTTTGTCGTGTCTTCCGCAAGGAATCTGTACTAAACGTTTCTACGATGACATATATCCGCCGGGGAAACATGACACGTCATATGCAGATTGAATCAATGGTCGGGAAAACTGGGTAGAGATTTAAATAAGGTCGGTTGATTCATAGAATTATACGAGATTACGGTCGTTATTTGGTTGACAAATTGTCAAAAATTGGTGGATTTATGCTCGACATTTCTATCGTATACCGACGCCGAAATTATGACGTCAAAATGTATTTATTTTCAACTAAAATTCGACGACGCTATTTTGCGAATGATATGGTTATATTTGGTAAGACGCCTAATGAATTGCAAGCAAATTTAAATGTATTACATAAATACTGTGAAAAATGGTGTTTACATGTAAACACAGTTAAAACAAAAATAATGGTGTTCAGAAAAAGAGGGGGAGTTTTACCAAATGAATCCTGGACTTATAATGGAAACAAACTTGATGTTCTAAATGAATTTAATTACTTAGGTACTGTGTTTAATTACACTGGGAGTCTTTTATTAAACCAGGAATATCTTACAGGGAAAGCTTTAAAGGCTCTAAATGTTTTTTTAATCAATTGCAGAAAATATAAGTTAAAACCAAGTATTCTATGTCAGCTTTTTGATGCTTTCGTTGGATCGATTTTAAATTATGGTTGTGAGATCTGGGGGTTCACAAAATATAAAGAAATAGAAAGAATACACCTTAAGTTTTGCAAACAAATATTAAAAGTTAGAAACAGTGCAAGCTCAGCTGGTGTTTATGGAGAACTAAATAGCCATTGTATATTTCACGCTACATTCGCATTGTTAAATACTGGTATAAAATATTGAAAACTGATAACATAATTATTCGACGTATTTATAATGAAGTTTTAATTGATGACAATAAGGGTATAACAAATTGGGTTTCCCAATTAAAAGATATGTTAATTAATTATGGATTTTTGAATGTTTGGTATTTTCCTGACCCAGTCAATTTAAATAGCTTTATATGTGTATTTAAGCAACGTTTAATCGATTGTTTTATACAGAGATGGGCTGCTGATAAAGAAGACAGCGGTGTGCTTGATTTATACCATAGTACAAAATTAATTTTTGAATATGAACACTATTTGGATTTAGTCCCAAGTAATTTACGTTTATTTGTTACAAGATTGAGGATATCTGCTCACACACTTCGAATTCACACTGATATTGTCAATGTTGTAACAGTGGACAAATTGAAGATGAATATCATTTTATCATTGTTTGCCCATATTATCAAAATTTAAGAATTGTCTATGTAAAACAATATTACCGTAACAACCCTAGCATGTTTAAATTTATACAATTACTCAAGTCCGAAAATAAGTAAACTCGCAATTTTTTACAAACGAGCCATTGAAGAAAGATATGTTTACTTGAATGCTATTACACATGCTTAATTTAAAATCTATACCACTTAGAAATATGAATATGCCATTATTCAGTCTTCATTCTAAGAGACCAGTTTTGTTCATCCTCTATGTATGAGTACATTTGTTTAAGCACTTCACTGTTTATGACGTGATAATATATATATATTGTATGTAATAATTTGTATATGATGATGTACTTTGTACAAATCGAAATAAATTATCTGTTCTGTTCTGTTCTATCCGATATTTGGTAATTAGTTTACAATAATGGTTTTATTTACGCTTTCCAATGAAATATAGAAATTTATCAGTGAAATAATAATGGGACACTTGTTTGTTTATGTGTATGCTCAAATTATAAGATAAGATAATTGTTTATTATAGTGTAGTTGTGTTTTCCAACATATTTAAAACATATATACTAGAGGACATAGAAAACGCACACTTCGGATAAGTGTGGTTTTACATGAAAAACAATAACTATATAAATAGTTTTAAACATTTTGGAATATTTTTAGTTGTACAGTTTGTGTTTTGTAATAAAGATGTGATTTATAGAAGTATTTCGTTTTCATGTAATAATAATCATATAATGTAGGTGTGCGTTTTCTATGTCCTCTAGTATATTCAATATAATGTGAACATTTAACACCCGGCCCAACGGGCCTATAAGTCACTTTATGTTAACAGTTTTAAATAGCGTTAATATGCATCATTGAACACAGAGTACTATTTACATTCTTATTACTGAGCTAATTACTAAAATAATTACTGAGATAATTATACCTAAAGGTAATTGATTATAAATAACCAGAGATCATATAGGAATGCTAGTAGTTTATGTAGATATACTAAGTAGATAAGTATACATTATATGTACTATTATATGGATAGTACATGATATTTAACAATGTTCGACGTATACATATAATTATACTAGGGATGGCAACGAACATTCGACTATTCGAATATTCACTCGAACGTCCGAATATCCGAATACTATTCCAGTATTCGAATATTCGGTAAAAAATATATAATATTTGCAAAAATGATATAAACTATCATAAATCCAATACGTTGCTTTCTTTTACAATTTGAAGCCATCATAAAACCTTCCAATACAAAAGAAATTACCCCAGGATGTTTGTGGTCGCATCCATGGCAAGCGTTAATTGACACTCTGCCATGTAATTGGATAATTACAGTAGGTGCTAAGATGTTTAATTATGATGTCAAAACTGTTTAGACGAGAAAATTCCTTGGAAATAATGATTACAGACAAGCTGCAACATCCACCCAGTGTTTCTTAAATTTATAATTAACTGCTCAATATTACCCAAATGTACTATATAAAATACATTCATTTTAGTTTGCCCCAAATATAGAAATCTTAGACTGAAATATTTCCAACCATATTTTTGTAGATGGCCCACTACTAACAAATTTGTATCTCTTATGAATGCTAACAGCGATAGAGTTATTAACAGTACAGCTACATTTGTATATCATGCTTTCAAACTTAGAGCACAAATAACGTAATATATATTACTATGAAGTTTCATCCCATGTAGCATTATTTGATTATGACTGGTATATAATAAGTTCTTCCTTGCTAAGGCTAGTTATACTTGCGAATTTGTGTTTCACCATATTTATTGATGTTTAAGGCTATAAATATGTAAATGTTTTATGCAAATAAACTTTATGTTATGTTAACTTTATGTTATATAAAATACGATCTTTATGATGTTGTCCTCAAACAAATACCGATCACAGGTTCTAACCCCCGTCTGACCCTAATAAAATTAACAGTCTTTCAGATGGGACGTTAAACCGAGGTCTGGTGTCGGTGCTTTACACCGTGCACGTAAAAGAACCAGAGGAGACTCTGGAATGGGTCTCTGTCTGTATCATGCACTTTCCTCCAAAATCTAAAATGACTAATCTCTTCAGGAGGCGTCGCTCATATGGTAGCGACGATAAATAAACGTAAAACACACACGTTGTCCTAACAAAAAAGCCGCCCACTCAGCCATACGTTTGGAAAGACTACAATCGCGCATGGAATAAGAAAGCTGCTAGGTGCAAATTGGATTTAACAGATTCGGGTACAAGATCAATCTGAATAATCATTTGAAAAACAAACACTCTTCAACGGAAAGCCGTTCAAGTGGCATCGGCTTCATTTGTGAAAACGCCCATAAATGTACAGTGGCCGATAACAATAACTGAATAAATCGTCGTTATATTTACATGGCCTTACAGGAAGAAGATGACGTTTAGTAATTTAAAAGTAGCCTTAATTTGGCACTTCTTATAAGAGTTTGAGTGATTTTCAGTTTTTTATAGAATTAAACCGAATATTCGAATACCTTACTGATCGGATATTCGGATTGTGAAATCGCTATTCGTTGCCATCCCTAAATTATACATTCTATATATATAAATCTTTATTATCGTTTCATCAATGCATATCACATAATACATTCACAAATCACAATATACACAATAAAATAATATGCATTGCCCTTCAATATATGAATTATAAGAGACTAAAACTCAATATATAGACATCATCATTGACATATACGTGTATCTACAATACCAAAGCCAAGGAGTAGTTGCTTATCTTTACATTAAAAATGTGTGAAATGAAAATAATACGTGAATCGTACGTTGTAAGATATTTAACGATTTCAATGAGTGTACGTGTTATTACTTATACAATGTATATATATGAGTAGTGTATAATAGTTATACTATTTCACCGAATGAACATATTGTAAACATTATAGCGCAACGAGTGATAGCTCAATACTAGTGTTCTATGTTCATAAATGAAATACCATTCGATCATTAAACAAACAAATATTCGTTTATGATTAAAAACGATGCAACCGTCTGCTATTTAATGGCGATAGAACGTCGTATTTAGACGACGAGAAATGACGTCATAAAACTGTCATTAATGACGTCACTGACGGCTTGAGTCCGAAAACGTTCGCGTTGACTACATTTCAACATACAACGACTAGGTACCGCTCACACAAAGCAATGAGAAATAAAATGTGTTATTCCACTGCTTTCAACCTCGGGAACATTTTACATCACTGATAAATTTCTATATTGCATCCTAAATATCCACCGTCATATTGCGGAATAGTTCTTGCATAGGCGATCGATAGCTTACAAGATTTATTGCGGAATACTTAATGATAGACTGGGCTCTCGTGTTTGAGATTAGCAGCATATTAATTAATGAGATAAATGGGGTTTATACATCATATTTTTACATCATATATCATCTCTAATAATAGTTATTGAATATCACAAGGAGAGTAAATGCACTATCAATACAGTTTTTATCGAATTTAGAAAAGCGTAAGATTATATAAACAGATCAAAGTTATCGGTATACATGTGTAGTAAAGTGTTACATGCCATTAAAGCGACATTACATCGCAAAAAGCAAACATAACTTTTCTTTCGTTCTAATCCCTTTCTGTCTAGGCTACTGCTGTTAAATTATATGTACAATTTCTTGATTACATATACAAATACTGAACTAAATAATGTTTAAACTAAAAACCAAATAAAATGCATTTTTACACGTATAAATGCATTGCTACTATATATTCGAACACTAACATTGAATCAATAAAAAGTGTTTTTGTGGTCTGCACACTTTCAAAATTACCATATAATAGGAAATTCCATTCTGTATCAATTTGCGTTTTCACTAATATAGTGTCGCTTTAAGTCCATTGGGAATATTAGGTTACTGCCTTATAAAACACTGTATTTTTTTCGGAGAAATTAAAATTTATAAGACAGTAAACTTGATATTCTATTTATCTTTGATGAAAGTGGAAAGATTACAGGTTATTAAGGACCTGAAGTTTACCATACCAACTGTAAACAAATAAGCTTTTATTAGGCACTGACTAACACAGCAAAGTTTATTATACATGCTGTTTTACCATTACTACGCATGTAGGTAGGATCAAGTGTGTTATTAGCCACACACATGGCCAAAGTCATAATTTGCTAAAATGATTTGTGTGGCAGAAGCAGTTTTTATTTATATTTATACAAATTTATTTTAGCTCGATTGCGAAACAATTATTTCAACGTATATTAATCACTCTCGAGACCTCATTCCTGATGGAATCCATCGCCACGAGGGAGAGAGAAGAGGCAACGTGGAATTTAAATGCCTTGCCTAAGGGCACAATCGTAACGGCTCCAGCGGGGCTCGAACTCCGGACCTTTCGCACCTGAAGCGAACGCTCATCCACTGCGCTATCACGACTTCCTTCAGAAGCGGTTATTTTCTATTAATGTCAATAAAAACAGTGTTATCCATTTTCATATCGACTGTTCCTAGATCTAATACTGTGCTTACATGTTGTTGCTGTGTTAGAATACAATTCTGTTAACAATTATAAATATATTGGTTTATTAATAAACGGTACATTTTGATTCCAATGTTACAGTAAGGAGTGTTACTCAGAGAGTAATGTCAGGCGCGTCGGAAGCCAGCTGACATTGGGGCCGCGGAGTGTGAGGGCCGCGCAGTGGCCCGAGTCTGCTAGGGGGTCCAGGGGCATACACCCCGGGACAATTTTGAGATGTAGATACTGTAAAAACGCTTTAATGGCTTCTGGACATAAAAAGTAAACTTATTTTTTTATATCACGTGTTGCTATTTTACAAAAATATAATAATGTACGTTCAATAAATGGGTACCAGGTACATGTTACCCACCTTTCGTACAGTGCGTAGGAACCCAGAGTAGATCTACATAGCCGTCACTCGCAATGTGGCGCATACATTCCGCAAGTATAAAATAAATATACACCCGGCTTGCCAAAATATTGGTGCCGCGGATATAGCTTCCACAAGTATAAAATAAAAAATTCGCCTACCTGGTCAAAATATTGGGGCCGCGGTAAAGCACCGACACGCGACCTCGGTTATAAGTCCCATCTGAAATACTGTTAATATTATTAAGGCCAGACTGGGGAACCAACGTGTTTACAACTGGACTACTGACCTGCTTCTGTGACTCGTGACTTGAGATTATTGATATTGCCAAAGTACAACGTGCATGTAGTGTCCAATATAATGTCTACACTAAACTATATGACAATAGATTGATCAGAAGCTATGGAGCTGATGTGTGGGGTATTTAGATATGTCTCCTGTATACAATCAAGTTGATTTGCAATGTTACAGCAAGGAGTATATCAAAATCAATCAAGTGGGCATTTGCCCTTTTGCTCTACGCGAGGTTTCCGTCCTAGCTGAGCCCACCCATCAAATTGATGTTCTACCAATGATAGCTTTGTAAGAATTTTAGCAAATAGCTGCTTCTTAGCACTTTTTGAGAAGACAACCGTATACATCTTATGTTTGTCTTGGTTGTTTTGGGGGTTTAAAGTCGCACCGACAGGTTATGCAATATGGCGACTATCCAACTATTACTGGTAGAGGAAACCCCCAGGTACTCCCTCGAGCAGTAATTAGTGCACCGGGGTGCACCCTGGGTCATCCACCAACCTTGCGCAAGCCAGCTGGATAATGTCCTCACCCCCCCCCGTGAATTCGAACCTGCAGAGGTGAGAGGCAAGTGATTTGGAGTCAACAACCGTAACCATTCCTTATGTTTTAGTGTATCTGAGTCGACCTGCCGTTTCGAGCATTATTGCAGACATGGGAGAACCACTGATCCTCCACATGCCAGCTGGGTATCTTCCTCACCTGAAATAATTTGAGGGAGTTGACGGATTCAATGCATAAACCAACCTGCCATAACACAGATTCCTGATATGCGCTGTGCAACATCGAGATAATTTTGTAAAAATGCATACCAGATTTATTGAGCTTGGCTCCAATATTTAACTTGGAGATAATGAATATTTGCATTAACCAGATAATTATTTTTTATGACATTCTTGATCCATTAATCTAAGATTTCGACGAGGTGCATTGATGTCAAGTTTCTATAACATGTATTGAGCGGTTAGTGAGATAAGCCAACTGTCAATAACATTATAACATTTATAAAAAATAATTCCACAGTGCAAACTAGAGGAATTGTTATATCTATCACTTTTGTTGTTCGCGGTATATTTCGTTTAGTTTATGCACATTTTTAGGTCGATTGCGAAACAACAAGTTCCTATAACCTATATTAATAACTCTGGAGACCTCATTCCTGGTGGAATTCATCGCCACGAGGGAGAGAGAAGAGGCATTGTGGAATTTAAATGCCGTGCCCTAGCAGCGCGCGCACTCCGGGCCTTTCGCACCAGAAGAGAACGCAGCGCTTCCTATGCGCTATCACGACTTCACACTTACCCCACTCACTACTATATATTTAGGGTCAGGCTACCCCCTTAACTACTATATATTTAGGGTCAGGTTACCACCTTCACTACTATATATTTAGGGTCAGGCTACCCCTTAACGACTATATATTTAGCGTCAGGCTACCCCATGCACTACTATATATTTAGGGTCAGGCTACCCCATGCACTACTATATATTTAGGGTCAGGCTACCCCCTTCACTACTATATATTTAGGTTAATGGGCGCGAACTCCGGACCGTTCGCACCTGAAGTGAACGGGCTACAACTGCGCCATCACGACTTCCGGCGGCATATTTCATTACGTTTTGTATGCAATAATATCATGGAAATCCCCCCCCCCCCCAATGATATAAAGTGATGTAGAAGTCATTGTATTGATGACGTTGATCAATCCATTGAAATCTAAGTGATCTGCAGCCAACAATATTCCCAACTTCCTAACGACTTCCGGAATATGCGGACATAGCGGATATTGTGTCTATGTGTTTAAGACCATCAGATAAATGTATCGCATGACGAGTTAACCGATCGTTGACAACCTGTCTGGTTAGTGTAAGTGACATTGAATATTGGATAAACAACAAGATTGGCAACTGCTTAATCACATTTAGACAGTTAATCACATTTAGACAGTTAATCACATTTAGACAGTTAATCACATTTAGACAGTTAATCACATGTTGTTATTGTTGGCTGTGCTTCCGCTGTCGTTGTTGTTGTAGTTCGTGCTAACAGCATATGAAGTTAAATGCATGTTCATACAAAATATTTTAAATGAATATAAAACAAACTTAATAGATTATGTGTATGTCGCAACGAACGGTACTCTCGAACCGAACATTGCAGATGCTTTTTTTTGTTTTTTGTTTGTATGTTTTTGACATCGCACAAACAGCTTAGGTCATATGGCGACTGTGTCCACTTATTATCGGTGGAAGTAGAACCCGGGCGCCCCTTCGATCAGTATGTCAGGCTCGGCGGGCATACAGACCGGGGTAGAACCACCGACCTACCGCAAGCCAGTTGGATAGCATCCTCATTTGAGATAAGTCGACACCCCAGTGGCATTTGAACCAGCAACGATGAGGGACAAGTGATTTGAAGTCAACGGTCTTAATCACTCGACCATGAAGGCTACTCCTGTACGTGTGTGTGTTTTACGTTTATTTATCGTCGCTACCGGTTGCCCATATGAGCGACGCCTCCTGTAGAGATTAGTCATTTTAGATTTTTGGGGGATAGTGTAATGATACAGACAGAGACCCATTCCAGAGTCTCCTCTGGTTCTTTTACGTGCACGGTGTATAGCACCGACACGATACCTCGGTTTAACGTCCCATCTGAAAGACTGCTATTTTTATTAGGGTCAGATTTGTACTTGTACTTTATATATATTCTTATTTATACTAGGATAGTTGTCTTACGTTCCACACTCCCCGCAGCAAATAATAATAATTGTGGACTTCGCGATAGCGCAGTTGTAGCGTGCTCTCTTCAGGTACGAAAGGCCCGGGAGTTAGCGCCAACATGTAGCCGTTACGAGTGTGCACTTAGGCAATGCGTTTAAATGCCATTGCCTCTTCTCTCCCCCTCGTAGCGATGGATTCCATCAGGTGCTGGCCGTTGTCTCTGGTGCGGGTCGTTGTCTAATGTTG
Organism: Archivesica marissinica; assembly: GCA_014843695.1. Taxonomy (NCBI): domain Eukaryota; kingdom Metazoa; phylum Mollusca; class Bivalvia; order Venerida; family Vesicomyidae; genus Archivesica; species Archivesica marissinica. The sequence continues at coordinate 73,903,600 of CM026397.1, forward strand.
TTAAAACTTGTGATCCAAACCATTTGTATGTTCATGTTATGTATTGTATGTGTATGTATGTGACGTATGTACTATTGATTTGCAATAAAATATGATTAAATAAAAAAAAAAATTCCATCAGAAATGAGGTCCGAGACCTATTACTCTAAGTTGTAAAGATTTGCTCCAATTTAAGACATCAAATCGCCAATACAAAACTCCTCGAAAAACGCTACAATTAATGTTGGCACCGGTTATATTGAGCTATGCAGTATTCGTTTAACGTAGGACAGTCCCCGTATCAAACAGTAATATCACGTATATAGATGGGCATACAATTTAGCGTGTTTTTTGTTAGATGGCATGAATTAAGAGACACTTTCGCACACTGTCACAGTTCATCTTTCTGATTGGCTCATATTTTCATTCAATTTCCCAAATTGCACAGTGCAAAACCTACTGTGGCGCCTATCAGTTCTCGTGAACATACAGAAGAGATATATTACGAGAAAGCTAATGTGCAGAATGATAAATCTGTTAACTTCTAACTGCCAGCAATTAGCTAAACGAACGTATATTAATTGGCAATGCATGCTCACAACTCTAGTCTAGTTATTGAATCGTAAATGCCGTGGAAATAGGGGACGAACGTACATTAATTGGCAATGCATGCTCACAACTCTAGTCTAGTTATTGAATCGTAAATCCCGTGGAAATAGGGGACGAACGTACATTAATTGGCAATGCATGCTCACAACTCTAGTCTAGTTATTGAATCGTAAATCCCGTGGAAATAGGGGACGAACGTACATTAATTGGCAATGCATGCTCACAACTCTAGTCTAGTTATTGAATCGTAAATCCCGTGGAAATAGGGGACGAACGTACATTAATTGGCAATGCATGCTCACAACTCTAGTCTAGTTATTGAATCGTAAATCCCGTGGAAATAGGGGACGAACGTACATTAATTGGCAATGCATGCTCACAACTCTAGTCTAGTTATTGAATCGTAAATCCCGTGGAAATAGGGGACGAACGTACATTAATTGGCAATGCATGCTCACAACTCTAGTCTAGTTATTGAATCGTAAATCCCGTGGAAATAGGGGACGAACGTACATTAATTGGCAATGCATGCCCACAACTCTAGTCTAGTTATTGAATCGTAAATGCCGTGGAAATAGGGAATGCCATCATGAAGTTTATTATTACAGAGCTAATTTGCGTCCATGTTGAAGACACATTACCATTGACTGGTTATTGTCAATGAAACAAATAAACTGGAGAATAACACGCGGGAGAGATACACTGTGGGCAAGATAACTCGATATACTGTTGTTGGATGTTGATGAAACTATGTGGATATATAAAAGGTTTGTCTATGCGGACTTGATTCGATTGTAGGAGTAATCGGTAAATACATGTAGTCATGGCGACCAGCATAAGTGTAAACGTCTATTGATTTATATAATAAAGTGGATATTTCGTTGACCGACATAAACCACAAGTGTTGACTGACATCAACCACAAGCATTGACCGACATAAACCACAAGCGTTGACCGACATAACGCACAAGCGTTGACCGACATAAACAACAAACGTTGACTGACATAAACCACAAGTGTTGACTGACATCAACCACAAGCATTGACCGACATAAACCACAAGCGTTGACTGACATAAACCACAAGTGTTGACTGACATCAACCACAAGCATTGACCGACATAAACCACAAGCGTTGACTGACATAAACCACAAGTGTTGACTGACATCAACCACAAGCATTGACCGACATAAACCACAAGCGTTGACTGACATAAACCACAAGTGTTGACTGACATCAACCACAAGCATTGACCGACATAAACCACAAGCGTTGACTGACATAAACCACAAGTGTTGACTGACATAACCACAAGCATTGACCGACATAAACCACAAGCGTTGACTGACATAAACCACAAGTGTTGACTGACATAAACCACAAGCGTTGACCGACATAAACCACAAGCGTTGACTGACATAAACCACAAGCGTTGACCGACATAAACCACAAGTGTTGACCGACATAAACCACAAGTGTTGACCGACATAAACCACAAGCATTGACCGACATAAACCACAAGTGTTGACCGACATAAACCACAAGCGTTGACCGACATAAACCACACACGTTGGCAGACATAAACCACAAGCGTTGGCCGACATAAACCACAAACGTTGGCCGACATAAACCACAAGCGTTGGCCGACATAAACCACAAGCGTTGGCCGACATAAACCACAAGTGTTGACTGACATCAACCACAAGCGTTGGTCGACATAAACCACAAGGTTGGCCGACATAAACCACAACGTTGCGACATAAACCACAAGTGTTGACCGACATAAACCACAAGCGTTGGTCGACATAAACCACAATTGTTAACCGACATAAACCACAAGCGTTGGCCGACATAAACCACACGCATTGGCCGACATAAACCACACACGTTGACCGACATAAACCACACGTGTTGAACGACATAAACCACAAGCGTTGACCGACATAAACCACAAGCATCCTACGACGAACCATCCTATATATCCACATATTTTCATCAAGATCTATCAACAACCTTTTTAGTTATCATGTCCATAGACATACATACAGACGACTGTATGGTTATTTTCTATACGTGGCGGGAGTTCATGATTGTACGGTTATTTTCTATCCGTGGCAGGAGTTCATGACTGCACGGTTATTTTCTATACGCGGCGGGAGTTCATGACTGCACGGTTATTTTCTATACGTGGCAGGAGTTCATGACTGCACGGTTATTTTCTATCCGTGGCGGGAGTTCATGATTGCACGGTTATTTTCTATACGTAGCGGGAGTTCATGATTGTACGGTTATTTTCTATACGTGGCGGGAGTTCATGACTGCACGGTTATTTTCTATCCGTGGCGGGAGTTCATGACTGCACGGTTATTTTCTATGCATGACAGGAGTTCATGATTGTACGGTTATTTTCTATACGTACAACTTTATGATCAAACAATTTCTAATAGAACCTTAAAGCGACACTACATTCAGTGAACACACAAATTACTACAGAATGATTTTTTCTATTATATGGCATAATTATTTTCCAAATATTTGCCTCAAATTACTGAGTTTTTCAACTAATAAACAAACGTCGTATACGCGGTTTGTTGACATAGCAAAATAATGTAAACATTCATGCGTAGTGTATCCTGAATAACACGTTTTATGGTACAGCTTTAACTGTTATATCTCACATTTGTTCCTTTTTATTTATTTGTAGACTATTCTTAGTTAAATGATCTATAAACGACATTACCTCGCGTTTAGTATTGACTACGATGACTTATATTTTGGATAATTATGATAAGAACTCAATTATCATCGACACTAAGACAGCCTCATTCTTGCTTTATACACATTTATGTTTAGCTCGATTGCGAAACAAGTTATTACAAGTTATTTATAATCACTCATGAGACCTCATTCCTGATGGAAGCCATCGCAACGAGGGAGAGAGAAGAGATCATGTGGAATTTAAATGCCTTGCGTAAGGGCACACTCGTAACGTCTACAGCTGGGTGCGAAACCTGAAACGAACGCGTTACCACTGCGCTATGACGACTTACTTGCAAATTGTACTTGGAATGCACTTCCAAAAAAATGCGTTCATTCAGGTCGGCTTATTCAGTGTGTATTTCGAACGTGTAACTTGTATTCCGTCGTTGATTGATTTGAATCTGATTCTCAGACGTCTATCATTCTGTTAAAGTCAATTTTACAAGTTCGTATTGAAATAAATATGGTAATAAATGGTGTTTTAGGTGCAATGTTGATCAATGAAGTTTCTCAAATTGTGTTTTCGTGAAGGGTTACTGAATTGTTCTTGACATTTTCACTGATAAGAAAAGGCAGGCTTGCAATTTCTCATTCCGTTATAGGAATACAAGTCCCAGCTGGGGTTGCATGTCATGCTATTGTGAAAACATGTGCAGCTGGAGGGGGTGTTAGGCATAGTTTTGTGCTTAGGAGGTTAGTGATAGAGGCAGTAATTCCATAAAACAGGTGGCAGCAAACTAAAGCTGAACAGTAGAATACTCTTCAATTTAAGATCAAATTTAGCCCTAACCCTAATGCCCAGATTACTGTCAATTGTCCCAAGATTACTGCCAATTGTCCCAAGATTACTGCCACTTGTCCCAAGATTACTGCCAATTGTATATTTCACATTTCATATTCAAGTCGTGATAGCGCAGTGGTAGCGCGTTCGCTTCAAGTGCGAAATGCCCGGAGTTCGAGCCCTGCTGGAGCCGTTACGATTGTGCCCTTAGGCAATGCATTTAAATTCCACATTGCCTCTTCTCTCTCCCTCGTGGCGATGGATTCCATCAGGAATGAGGTCTCGAGAGTGATTAATATGAGTTGTACGAACTTGTTTCGCAATCGAGCTAAAATAAATTTGTATAAACTAATTGTATATTTCGTTACTGCCTCTATCGTTAACGGTTCGGGACAGGCGGCCGGTGCTATATGGAATGTATTATATTCTTTATAATAGGCCCATGCACGTACACATTAGATGCTTAGACTAATAAATATTCATCACAGATTGACCTAGATGTTCGGACAAAGTGTTTTATGCTGTCCGATTAGCGCAGTGGTTACCGCGCTCGCTTTTCACCAATGCAATCCGGGTTCGATCCTCGGACCGGGAAGTATGTGAGATAGTACGGTGGTCGCCAGATCGGAAAGGTAGGTTTTTCTCCGGGTACTCCGGTTTCCTCCCACACAATTGACCACATTTACGCTTTCATCCGCGCCAACGAGAGTGATTAATATAAGTTGTTATAAAGCTTGTTTCGCAATCGTTGTAAACAAATAAAGTTTAAACTTTAAAGTGTTCTTTATGTCAAATCCAATAAATGGTAGCGCAATGGTAGTGCGTTCGCTTCAGGTGCGAACGGCCCTTAGTTCGCGCACAGATGTAGGTGTTACGAGTGTGCCCTTAGGGTATTTAAAGTCCACATGACCTCTTTTCTCTCAATACAATTACATACACAAAAATATTATGTTGGTTTAAACATATTTATTCATTCATACTGTACAGTACATATATATTGTATACAGAATGAAAATGGATTTAATCGAAAGCTTAAATATTATGTTATGACAGGTTACATTATTACAAGTATTATTTAGTACGAACTATTTTATAATGCTATATACGCGTAGACTGGAATTACAGCATGCCTAGACAGAATAGAGAACAAAAAGACACAAAGAACTGGAAAAAATCAAATCAACTTGTGAGCTTGCTGTTCAACTACAGTCTACGTCCGTTATGTCGAATTCCATCGGACCGAACCAAATACTTCGACATAACCGAAGTTTGACGTAACGAAATTCTATATAAACGGAGCCAGTAATATGTAAAATGATAGTGTCTGAAGCTGGACTTTGATCCGACTTCGAGATAACCGGAGAATTCGACATAACCGACTTTGACATAGCGGACGTAGACTGTAGATTCGGCTAAATATTGTATAATTATGTCTGCAATCCATAAATTGGATTGAAATTAGCTAATTTATTGATTGATCGGAATATAAGACAGGAATAATTGGATTTCAAAATTGGGTTATCAATAACGTGTATGGCCGCCGCGTGTAATGGCGACTGATTGAAAGTGACGTCACATCGAAGAACACAAGCTTGTTTGGTTTAAGCATATTTATTCCACTATATACATTCACAAAACAACACACGTACACACAATCAAAGAAGTAAGTATACAGTAAATGATTAAAACGTAATCAGAGTTTATATAGTTTCTATCCTTAAGCTGAAGGTCCGGAGTTCGAGCCCCGCTGGAGCCGTTACGAGTGTGCCCTTAGGCAAGGCATTTAAATTCCGCGTTGCCTCTTCTCTCTCCCTCGTGGCGATGGATTCCATCAGGAATAAGGTCTCGAGAGTGATTAATATAAGTTGTAAGAACTTGTTTCGCAATCGAGCTAAAATAAATTTGCATAAACTATCCTTAAGCTTGTTTATATCAGCGGATCAAGGACAGTATCGCACTCTTCAAGCAGTGATGCTGGCCAATCATTTACATTGCCAAGAGTATGCATGTATGTTCCATTAATGTCAAACCCCTTGCATGGAACTAGACATGTTTTCCTGGACATGCTTAGCCGACCTAAGTGGTTAACCAGTACTAAGCAATGTGTGTGAGGTGCCTTGCTCAGGGCCCACACTGGGCCGAAAAAAGTTGGGGCCACTTATCTGTGTGAAAGATGGGGTGTGTGTTGTCCCCTCCGGGAGGGGTGTCGTCCCCTCCCTGGTTTGATTTTTTTGGGTATTTTTATTTGTAAATGGTGAGATTCTAGCCCGTTTTTTTCTGGAAGAAGTATTAATATAGAAATTAGAATGAAAGAATGCATACCTGTTAAGGTTAAAAGTTTATTTTACAATGTAGTCCTGTGACAGTGATTAATAATGGAAGCCAACACAGGATTACATTTCAAATGAACTTTAAGCTCAAAAAGACATGCATACTAATCATTTTTGAAGATAATCCAATGAACTTTTACAACTTTAATTATTTTCCTGGTCATAATAATTTAAAATTACATCAGAATTACATACATGTACAAGTATCCACTATGTCTAACAAATTGCACAACATTCAGTTCAAAATGCGTCTGTTCTTCTTGGACCACATTACAAATGCCGATTTGAAGTTGAACTTGTCTGGGCCGTCAATGGAAATTTTCATCAGGCTGTCTAGGTTTCATTCACTATGTCCATTTCGGACGTTTAAAACCGAAAGTAGCCATTTTGACAAGTGACGATTTGGATTTTTTTTTTTTACGTTTATTTATCGGCGATTTGGACAAGTTTCATTCACTTTTTATAGTTGAGGACACGAACATCATATTTTTCACAACTACTACCTTTGATCTTATTTGTGAAAAACAACGCCAATAATTATTACCTAATTATGTACACAAGTTACATAGTTTCAAAGCTAGCTACCGGAAACGTGGTAACTACGGTAACGTTCTTCCAGAGCACATGTCGATAGTTTCAAAGCTAGCTACCGGAAACGTGGTAACTACAGTAACTGAATAAGTGTTTTTGTATTACACTGTCGAGATAAATTAGTAGCTTCCACACCAGTTCACGTGTAGGCACACCCAACTATTTTGAAATTGTTCACTTCCTGCGCCTAATTGTATGAACGCAATTAGTTTTCAAAACGAGCCGTCACCACCGCCCAACAACAACAAGTAACGGGTGGTAGTTTGCTTAGTGCCTGGCAACAGAAATATAAAACACCGTACTAATCTGGGAATAACGGAGCCAGTTAGCTAACCCAAGTCAGAAACTTGAAAATGTCCAGACGGGTCAGTAGTCCAGTGTACTGCGAATACAGGGAACGCAGGTTCGATTCACCCGTCTGACCGTAATCATATTCTTTCAGATGGGACTTTACACCGAGATCTCGTGTCGGTGCTTTACATTATGCACGCACAAGAACCAGAGGAGACTCTGGAATGGGTCATTGCACTATGGTAACTCTAAAATGACTAAATCTCTTCAGGAGGAGTTGCTTATATGGACTGGGCAACCGGTAGTGACGATAAATAAACATGAACCTTTCTCTGATTAATCGACGAAATATATTCGTCGGCATCCACGCTAACTTTAAACACGCCCGATGATTTCATATTATTATGAAATTAAATTATTAACCCGCGATTCATTCATTAAATAGGCACTACCTATTAACGGGGAAAGCCAATTTCAATTAGTGAACTAGACATTTTAGGAGGAATATGACGGGTTTGAAATCTAAGGAATATAGATAGATGGAATGATCACAACGATTGTGCTTTTTTTGTAGAAGTTAACATTATTTGCAGAAATCAGGGATACATGGACTGAACTAAATGTATGTAACATTGGGAATTAAAAATAAAGCGCTCGATCAATTCATTATTTCATAGAGCGTCCGTAAGTTGGATCATTCTGATGCGTGCACAAGTCCATAGCTGTGATATCGTGTAATTTATTACCTATGATAATTGATCGATTCGTGGAAACTTATTTGTGAGTATTCTAAATTTGGACAATGTACACCTATATATAGGTGGTACACGATTCTAAAGTTATGGGTTGATTTTGATAAATCGTTGTGGATATATAGAGGATTCGCCCAGGATGATGTATTTGGAGTTTGGGATAAATCGGCCAAGGCCTGTGTCCACAGCGCTCTGCGTAGTGTTCACTCTTATTGACTATGTACCGCTGTAAAGTCAAGCATTTGTTCGTGTGTTAAATGCCAGCACAGGCGTGTTCCTCTCTAGAACCGTCACGATGACAGAACATGTAAGCATGCGTATACTGTATAGTCATTGTAGTAATTAATTTATACACATTTATTTTAGCTCGATTGGAAAACAAATTTTACAACGCTAGAGTAATCGCTCTCGGGACCTCATTCCTGGTGGAATCCATCGTCATGAGGCAGAGAGAAGAGGCAATGTGGACTTTAAATGCATTGCCTAAGGGCATACTCGTAACGGCTACAGCTGGACGGCGCCAACTCCGGGCCGTTCGCACTACCACTGCGCTATCACTTAAACAACTATTATTAAATGGAAAACAGAGATCTAGAGCAGTATGTAACTGTTGAAGTGAATCTACCGTCCCCTTGCTATAATGACAGTCAGTACCGCATAGTTTGAATATAGTTAGGATATCCGCGTTACATAAATGAGAGCCATGTTCGAGCTATCTCCGGTGCCTACATCGATGTTCAACGACTCGGGTGACATGAGAACCGGAAAGGCTAAGGCACAGTTGAAGAAGCAACTACAAGTTGAGATGTCATCAAGGAACGTATCACCCAAAGTCGACTGTAGGGTGCTAGATGGTTCAGCTGTCCTCTGGGTGATACACTGGCCAGCGAATGGGACAGTCTGCGACTTTGTTGTGAACTTCAAACAGTACATCCAGCATAAACTTACTTCTAGCCATGTCTATCACGTGTTCGACAGGTACCAGGATTGCAGTACCAAGAGTACGACCAGATGCAATAGAACAACAGAAGCAAGCAGAGTACATCGACTGGCTCTAGATACACCTATACCCCCACAGAAAAATCACAGCTGATGGAAACTATCTGTGAAGAGCTGACCAGAGATACTACCTTCCATCGAGACTACACAATGACCCACAAACGTGTCATCACTAGCAGTTGTGATAACACACCAGTTGAAATAAGTTATGGGGGAGTGGTGATCATCTACATCTCATGAAGAGGCAGACTGCATCGTTGTTCAACAAGCAGTAACAGTTGCGACTGAATGCCAAGTAGGTGTGTCAGTGATTGCAGATGACACCGACGTCTTCATCCTTCTGCTTCACCACTACTTTGAGCGACAGTTAACCAGTCACATGATCATGGAATCGCCGATTCATGGTAGAAATGTTATTGACATACAAGCTACTGTTAAACAACATCAGAGCATAGTAGATGGACTGTTGTCTATGCACTCCCTATCGGGTTGTGATACATGTGCATGCTAAATTTCGGTATTGGTAAAGTCAGGGTACTGAAAGTACTGCGAGAAGGCTACTCCTTGTCACTTTTGGGTGACATTCATGCATTGTTACCAGATATAACAAGACATGAATCCAAGTTTGTGGCTACATGCTATGGACACAAGGACTGTAGTAGTATGTCTGAAGCAAGGAAGAAGTCATGGGCCACAAAGGTGGGAAAGGGCACCACAGCCATACCAACGCTGAAGTCTCTACCTCCCACAACAGAAGCATTTCTGGAAAATGTCAAACGAGCACACCTGCAGGCAGCTGTTTGGAAACATGCTTTGGATCTAGACCCTCCCTCGCTAGATCCAACAGAACATGGATACGTTCGTGACGACAGTTCCAAGACTATGCTGCCTAAACCGATACATGGAGATGTGTCCCTTGCTCCACAAGAGATTTTGAAACTGATTCGCTGCGCTTGTGAAAGTGATAGACCTTGCAAATCAGGAAGATGTGGATGTGTGAGCAGTAAACTACCGTGCACTGTATTTTGCGGATGTCATGCTGAGGACTGTCATAACGAACTGACTAAATGTGATGTAGCCTCTGATGCAGATGACGACGATGACAATTAGACATACAGGTATTAATGTGAACACAGACAAATGAGAGAAACATCATATTGATAAATGTGTACACTGTCATATACAGTGAAACCCCTCTAAACCGAACGGCTTCCGGACCGGAAGAGAAGTTCGGTTTGGAGGGGTTTTCGGATGAGGGGGGGGGTAAAGTTTTGAACAAATGTCTGTAGCCTCTGATGCAGATGACGACGATGACAATTAGACATACAGGTATTAATGTGAACACAGACAAATGAGAGAAACATCATATTGATAAATGTGTACACTGTCATATACAGTGAAACCCCTCTAAACCGAACGGCTTCCGGACCGGAAGAGAAGTTCGGTTTGGAGGGGTTTTCGGTTTAGAGGGGTTTTCGGATGAGGGGGGGGTAAAGTTTTGAACAAATGTCTGTATGAATACAGGAATAACAAGAAATGACACTAAAATTACTTTTAATAATAACAATATATACGTGTATGTATACGTCAGCATGGTAAATAGCATGTTACTGCACAATAAAATGATCCATTAAAGTTAATTTCAATTTGTCCTCAGGGGACAGTTCAACTTAAAGACGCTTAGAATGCGGCTGAGACATGCTTAGATTTTGGCAATTACTAAAGAACTAATAACTTACAAATGTGGAATAAAATATATATAAGCTCAAATTTGTTTGTACGTAATGACTTGTCGGTGGTTCCGTGTTTGATCAATAATTATGAAATATAATTATCAATGGTATGCCTTAAATAATGATAGTCTGCCTTTTGTGAAATCCCATTCACATCTAATTAGATCGTATTAAAACTAATTACTCAAACATGAAAAGAGATTAACAAACCTGCAATTGCAAAGGACATAATTAAATAGTGTCCAGTCGTAATCCATTTGAAAACAACGTAATTAAAACAAATTTTCAGCATCATTGGTTTTTATCACGCCTTTATGTTCTCACAACACCACGTCGGATGTAAACAATACGGATAAAACACCAATATGCCGACATATGAAAACACGGAAGGTGTTATGTTTCAGGTGAGACAAAGGTTGTTTCAGATCCGGATTTTACGCCGCTGTCTGTTCGGTTTTCAGGGGTAATTTGCAATAGAAATGGTCCCGAAAACTTGTCCGGTATTCGGAAGAGGTTCCGGTTTAGAGAGGTCTTTTTACAATGAACAAAGGGAAAATATCGGAACCGCGAAAATTGTCGGTTTGGAGGGAATTCCGATTTAGAGGGGTTTCACTGTACTAAAAATACTAATATCGGTTAAGGAGAGGAAATGTGAACGACTTCTTTATGCGTCCTGGCTTGTTCAGCACAGACACTACTAAAACATTATGACTTTTCAGAGTCACTTTATTCTTTTGATGCATATCTGAAATTAGTTTTTAAGGAGAGGAAATGTGAACGACTTCTTTATGCGTCATGGCTTGTTCAGCATAGACACTACTAGAACATTATGACTTTTCAGTCACTTTATTCTTTTGATGCATATCTGAAATTAGTTTACTTTGTGGTGTCTGTCAGCTTACAAATATTGTAACGTATCGGTCAATGACATCCTATTAATATTATATTGAAGGTGTTCAATGATATTGTCAACATTTAGATCACTCAAGCATGTCATTTAAAAGCACAGCAAAATGTTAACAGATTGACAACGGCCATATTGGAATATGCAAATGAAGCTAATATATTTACATTGTAATATAAGATGTATTATATGGGACCTCTATTTTTTCAAAACACTAGAAGAATTTCAAATGTATCCAAAATTGTATCCAGAATGTGGTGACATAAAACCGGTCTCATGAGAGATTTGAGAGCGGCCATCTTGGATTTATGCAAATGAAGGAGTTGTCAAATGATAATAAAAGCTATTCCATTGGGTTCCTTGTGCATTAAAGTCCCGCTAAAACATTTTAGATTGTTTTAAAATCCCTTCTAGAAGCCGAGATATCTTAATTATAGTATATTCAATAGAACACTGGCGGCCATCTTGGTTTTATGCAAATTAGAAAAAATGCCCAAAGGTGATAGGGTGTCATCAAGCGGATTTTTAATATTTATGGTCTCAGTGACCAAAATCAATCAAAACACATTGTATATACTCTACTTCCAGGTATACCCCTAAACACATTGTATATACTCTACTTCCAGGTATACCCCTAAACACATTGTATATACTCTACTTCCAGGTATACCCCTAAACACATTGTATATACTCTACTTCCAGGTATACCCCTAAACACATTGTATATACTCTACTTCCAGGTATACCCCTAAACACATTGTATATACTCTACTTCCAGGTATATCCCTAAACACATTGTATATACTCTACGTCCAGGTATACCCCTAAACACATTGTATATACTCTACTTCCAGGTATACCCCTAAACACATTGTATATACTCTACTTCCAGGTATACCCCTAAACACATTGTATATACTCTACTTCCAGGTATACCCCTAAACACATTGTATATACTCTACTTCCAGGTATACCCCTAAACACATTGTATATACTCTACTTCCAGGTATACCCCTAAACACATTGTATATACTCTACTTCCAGGTATACCCCTAAACACATTGTATATACTCTACTTCCAGGTATACCCCTAAAACCCCATTTGGCTGCCAGACTATGTAAAATGATTTGGTTTTTGAATCGGAAGATCATGGAGTACCTCTTTGGAGTATTTTCTAGGAATGTTTTTTCTGCCACATTTTCTGCCACCTTATTGAGATTAGAATATGATGCACACGTAGTCAAGGGAACAGATGATTAATAAAAACGTGATTTATTTCCAGGCTTTTTTTCAGATCTCAAACTCGGATTTGATTGGTTGATTGTGGGATTTACCCCGATCTGAACCAATCACAAGCCTGAAACTGAGTTTGTGTTTTACGTTTATTTATCGTCGCGTTGAGTTTTTGATTGGAGAAATGTTTCATAGCCTCGTGGCCAGCCTGTTTCTGAGAAATTATTATATATAAATTACCTCCCTTTATGTATTGTTACTAATATTAACACAATGGTCAATAACTTTGCCAGTGTTTGCAAAGGTTACAATTAGGATATATTTGTACCTTAGCTGTAGCGTTATTCGTGCACTTGAGGACACGTAGCATTTGTGTACCTTTAGTTCACAGCACGTTTAACTACTACAGTATACTCTGTGTTGATTCGCGATTTCCACGAATCTGACAGCGTAATAACTATGCAGTAATACGCATACATGAAGTTTGTCCAGAAATATTTCAGAATAATCCATACTTGTTACTACTTAAGGAATGACTCGCTAGTTAATAGTTTCCATTGGGGTATGAACTACATTGGGTGTGCTTAAAGTTTCCGTGGAGGGGATCATTACTTACAACGAAACAATACCACTTTCCAATTAAAAGGTATTTAGTCCAAATTACAACTTACCGTGTGGCGGGGAACTGGTAATTAGACCATCATTGGAACATCGTAAACTGTAAGATACGCATTTTCTCGCGACGAGCGTGGCCTAACACTACGAGTGCACATGCCCCCGTAAATGTCAGATGTCAGCTGCATATCATTAGTTAGGAACCCTCATACGAAATTGTACTATATGCTTTTTCTCGCGACGAACGTGGCCTAACATTACGAGTGCGCATGCCCCCGTAAATGTCAGCTGCATATCATTAGTTAGGAACCCTCATACGAAAGTGTACTATATGCAATCAGGGGGCATACGTTCATCGAAGGATATGCATCAGTGTTGTAAATATAGTAGCATCGTAAATCCAAAAGTATAATGACAGGATATGAAGTAAAGACAATGGCTTTAGTAAAACGTCATTTGCATTTAACGCCTTTTGAAAGCTATGAAAGACACATGTACTACATGTATAAACATAGTGATTGACATTATCGATGTTATCCTAGAGGACACCTACAGTATATGATTATTATTATTATATGAAAAACGAAATACGAAGGATTCCATCAACGATATATCACACCACAAACTGAACAACTAAAAATATTCCAAAATGTTTAAAACTATGTATTTATATAGTTATTGTTTTTCGAAGTGTCCGTTTTCTATGTCCTCTAGTATATAAACAATATGATTGGTATTATCGTTGCTATATAATTCAATAAGCATTCGTGTGGTTAGGGTTCGCAAGCTCGTTGCAAGTCTCTTTCACGCAAATGTAATAGGGTTCGCCGTGTGTTAATAACGATGACCCCTCACTCACTTAAGACATACCCTATGCATCTTCAATCATCTATATATTTCACAGTGCCAGTCATACGGGAAATTGTTTCTGTCTGTTTCCACAACATAATTTCACGTAGCATAGGCTCTTGACACTCACAATTCCTTCATTTATTTATTTTTTGCAAAGTGTTGATCAATATATACGTATCAGTAACTTTATATGAAGTTATCACGTTTGGAACGTTACGTTGAATGCAAATTGTGTATAACATAACACTCGTTCAATATAAGCAATAATTCTGTTTATTAAAAGCATTACAGTCAAACCTGTGCTAAGCAGCCATCCAAGGGCATCACAGAAAATGTCTGTTTAGCACAGATGACTGTTTAACAACGGTCACATGTATACTAAAACACATTCATAATTCGCCTCTACATGGAACTTCTTGTTGCCCAGATATTTCGAAATTTAGTGCCAACTACGTTTATGTAGTAACTATTGTTTCAATCAGAAATGTGTGTGCTTTGTAGGCCTGTTTATTTCTATAGCTTATAAATAAAGCTCACGTATCAATCTACTTGTGTTTTGGGTTAAATTTCTCCATACTAGCTTCCCATGAGCATTTGGTGGTACAAGGTAGTGTGGTCAACATAATGAAAAGTGGCTGCTTAATACAGGTTGGCTGCTTAATAGAGGTGACCGCTAACACATGGTTGACTGTAGCATTGGAACAAGCGTTGATATAGTTTGCCTGGTAAGTGAAATAAATATATAACATTAATTGGGCCGTACTGAGTGTCTGATAATACAAACTGTCATTTTGTCAGAAGTTATAAAGTGAAAAATCGATAATTTAAAGCAGCATTACATCGTATGAAATAAAAGATATTTGAAAAATTCAAATTTTACGTATGGGTAGCAATGCTGCTACACATTCTAACATTATACTTTGTATGCTTATGTCCAATTGGTTAACGAGGTTTTTTGCGATAAAACAAACTCGAAACCGAACGTAGGACTTTCCGAGTCGATCGGTCACGTATTTGTTTACAACCAGAACGCATCGTCCGCACTTGTTTACATTCGGAATGCATCGTCCCCATTTGCCCCACGTTGTCTTTTTTAATTAAATTACTTGAGATGTTGATTCATACCTCTGTTATCTAAGTCTTTTAGTGACATGTGTACACCCCCGCGAGGGGTTCGACATTAGAGGAATATAAATAGATAGTCTTTCATGTTCAAAATATATACGTTTTCTACATCCTCTGTTGTTTCACGCATGCGCGTTGTGCGTGTTTACATTTTGTGTGTTGATAAACAAATTCGCGTATACGACGGTTTATATTTATTGGAATTGTATCGTTTCTGAGCGACTATTTCGATTTTTGTAAACACACACACATTAGTATTTATATTTTACGCAAACCATCCTTATTACGATTTATGCTGCTTTAAGCTAACTGAACAATACAATCATAAAAAATCTAATTAAAAAAGCAAATGTCAGAATGCTCTTGCTCGAGCTACAAAGCGCAATACTTAGAGCATAATTGGTGAGTTCATATATATCTTGCTGTATTTAGTAGGACATGCATGTGTGGAAATTCGGAAGTAAGATCCACTTGGCTTTAACCTGGAGAACATCCTGGGTAATGTTTTGTCGGAGACGAGTTGGAACTGTATCGGTGAACCTGTGGGTACGTTCTCGAACAAGCTAGATATAATAGCGTCAGCGATGGCGTCGTTGTCTCCATGTAGAGCCCGTATGTGGTAGTCCGTGTCATTTTCCGTGTGGAAATTTCCATAACCAACAACGTTTCCATTAGATAATGCTACAACAGTGTGCGATTCTTGGCCACGAAACCATGCGCGTAGTACCCTTTCTCGGCAGTAGGGATATATTTCCCGATCATAATCTAGGAGTGCAGGCCATAATTCGTGTGAGAGTGGGGTGACGGTGCATACTGAACTGTCACCTGTCGTCATGTCTACTGTATCGAAAACTCCCTTGAAATAATGAACTTGAAATGCCTGGTAGATAAATCCCTGCTGTGAATACCAATCTCTCAGTTCAACTACGCATTCCATCACTCCGTTTTTACTTGGGCGATGTCCCGTGCGTTTAAGCATGGAAGACCACAACTGGTATCCTAGTCCTTGCTGACGGACCTCCTTGCGTACGATATAAACACTCCCAAACCAGGCAGTAGCTGACATGTCCCAGACTCCAAGAAAACCTATGATTATAGACATAATTAGTAATTAATAGAGATTTGAATCATCACCTAATCTCACGACTTATAATCAAAATACACCAAATGTAATGTCTTCGTGTGTGTGTTTTGCGTTTATTTAGCGTCGCTACCGGTTGCCCATATGAGGGACGCCTCCTAAAGAGATTAGTTATTTTAGATTTTGGAGGATAGTACATGATACAGACAAAGACCCATTCCAGAGTCTCCTCTGGTTCTTTTACGTGTACGGTGTAAAGCACCGACACGAGACCTCGGTTTAACGTCCCATCTGAAAGACTGTTCATTTGATTAGGGTCAGATGGGGATATGAAACTATTCATGTAATAACGTCTTTATTACTTTGATATTAATTTGAACATTTAGTAATCGGATCATTCTCACCGTTATCCATTTATCAGGAATAAATCACAATTTCTGAATTAGATACACGAACACTTGTACAAGCATTAGTCTGCTGTCTGAACAATTTGAGAGGCTACAGGAAGTAAACAAACTAGTACCGAGTGCGCATGCGTTATTTCTCAGGAACTAGTTATGATACGGTTTTTTATGGTTGCATATAGGCTGGAAAACACAGCGTATCAACCTGTATGGTAGACAGTATTGTGGTAGGCAAACAACGGCAAAACATTGGCTACAATTCATATCTAAGTAATAAGATTAGACAATGTCTACGTGTGGCAGATCTGTAGGAATTGTGCCAAATTTGACCTATAGTATTCCTGCAGCAACTTATATCAATCTGTTCAGATTGTGCTACTGGTTCCGAAAAGTCGGCTGATCGATTTATGAGCTGTTGGTCATATTGTGTTGATTGGCACACATTTGCTGTTTGAATCACGATATTGCATCGCTATTTACAATATGTATTCGAAACGTGCACTTACCAACTGGGTTTCCTGATGCATCTTCAGCAACAAGCAATCCTTCCGGGTCGACTTTCAGACATGACATACAGTCAAACTCAGTAAAATCCCACCCAGCTTCCCGGGTCATATCAAACAACACCTTGATATCTGCCTCCTTGTGCTGGCGAACAGTTACTGGTATAACGTCAGTCATTATGCTCTAGAAATATAATCATAATTTAATTCATACACATTTATTTGAGCTCGGTTGTGAAACAAATTCTTACAACTTATATTATTCATTCTCGAGAACTTACTCTTGATGTAATCCACCGTGAAGAGGGAGAGAGAACGGGCAATGTGGAAATTAAATGCCTTGCCCATATGGACACTCGTAACGGCTCCAGAGGGGCTCGAATTCCGGGCATTTCGCACCTGAAGCGATCGCGCGACCACTACGATATCACGACTTCCACGGGTATTATCACAATAAATAGCGAATGTAGGTTAAACTTACTATTAATAACTATAATATTATTGTCATCATCTATAAGGTTTCATCTTTCAGAATTTTTTTTTAAAATTCTGGGCGTAGTGGAATTAATTTTATTCAAGGTCAAGGTCACCAGGAATTGTAAAAGCATGACGTGGCGATATATAGCATTATCCACATATAAGTAGCAAAAACAGTTAATACACCCTAAATACTCATTTGAGATTAGTTTATACAAATTTATCTTAGCTCGATTGCAAAACAAGTTCTTACAACTTATATTAATCACTCTCGAGACCTCATTCCTGATGGAATCCATCGCCACGAAGTATAGAGAAGAGGCAACGTGGAATTTAAATGCATTGCCTAAGGGTACAATCGTAACAACTCCAGTGGGGTTCGAACTCCGGACTTTCGCACCTGAAGCGAACGCGCATCCACTGCGCTATCACGATTTTAGCGGGGACTTGTGGCCTGGTTAGCCAAGCGGAAAATTAACAGCAAAATGGACATTTAAGTGCTTTCTTGTATTTGACATTAAACATGTATGCGTTTTCTGTATACGTATTGTGCAAACGTCATAGCACGCGCTTCATTGACTGTGTGCAAATACGCAGAATTAATCATTTACTTCAACAAAACAGTATTTTACCGTCTATTTATCTCTTTCAGTGTTACATAAATATATTAAATTCAGAGAATGTGCAAATGCCGCGTCTGATCAGGATCTATGTTGTTTGCTATTCAGACAGGTGATACAGCGTGATCAGATGTCACGTTCTGTTCTGTCTGATCGGGTTCTCTGCTGTTTGCAAAGTCGCTATTATGCGATGGAAGAGTTAATGTGTGTTTTTATCTTTACAGTCCTATTATTGTTCAATAATACCGAAAGTGCGCTGGATGTGAGTGTCCCGCTTTTTTATGCCAGCAGTTTTAATGAAACATACTTAAAGTGGTATACGCGGATGTGTGTGTGTTTTACATTTATTTATCGTCGCTACCGGTTGCCCATATGAACGACGCCTCCTGAAGAGATTAGTCAATTGAGATTTTTGGAGGATAGTGCAATGATACAGACAGAGACCCATTCCAGAGTCTCCTCTGGTTCTTTTACGTACACGGTGTAAAGCACCAACACGAGACCTCGGTTTAACTCACGCTTGTCAGACATCGCTATTGAAATCTCCATAGGCCAACATTATAACATACAGTGCCATTATATGTTCCACTGGTCAGACATCGCTATTGAAATCTCCATAGGCCACCATTATAATACATTACCATTATATGTTCCACTGGTCAGACATCGCTATTGAAATCTCCATAGGCCACCATTATAATACATTACCATTATATGTTCCCCTGGTCAGACATCGCTATTGAAATCTCCATAGGCCACCATTATAATACATTACCATTATATGTTCCACTGGTCAGACATCGCTATTGAAATCTCCATAGGCCACCATTATAATACATTACCATTATATGTTCCACTGGTCAGACATCGCTATTGAAATCTCCATAGGCCAACATTATAACATACAGTGCCATTATATGTTCCACTGGTCAGACATCGCTATTGAAATCTCCATAGGCCAACATTATAACATACAGTGCCATTATATGTTCCACTGGTCAGACACCGCTATTGAAATCTCCATAGGCCAACATTATAACATACAGTGCCATTATATGTTCCACTGGTCAGACATCGCTATTGAAATCTCCATAGGCCAACATTATAATACAGTACCATTATATGTTCCACTGATCAGACATCGCTATTGAAATCTCCATAGGCCACCATTATAACATACAGTGCCATTATATGTTCCACTGGTCAGACACCGCTATTGAAATCTCCATAGGCCAACATTATAACATACAGTGCCATTATATGTTCCCCTGGTCAGACACCATTATTGAAATATAGTAGTGTGCTCTACCCTGAGATATCTTCCTCGACCCTGGTCCGTCCTCTAAAAATAGATTCGCGCCAAAAATATGTTCCCGCCAAATTTCAAGTATTTTATTAAATTAGATTAAACTAATGTTGTAAGAACTTGTTTTCGTAGTCGAGCTAAAATAAAGTTGTATAAACTAATGTGGGTACTGAATAGCAGTGTGACACATCGGGGCACAATAGTACAACTATTAAATGCATTGAGAAATTACCTGTGACGTCACGAAAGTGGCCGCCATTTTGGAGGCTTTCTTCGATAAATCCGTTTCCGTCAATTATATACGCACACAAATTTACTATTTTTAGCAAAATGGTGGTAAAATGTTCAATATTTGGTTGTACAAATCAAAAAGACAGAGAGGGTGACCTCGAATTTTATCGATTGCCAGCAATAGTGACAAATCAAGGCTCAGAATGTGAAACAATCAGTATTGATCGGCGACGGGTGTGGCTTTCGAAAATTGGTCAAGATTTCACCAACAAGAATCTCAACAATGTTCGTGTGTGTTCAGCACATTTTGTCAGCGGTAAGAGTATTTACATTTCATGATTTGTTGTGAAATTGTCTTGTTTATTATTTAGTTGGTTTATTGGTGGATATCGGCTGCCCCTCTCAGCCTATGTGCAGGATTGTATGTATGTATGTTCCTTTAATGTTAAACACCTCGCAGGGACTTAGACATGTTTTCCTGGGCAGGCTTAGCCGACCAACGCCATTAACCAGTACTAAGTAATGTGTGTAAGGTGCCTTGCTCAATGACACTACATACGTGGCCTGACCGAGTATCGAACCCGGGACCGTTCAATTCCAAATCCGACGCTCTACCACTGGACGCCACACATATTTCAGACACAGATGGAATCACCAACCTTCCGCAAGCCAGCTGGATAACTTCCTCACATGAAAGATTTCGACACCCCCATTGGGATTCAAAGGGTGAGGGGCTAGTACCAATTTTCTCATATCACCATATATCAGTTCACTTAGCCCTACAGCAGACTAATGTTTATTGCGTGCTAGACCAGGGACATGCTACCAACAAAAAGCAAATGGTCATGATGACAATTTAAATGTGTCGTGCTTCAAGCCTTGCCAATCAAACCACTTTTGAAAATGGATAGGCTTCAATCTGCCAATGATTACAGGCTGTAATCGTATATTTCCTTCGAAATATGTAGATCTATCTAAAAACAACTATTATATTTTCAGGAAAGAAGGCATACTTATATGACCAGCTGAATCCTGACTGGGCCCCATCAGTTTGCCTGGGAAGAACCTGTGCCCCAGCCCTCTCAAGCCGGTTTGACCGTCAAATGAACAGGAAAAGGCAGCTATCTGAAACTGTTGGTTCAGTTACTGTAAACTCTGGATCAGATCATGTGTATAGTAAGGTCCCTAGACAAGAATTAGATGTTGACCTTGATTCTGATATTGACACAGGTGTTCAATCTCAAACGGAACTTGACCAGGGTTTAATGAATGCTATGGACGAAGACCTGCAGCAACTAAGAACAGAGACTGGTCGTCTTAAGATAAAAGTAAAGCAACTGGAGACCAAATTTGACATGGATTACTTTAGAGACAACAATGTAAAGGTCAAGCATCTAACTGGGCTTCCGACATATTCATTATTAGTAGTATTGTATCAATTTCTGGAGCCGTTTCTTCCAAACAGCCTGGCTGTTAACACATTTAAGCTTATGACTATGACACTGGTGAAATTGCGGCTTAATTTGTCAAACTTATTTCTCGCATATGAATTTGACATAACACAACCAACAGTGTCGCGGTTATTCACCGGTACTATTGCTGCAATGTTCAAACGTATGCGGAAACTCATTAAATGGCCAGAACGTGAGACACTTCGTAAAACCATGCCCATGGAATTTCGAAAATACTTTGGTAACAAATGTGCTGTAATTATCGACTGTTTCGAAGTGTTCATTGAAAAACCAACAGGACTTAAAGCTAGAGCAGAAACTTGGTCGTCGTACAAACACCACCACACCATTAAATTCTTGATTGGAATTACGCCTCACGGAAGTGTTTCATATATTTCAAATGCCTGGGGTGGAAGAGTTAGTGACAAATACATAACCGAACATAGCGACTTCCTGCTAAAGCTTCTTCCTGGAGACTTAGTATTAGCAGATAGAGGATTCGATGTGAAAGACAGTGTAGGTTCGGTGTGTGCAGAAGTGAAGATTCCCGCTTTCACAAAAGGAAGAGACCAACTATCGCCATTAGATGTAGAGTCTACGAGGAAACTAGCCCACTGTAGAATTCACGTCGAGCGTGTTATTGGCTCTGTACGACAGAAATATACTATATTAAATGGCTGTTTACCAATTAACTTTTTAATGACTAAAGACAAAGAGGGCCTGACAACAGTTGATAAGATTGCCACTGTATCATGTGCTCTCGTGAACCTGTGTGACTCAGTTGTAAATTTCAATTAATTGACTGAATATCAATTTCTATGCCTGGCACTATGTAAGGAAATTTAATTTGCACATTGTTTGATTATCATCCATTTTTCTAATAGTTTCAATTTTCCCGTTGGTGGTCTTCTAACATAAAAGCGCCTATTTACGCTCTATACCAATACAACATACATTGACAATGAAGCAGCTAACATTCGTAATAACGACTAGCATCTATGTAGTCCCAGAATTATATATGGAGGTGGGGTTATTCTTAATCTGGTAGTTAACCGTTTATTTCCGCATCCAATTTATATTATATCATTGGATAACGGTAAAACTGTCGTGAAGAACATACGGCATTATGACAACAGCGAAACACATCATCGATGATGCTATGAACACGCCGCCCAGTTGTAGTATTTATGAGTATGCCCTTAAATTCCACATTGCCTCTTCTCTTTCCTTCACGGCAATATATTCTATCAGCAATGATGTATCGAGAGTGGTTAATATCAGTTGTTTGAGCTACTTTCGCAATCAGGCTAAAATAAATTTGTACAAACTAATAAATATGGCTAAAACAACTACTTTTAATTTCATATTTTTTTTATGAATACATTAACGACAAATTACTACCATTTGTGCACGTGTCATATTGGATGTTATTAAATATATCGATTGCCTCATGTATACTATATGAAATGGTCCCACTGTTTTGATAATTCTATTTATAGTTCACATGTCTGAGGAGGATACTATCATCTGGGGAACAGTTATAATCATGTTACATGTACCAGTATTGATAAACAATATTCACTATATCATATAGTCTATATGACATTTCAATAAAGCTATACTTTATTAATCACTGAATGTCACCGTCTCTCTACATCCTTTGTATCAAAACCCGGGTAATGTTCGACAATTTTGACAAAACCAGTCACCCCGTGGCTTCCGTTTGATACCCACACACTGGTAATGAAACCACTGATAGCCACAGTTTTGATTGTCACAACCGATCATCTTACCATAAGCTCTAGCCTGACAATGACAGTATAGGGTCGAATCAGCCATCTTGTCATGTTGAATTTTATTGTTTGTAAGGCTACCTAGTATCAATGGAGCCAGTTTTTGAGTTGTTGGAGGATCACTTGAAGATGGAACGGTGTTCACACCCATAGTGGGTAATCGAGTATACAGCTTTCCAACCAACTCTAGCAGTATTGCTGTATGGAAAATACTGTTAGCATGGTCTGTTATTTCGAACCAAAGTTCTTCATCAAATAAAATTTGTTCCACATGCATTTCCTTCTCTGTCCACACAATGAAGTACCCAAACTCCAACTTAGTACACCCTATCTGAGTCTGAACCTGGTAGTAATAATCATGGTCACGTTTCAGGTGTTTTAATCCATTTTCATCTGACTCCAGATACTCGCAAGTATCCAGTGTATCTGCCCTCAGATTAAATGGGCATTTCACTTCCACTGTACCTTGACCACAACAGTCGCATGAAAGTGTTCCATCCGGAGATGCTCCAACGTATGGATTCTCAACAGACAGTACAAGTCCGCTTTCTTCTAAACAAACACTTTCATGCGATGAATCCATGACAGACTTGAATGCCTTTAATGCCGTTTTTTCATGGTCTATTCCCCATTTTGTTGCCGGTGTCTTAAATTTGTTACTGCCTGGATAACATATTCTCTTTATCAAAGATGGTGATGGATTTAGTGGATTTGTTCTGCAAGTAGCCTTGGCCTGTGATGCAGTTACACGCCCGGCACGAAACACGTTCCCAAATTTGCACAAACTCTGGTCTCGTGTTGCTGCTTCAACTGCATCTCTCTGTTGAGGACTACAAGTCAATGGCTTCAGTTTTTCACAATGCTCTAACAGCTCACTACGGTCCATTTCATAGCATTCAGGGTCCCGAAGTTCGGTCAATACCTTAGGGAAGTCTTCACTTATAGCTGTTGGAATAAAGGCATGGCAATGTGGCTCTACTAATGCAAGTATGACAGGCTTTGTGTCTAATACAGCCAATTGTCTGTAAAATGAGTCAATTTCTTCATCTGTTGCATCTGGAGTTTTATATTCTCGCTCAGTACCACTTGGTCTCTTTGGAGTGTACGATGCTGATGTTGGATCATGCTTTGATGTGACAGCATCGAGCGCTTGCTCAAATTTGCGCTTAGCGGTGGTGGCTGAGGTGAAGTCGATCTCGCGTACTTCCTTATATTGAACACTTCTCATTGCAGAAGGCAAAAGCCAATATGCCTTTTCGTCTGTCACTGTTTTTGCATCTCTTATTCGGACAGTTGCATCAACTGCAAACAAGAGTGCAGCGATGTGCGTACATGCTTCACCCAAACCTGCCATACAGTTACAATGCGCTCCTTGAATGGTCCCGGAGTTGTCAGCAACGATCCATGGGCGAAGTTGTTTCTCACTCATACGTTGTGAATGGAGAACCTGAAATGACAACAGATATTCATTATCAATCAGACTAAAACAGGCTTCTCAAAAGCTGCTGCATTTAGGAATACCAACCCTCTGGTACCTGTTGACCATGAGCACTACGGACCAGGACATAATAGATCACATGTGGAACATGAAACAATATATAGGTTCATTAATGTATACTCAGAATACACATAACAGGCTTGCCCGGATTACACAAATGTTGTCGTGTATTTTAGCTTGATTGCGAAACAAGTTCTTAGAACATTAGTTTAATCATTCCCCCGAGACCTCATTCATCATAGAAACCATGGCCACGAGTGAGAAGAGGCAATGTGGCATTTAGTGGCACAATCGTAACGGCTACAGCTGGGAGCAAACTCCGGGCCACTCGCACCTGAAGCAAATTGACTATGTGGGGCAAGCATGAATGCCCGGTTAGCTTAGTTGGGAGAGCATAAAGAATGTGGATTTTACAACATTCTGCTGAACTGCCAATACCTACTTGCATGACAATGGAGAATTGGTTATTATTATTATAATAACACATATCAAAATAATTTAAACACAGTACAATTTTTTATTAAGATAAATACCTTGGCTGTCATAAGGAGATATCCATTACACTTGACTGTCGATCGCTCTCTCACCCATCCATTTACAAATTGGTTGTATGCGTCTAAGCCTTTGTAGCTTTTCAGGTCATCTTTTGTGTATTTACTTGGTGTCCATAGAAGGTAGTTAACAATGTCAATGTATGTAACTGGAGGCAACAAAGAAACGTCACTTGACCAATTTTTTATCTCGTACGGATCAGTGCCACCAAGCATTTTTAACTTATCATTGTAGCGTTCTTTTTCAATTCCAATCAGTCCATCACGATATAAAAGCGTGCTAGATTGCTTCCTTTTCGCGCTTGCCATATTGAGTTCTCGTATAAACACTTGTAGCAATAAATGAAGTCAAGTTTATTAATTATGCAGAATAAACAAAGCAGCTGTTACACTTGGGCCTTCAAAATGGCCGACATCCGGTTTCCGGTATATATTTGGCAGGTGCGTGAAATACCTCAATTGTTCACTTGCTGTGACACATGCGGAAATGGGGTTGCTGCCTGTCTACCTTCCTTCGTTTTCGTCTTCTTGTTAATTACCTCCACCCGAAAGATTCATGACGACTCTAACAGCTACTACCTCTATCCACATTAATGTTGCGTCATTATAAACCGACTTATCTTAGCAGTCATATTTCTTTTAACCTGGACAAAAGTATATTCCCCTCTCCTATTGTAAAACGTTGACAGCAGGTGCTGCGTGTATACCACAAATACTATTACTACTGGCTGGCGATGTCGAACTTAATCCAGGCCCAGTACCTAGCCACAGACACAAAAAAAAAAATTTGTTTGGCCTATGGTAGTAATATATTACGATTCGGGACGGCGGAAGTGGAATAATGGTTAAGTTTGATTTGTCATGTCACTCGGATGCAAGCCAAATAAACAGGATATACGTTAAATTACATTCTTGGAAGTGCCCAGAATGAAAAGAATACTGATATATCTATTATAAAATACCAATTTCATTAGCGTATATGGTCGTTTTGGACACATTTATGATGTTTGAAATTTTCGGTTTTGAACTGTAAATATATACTGCGTAACAGCCAAATGAGCATATACGCCATATTTGGTCATATCTCCTCCCACTTATACAAATATTTCAATTGGAAAGCCTTTGCTCTGGTCATACAAGACCGTAATATTTTGGAGTCAGTTTTTATCGGAACACCGATTGCGCAATAATGCGCAGTAAAGATGCGTGGTGGTTGCTAAATAAAGGCAACCAACGAAATTGAAACATGCATGCAGAAACATCGACGAGAAACTAGGTAAAAACGACCAGATCACTGATTTGCCCTCGTGGTCCCGACCGGAAGACCTTTTTCTGTCAACAAATACTTTTTATTTCATCGAGATCGATCAAATAACACCTGAACGGCACTTTCATCGGGAACAGCAGGAAACGAAAAGTTGTCGTTTTGGCTGGGCAGTCGGTTTTTGATTTGGCGGTGTTTTCTCGTCTTTTTACCCATTTTACTACGCATAACATCTTTAAATCACACCTACTTCGTTCAATGCATTATTTCTCTCGCGAATCATGCTGATTGCAGCCGCGGCCTGCAGATCCAACAGAGCAATACAGGTAACAAATAAAAAACAAAAGTAAAATCCAATATTTGTTCCATTTTGGATAAGATCCGGTGAATATACAGCGGAATTTCATTGGCTTTAGTTTACCTTCAGATTTCCTCAGGTATTATCGTTACAGTTGGTTTCGTCTGACGCCAAAAGAATAATGTATACACGGAAACACAGTTTGGCTTATTATATAGTGCGCACCGTTTTGACCTACTTTCGCCAAAACGAGACTAACAGGTAAACAAACGTAAATATGCATTACTCGTATAGGAATGACACACCCAAGTGCCACATACTCTTGAAATTTACCAGTAGTTAGACGCAATATCTGTTCCTACGAATGTATATGGGTTATATGGTTCAGAGAATTACTTAGTGTGTCGTCCATTGTCCAGTGGTACAGTGTCTTATTTGGATTCAAAGGGTCCCGGGTTTGATACTAGTTTGTGGGCTCATAATACCAAAATACGCTAAACCGGTGATTTTATAACGAATGGGTTTAATGTTTGTTTACCTGTTTATAAGAATCTGGGTCAAGACGTTTCCGTGTATACAACGAGCTATCAAACTGTATCTGAATCCGTACTGTTAAGTATCCACTCCAGGCTTTAACTCAACGGATAGGGTGCGCGTTCAAAGAGTATTTATCTTCTAGACGTAAAGTACGACTTGAATAGTTCGATCGTGTCGTGCCGGATGTCATATTCACTGAGTTTGTTCCAATCTATCAGTATCACAGTTCTAACATAGAACGCTTGTTTATAGTTTTCATCGTTTGGCAAATATCTGACTGTTAGTGTTCACATAATTATTCATAACTTATTATATTTGTAAGTAGTATGGTCAGCTCTTTGCTTGTAAACAAACGGGCGCCATTTTGAATTCTATTTATAGTAACTCATTTGCATATAAGGTAATATAAAGTAGGTCAGCTCTTTACTTGTTTGGTATACGCGTCACCTGATGACGTATCGCGCAACTACCGAGCTCTTTGCTTTTTTGGTACAGACGTCTCTTTGGATGTAAACAAACGGGCGCCATTTTGAATACGGTTTATAGTAACTCATTTGCATATAAGGTAATATAAAGTAGGTCACGTGCGTGCGCGTATATTTTTAGTCTATCGATGACGTATCGCGCAACTACCGAGTTCCGTGTACATCTCGGACGATCTAGTAACACCGTCTCTACGAGGCGTCCATTTTGGATGACCTCACGATTAAGTTATGTCCGGGCTTATCGGATAATGTACATCTTATAATTCGCGCGTAATGCGACATACGTACGCATATCCGGAGCGTTGTCGCATTTCTTCGAAGACACGTACGTCAGAATAATCGGTGGCCCCGACACGTACCCTGATGACACCCTACGTCTCATGCTTCCAGTCGGATCCGTTCTAGGGTCAATAACATCCATACAGAGCCGCTTCCAACTGGTCCGTACATTCTCCGCCCACGCACGGATTCAGATCCGGGCTTACCGCTGGCCGGGGTAGAGTTATCGCTGCATCGGCCCTCATGTACGTGCTATGTGAGGCCGTGTACCGAGGTCGTGTAGCGAGTGGATGGTTGTCGCGGGACAACGACTGTCTGTCACGGATGTCAGGTTACCTGATGGTGACCAAATCCAGATCGCAATCATGGGACAGGCACCTCCGTACGACAGGAAGTCGCGATAGAGCAGCTTCAGGTCCGGAATTCGAGCCCCGCTGGAGCCGTTACGAGCGTAAGCATTTGAATTCCCTCTCCATCAGGAACGAGGTCTCGAGAGTCGGAATAACTCGTTTCGCGATCGAGCTAAAATAAATTTGTATAAAAACCGGATGAAGTTAAGCGAAGCGAAACGACGTTCTTTTACGACATCGGTATACTGATCGGTACAGTAACAGAGCGAAAGTAGGAGCGGCGCAGTGTCCGGAATGTAACCCGAATGACTTTGTAAACTGGTAAATAACGCTGGTATGAACTCGTAAAAATAGCAACCAATGGCCTACAAGTTCTAAAAATAATCACCAATCGCAAACGTTGAAGTTGTATATAATTGGGCCGATAACACCGCACTTCCGAAGTCAGTGGCTAACCATCAACATGAACATTATCGATCGGAGCGATTCAACCAAAGTGTCTCAGTTTTCTGTGTCTGAGATGATGTTTTACGAAGATCGACTACAGAGTTTTGAACACTGGTCGAAACAGATCGAACCGAATAAAATGTCTTTGGCTAAAGCGGGCTTCTATTATACCGGAAGCGCGGATAAAGTTACCTGTTTCTCTCGCGGTGTGAAGGTGATGTCGTGGGAACCCTCGGATCAGCCTGGGAAGAACACGAAAAATGGTCTCCGGCGTGTATATACTTGAAAATGGCTACAAAAACGGAGATACCGGCTCGTTCTCTCCCGGATTTATCCCGGCCAGTAAGAACGCACCAGTTACATTTGGACACAATACTGGATTTGGTACACAGGCTCCCTCACGAGGCCATGGAGCGTTTGCGTTAGATGGACATCAAACTAACAAAACTTCGTCATTCGGACCAAACAGCGTTACTGGAGCTAATTTGTTTGTTAGACGTTAGACATGTTTGGACTCGTGCGCGTGACAATGTCTTTAATTAATGACTCGGAACGGTGGTTTAGATATAGACAGTTGAGGAGAGAAGCCGAGGAGGGCGCGGATAGACTTATCGAAATATTAGAAATATATGTAGAACCATTGTATGCTACCGCGTTATAAAATAATGTACATATAATAAAAATGTAAATTTACGCTCACCTTTGTTGTATTTGTAGGAATATTATATATATTGTATACAAATTATAGATTGTGGACGTCCGGATTCTGATTACTTTAGACGCTACCGTTCCCTTCTTAGGTCGCTAAACATAATATTTACTTTGCGCGTTACATACGGTTTCATAGGAGATGTCGGCTATTTATAGTAAACGTCATCGTTTATTACTAGGAAGAGGTGACGTAGCTAAAGTCCGTTCACAATTACTTCCCTTTACAATGTTCTCATAATATCGTTATTTTATATCATTTCAATGATAACTGTTATCGTTTCAATATTTGCCATTGTTACCAAATTATGAATATGTATTGTTAGAAACTTTCGTGTCATATCAATATGCGTCATTGTTGTTTTTCCGTTATAATTGATTATAAATTTGATTTATGTAAATAAAAGTATATCGGAATACAACGTATTACGTATTTTCTGAACTTTAACAATACCGCGATTGCGGGGTAATGTTAGTAAACTATGACCACAGCGCGATAAACTATCCTACAGTTTATAAGACGATGCGTAATAAGTTAAAAACCGCACAAAATGATGGTATCGTATTTCAATATTGTTTTTGAAGACTAGATACTATACGAAGACATTATATAGTGAATCATAATACGCACCGGTTGATAAGAACATATCTAAACCACCACCATACGCGATACAACCCCGTCGCCATAATGCTGAAAAATACGCGATACAACATCCCCACCAGAACACTCAAACATATATACTTTATAATTCTACATAGAGGTATAACAAATAAAAATATTTTCAAACATTTACGGATCTACACGAAATAATTACCAAAGTATAGCTCTCATTATTTCGATTAAGAAAATATAAACTTTTATATATGTACTACGTATACTTTTCCAGATATTGATGTTTGAAGATTTTGCATTAAAGGGACATTGTCATAAAAAAATTGTTTTAAAGGGACACATCAATTTTTTTTTTATCGGATTAACGACACAAAAATGCGATTGTAGCGTCGCATATCGAAACGACGGAGACAAAAACTGAAATAACAATGGCAAAAACTGAAACGCTCGTGTCGGAAACTGAAACGCTAGTGTCAAAAACTGAAACGTACTCTACGGAGAATTACGTGTTAACGGGTAAAAACTGAAACGCTAATGACAGAAACTGAAACGCTCGTGTCAGAAACTGAAACGCTAGTGTCAGAAACTGAAACGCTACTGTCAAAAAATTGAAATGTTAGATACAAAAACTGAAATGCTACGGTGTAATACATGTTCTGACGACCTAATGCTATGGTAAGGTCCATGTTTTGTGTTGGAAGATGCGGGATGTATATAGATATGGTGCGATAGTGCGTATATCTTGTAGTAATATACGTAGATATGGTGATATAGTGCGTATATCTTGTAGTAATGAATGTATATATGGTGCGATAGTGCGTATATCTCATAGTAATGAACGTATATATGGTGAGATAGTGAATAATGTATTGTAGTAATGTACGTAGATATAGTGAGATACTGCGTATATCTTGTAGTAATATATGTAGATATGGTGATATAGTGTGTATATCTTGTAGTAATGAATGTATATATGGTGCGATAGTGTGTAGATCTTGTAGTAATGAACGTATATATGGTGAGATCGTGAATAATGTATTGTAGTAATGTATGTAGATATAGTGAGATACTGTGTATATCTTGTAGTAATGTACGTAAATATTGTGAGATAGTGGATATATCTTGTAGTAATGTACGTAGATTTGGTGAGATAGTGTGTATATTTAGTAGCAATGTACGTATATATGGGGAGATAGTGTGTATATCTTGTAGAAATGTACGTGGATATTGTGAGATAGTGTGTATATTTAGTAGCAATGTACGTATATATGGGGAGATAGTGTGTATATCTTGTAGAAATGTACGTAGATATTGTGAGATAGTGGATATATATTGTTGTAATATACGTAGATATGGTGATATAGTGTGTATATATTGTAGTAATGTACGTAGATATGGTGAGACAGTGCGTATATCTTGTAGTAATGTATGTATATATGGTGAGATACTGTGTATATCTTGTAGTAATGTACGTAGATATGGTGATATAGTGTGTATATATTGTAGTAATGTACGTAGATTTGGAGAGATAGTGTGTATATTTAGTAGCAATGTACGTATATATGGGGAGATAGTGCGTATATCTTGTAGAAATGTACGTAGATATGGTGAGATAGTGGGTATATATTGTTGTAATGTACGTAGATATGGTGAGATACTGTGTATATCTTGTAGTAATGTACGTAAATATGGTGAGATAGTGGATATATCTTGTAGTAATGTACGTATATATAGTGAGATAGTGTGTATATCTTGTGGTAATGTACGTATATATGATGAGATAGTGGATATATCTTGTAGTAATTTAGGTAGATATGGTGATATAGTGTGTAGATCTTGTAGTAATGAACGTATATATAGCGAAATAGTGTGTAGATCTCATAGTAATGAATGTAGATATAGTGAGATAGTGTATATATCTATTAGTAATGTACGTAGATATGGTGAGATACTGTGTATATCTTGTAGTAATGTACGTAAATATGGTGAGATAGTGGATATATCTTGTAGGAATGTAAGTAGATATGGTGATATAGTGTGTAGATCTTGTAGTAATGAAAGTATATATGGTGAAATAGTGTGTAGATCTTGTAGTAATGAATATAGATATAGTGAGATAGTGTATATATCTATTAGTAATGTACGTAGTTATGGTGAGATAGTGGATTTATATTGATGTAATATATGTAGATTTGGTGAGATAGTGTGTATATCTTGTAGTAATGTACGTAGATATGGTGAGATAGTGTGTAGTTATTGTAGTAATGTACGTAGATATGGTGATATAGTGTGTATATCTTGTAGTATTTTACGTAGATATGGTGAGATAGTGGATTTATATTGTAGTATTGTATGTAGATATGGTGAGATAGTGTGTATATCTTATAGTAATGTACGCAGATATGGTGCGATAGTGCGTATATCTTGTAGTAATATACGTAGATATGGTGATATAGCGTGTATATCTTGTGGTAATGAACGTATATATGGTGAAATAGTGTGTAGATCTTGTAGTAATGGACGTAGATATGGTGAGATAGTGTATATATCTTGTAGTAATGTACGTAGATATGGTGAGATAGTGGATATATATTGTAGTACTATATATAGATATGGTGAGATAGTGTGTATATCTTGTAGTAATGTACGTAGATATGGTGATATGGTGTGTACATCTTGTAGTAATGCATGTAGATATGTTGAGATAGTGCGTATATTTTGTAGCAATGTTTGTAGATATGGTGCGATAGTGTATATATCTTGTAGTAATGTATGTCTATATGTTGAGATAGTGTGTATATATGTTAGTAATGTATGTAGATATGGTGCGATAGTGTGTATATTTTGTAGCAATATTTGTAGATATGGTGACATAGTGCGTATATCTTGTAGTAATGAATGTATATATGGTGCGATAGTGTGTAGATCTTGTAGTAATGTACGTAGATATGGTGATATAGTGTGTAGATCTTGTAGTAATGAACGTATATATGGTGAGATAGTGAATAATTTCTTGTAGTAATGTATGTAGATATGGTGAGATACTGTGTATATCTTGTAGTAATGTATGTAAATATTGTGAGATAGTGGATATATCTTGTAGTAATGTATGTAGAGTTGGTGAGATAGTGCGTATATTTAGTAGCAATGTACGTATATATGGTGAGATAGTGCGTATATCTTGTAGAAATGTACGTAGATATGGTGAGATAGTGTGTATATCTTGTAGTAATATACGTAGATATGGTGATATAGTGTGTATATATTATAGTAATGTATGTAGATATGGTGAGACAGTGTGTATATCTTGTAGTAATGTACGTAGATATGGTGAGACAGTGTGTAGTTATTGTAGTAATGTACGTAGATATGGTGAGATAGTTGATTTATATTGTTGTAATATACGTAGATATTGTGAGATAGTGCGTATATCTTATAGTAATGTACGCAGATATGGTGCGATAGTGTATATATCTTGTAGTAATGTACGTAGATATGGTGAGATAGTGTGTAGTTATTGTAGTAATGTACGTAGTTATGGTGATATAGTGTGTATATCTTGTAGTATTGTACGTAGATATGGTGAGATAGTGGATTTATATTGTAGTATTGTATGTAGATATGGTGAGATAGTGTGTATATCTTATAGTAATGTACGCAGATATGGTGCGATAGTGCGTATATCTTGTAGTAATATACGTAGATATGGTGATATAGCGTGTATATCCTGTGGTAATGAACGTATATATGGTGAAATAGTGTGTAGATCTTGTAGTAATGGACGTAGATATGGTGAGATAGCGTGTATATCTTGTGGTAATGAACGTATATATGGTGAAATAGTGTGTAGATCTTGTAGTAATGGACGTAGATATGGTGAGATAGTGTATATATCTTGTAGTAATGTACGTAGATATGGTGAGATAGTGGATATATATTGTAGTACTATATATAGATATGGTGCGATAGTGTGTATATTTTGTAGCAATATTTGTAGATATGGTGACATAGTGCGTATATCTTGTAGTAATGAATGTATATATGGTGCGATAGTGTGTAGATCTTGTAGTAATGTACGTAGATATGGTGATATAGTGTGTAGATCTTGTAGTAATGAACGTATATATGGTGAGATAGTGAATAATTTCTTGTAGTAATGTATGTAGATATGGTGAGATACTGTGTATATCTTGTAGTAATGTATGTAAATATTGTGAGATAGTGGATATATCTTGTAGTAATGTATGTACAGTTGGTGAGATAGTGCGTATATTTAGTAGCAATGTACGTATATATGGTGAGATAGTGCGTATATCTTGTAGAAATGTACGTAGATATGGTGAGATAGTGTGTATATCTTGTAGTAATATACGTAGATATGGTGATATAGTGTGTATATATTATAGTAATGTATGTACATATGGTGAGACAGTGTGTATATCTTGTAGTAATGTACGTAGATATGGTGAGACAGTGTGTAGTTATTGTAGTAATGTACGTAGATATGGTGAGATAGTTGATTTATATTGTTGTAATATACGTAGATATTGTGAGATAGTGCGTATATCTTATAGTAATGTACGCAGATATGGTGCGATAGTGTATATATCTTGTAGTAATGTACGTAGATATGGTGAGATAGTGTGTAGTTATTGTAGTAATGTACGTAGTTATGGTGATATAGTGTGTATATCTTGTAGTATTGTACGTAGATATGGTGAGATAGTGGATTTATATTGTAGTATTGTATGTAGATATGGTGAGATAGTGTGTATATCTTATAGTAATGTACGCAGATATGGTGCGATAGTGCGTATATCTTGTAGTAATATACGTAGATATGGTGATATAGCGTGTATATCCTGTGGTAATGAACGTATATATGGTGAAATAGTGTGTAGATCTTGTAGTAATGGACGTAGATATGGTGAGATAGTGTATATATCTTGTAGTAATGAACGTATATATGGTGAAATAGTGTGTATATCTTGTAGTAATGTACGTAGATATGGTGATATGGTGTGTACATCTTGTAGTAATGCATGTAGATATGTTGAGATAGTGCGTATATTTTGTAGCAATGTTTGTAGATCTGGTGGGATAGTGCGTATATCTTATAGTAATGTACGTAGATATGGTGAGATAGTTTGTAGATATTGTAGTAATGTAAGTAGATATGGTGCGATAGTGTATATATCTTGTAGTAATGTATGTCTATATGTTGAGATAGTGTGTATATATGTTAGTAATGTATGTAGATATGGTGCGATAGTGTGTATATTTTGTAGCAATATTTGTAGATATGGTGACATAGTGTGTATATCTTGTAGTAATGAATGTATATATGGTGCGATAGTGTGTAGATCTTGTAGTAATGTATGTAGATATGGTGATATAGTGTGTAGATCTTGTAGTAATGAATGTATATATGGTGAGATAGTGAATATTTCTTGTAGTAATGTATGTAGATATGGTGAGATACTGTGTATATCTTGTAGTTGTGTTTGGGT
Organism: Archivesica marissinica; assembly: GCA_014843695.1. Taxonomy (NCBI): domain Eukaryota; kingdom Metazoa; phylum Mollusca; class Bivalvia; order Venerida; family Vesicomyidae; genus Archivesica; species Archivesica marissinica. Next base: position 73,939,561 of record CM026397.1, read on the forward strand.
CTGTGTATATCTTGTAGTAATGAATGTATATATGGTGAGATAGTGAATAATTTCTTGTAGAAATGTATGTAGATATGGTGAGATACTGTGTATATCTTGTAGTAATGTATGTAAATATTGTGAGATAGTGGATATATCTTGTAGTAATGTATGTACAGTTGGTGAGATAGTGCGTATATTTAGTAGCAATGTACGTATATATGGTGAGATAGTGCGTATATCTTGTAGAAATGTACGTAGATATGGTGAGATAGTGTGTATATTTTGTAGTAATATACGTAGATATGGTGATATAGTGTGTATATATTACAGTAATGTATGTAGATATGGTGAGACAGTGTGTATATCTTGTAGTAATGTACGTAGATATGGTGAGACAGTGTGTAGTTATTGTAGTAATGTACGTAGATACGGTGAGATAGTGGATTTATTTTGTTGTAATATACGTAGATATTGTAAGATAGTGTGTATATTTTGTAGCAATGTTTGTAGATCTGGTGAGATAGTGTGTATATCTTATAGTAATGTAGGTAGATATGGTGAGATAGTGTGTATATATGGTAGTAATGTACGTAGATATGGTGCGATAGTGTGTATATCTTGTAGTAATGTACGTAGATATGGTGAGATAGTGTATATATGTTGTAGTAATGTATGTCGATATGTTGAGATAGTGTGTATATATGTTAGTAATGTATGTAGATATGGTGCGATAGTGTGTATATTGTGTAGCAATGTTTGTAGATAGGGTGAGATAGTGTGTATATCTTGTAGTAATGAATGTATATATGGTGCGATAGTGTGTAGATCTTGTCGTAATGTATGTAGATATGGTGATATAGTGTGTAGATCTTGTAGTAATGAATGTATATATGGCGAGATAGTGAATAATTTCTTGTAGTAATGTATGTAGATATGGTGAGATACTGTGTATATTTTGTAGTAATGTATGTAGATATGGTGATATATTGTGTAGATCTTGTAGTAATGTACGTAGATATGGTGAGACAGTGTGTAGTTATTGTAGTAATGTACGTAGATACGGTGAGATAGTGGATTTATTTTGTTGTAATATACGTAGATATTGTAAGATAGTGTGTATATTTTGTAGCAATGTTTGTAGATCTGGTGAGATAGTGTGTATATCTTATAGTAATGTAGGTAGATATGGTGAGATAGTGTGTATATATGGTAGTAATGTACGTAGATATGGTGCGATAGTGTGTATATCTTGTAGTAATGTACGTAGATATGGTGAGATAGTGTATATATGTTGTAGTAATGTATGTCGATATGTTGAGATAGTGTGTATATATGTTAGTAATGTATGTAGATATGGTGCGATAGTGTGTATATTGTGTAGCAATGTTTGTAGATAGGGTGAGATAGTGTGTATATCTTGTAGTAATGAATGTATATATGGTGCGATAGTGTGTAGATCTTGTCGTAATGTATGTAGATATGGTGATATAGTGTGTAGATCTTGTAGTAATGAATGTATATATGGCGAGATAGTGAATAATTTCTTGTAGTAATGTATGTAGATATGGTGAGATACTGTGTATATTTTGTAGTAATGTATGTAGATATGGTGATATATTGTGTAGATCTTGTAGTAATGAATGTATATATGGTGAGATAGTGAATAATTTCTTGTAGAAATGTATGTAGATATGGTGAGATACTGCGTATATCTTGTAGTAATGTATGTAAATATTGTGAGATAGTGGATATATCTTGTAGTAATGTATGTAGATTTGGTGAGATAGTGTGTATATTTAGTAGCAATGTATGTATATATGGTGAAATAGTGTGTAGATCTCGTAGTAATGAATGTAGATATAGTGAGATAGTGTATATATCTATTAGTAATGTATGTAGATATGGTGAGATAGTGGATTTATATTGTTGTAATATATGTAGATATGATGAGACAGTGCGTATATCTTGTAGCAATGTATGTAGATATTGTGAGATAGTGTGAGTATATCTTGTAGTATGGTACGTAGATATGGTGAACATACATAAATTTGAGACCTTCGTAAATTTATATATAGGATTTAGAAAGCAGACTATTAAAAGCAGTGCAATATTATAATATAGTACTGCGGATGAGGTGTGCGGGAATACAATATCTAATTTTGTGTTCTTTACGTTTATTTATCGTCGCCAGCGGTTGCCCATATGAGCGACGCCTCCTGAAGAGATTAGTCATTTTGGAGGATAGTGCGATCTATTTATAGTAACGTATGTCATTGTTATTTATAGCAATACGTTCTGATTGGATGAATATAAACAGCCTGTTCCAACTAGTTTTCTATTTATAGTAACTTAGTTCATTTATAGGATAGGTCTATACGTGTCTGGGCATGCTTTCGTGACGTCAACGACTGACTGATGCAATATTCCGGAAACTATAAACACGCTCTGTCCTTTGATATTTAGGTACTTATACGTATTATATAATAGAGTATCGCGGCCATCAACATCTTACGATCGAAATGACGATAATAAATATAATCATTTTATCGGTATAATGAGAATGTGTAGAGGGAGGTAATTGTGTACGGACATTAGCTACGTAATTATAATTAATGGTAGATACGGACATAAATGGAGCGACACATCCCTAGTCGAATGGACCCTTAATAAGCGAGATAGTGTTTTCCCGCCATTTTTATCCTCCATTTTGAAAATCGTAGACGCGGAACGTATAATCGTTTAGTACGATTATCGAAACCCCCGGATAGATAGGACCTACACTAAAGCTTATATAACGAATTTATATCGGTACTTACGGTTTTTCGGATCACTACTTCCGGTATGAGGTTGGACCATTAATTGAGTCACGGATTCGTCATTGTCTCTTCGAGATCTTTCCGACGATACCAAACACGGCCAGTTTCCTCGAAAGTTCATTTTTCTTCAAACTTATTTACGATTAAAGGGAGATAATCAGTATTATAGATATATCGAATAATGATAGATCAAAATGAAGGGTAGCGTCGGACTCGTGTCGACGATACGCGTATATTAGAACTAACGTTACTTACGTTTAAATATTTTAATAGGGACTTTAAAGATATATAAAATCGTTAAGCCTCTATATCTCGAAAACTACTCGACGTATAAATAAAGGAAAGATATCGTCGTATCGGTCTCGCCGAGCTACGTCGAATTATAAAGATTTCTACGATCTAACGCCGATCCGAAAAATTGATGACGTCAGATTCGTAGGCCAAGTCTTTTAGCTCCAGATACAGACTGAGACCCCTTCCAGAATATCCTCTGGTTCTTTTACGTGCACGGTGTAAAGCACCGACACGAGACCTCGGTTTAAAGTCCCATCTGAAAGACCGTTAATTTTATTAGGGTCAGACGGGGGATCGAACCCGCGATCCCTGGATTACCGGTCCATCGTTTACCACTGGGCTACATATTGTTTATTATAACACAGCGGTTACGAATTATTTATATGTATTGATTAATATTATCGAATCACTTTTATATAGTAGACATTATTATATATATATATATATATAGAGAGTATTTATCGCCTTAATCTTAATTACATTACTATCATATGATATTAAATTAATAATAATTTAGAAGCATTTAGGAAATATTGAAAATAATATTAATGAATATTACCTCCCTTTATTTAATTAAGTATTATGAGACTACAAATAATATATAATATTGAGTGATTACAAGAATTCCCCACGGCAAGTACGCATACATTTAGCGAACGAAAGCGATTTTAATTATTTGCAGATACGTCTTAAAGGCCTGCAGGTTGACCTATATTTGACCTTAAACACACGAGGAATAGCGGTACAAATCTGACGGTCGACGCACTAAACACACGAGGAATAGCGGTACAAATCTGACGGTCGACGCACATCGTAATTGCCACATGCGAGGCCCTGCATGTTATACATCTAATACATGAGACCCACTTATATCTATTATGACCCACGTACATATCAGAGGTTATAAATTGCTGAAATTGAAGTTCTGTATTTTTATAGTACTTACAACTGGTATAAACAATTCAACTCCACTTATGGCCCACATAAGGCTGGTTGCGCGGGTTAGGCAGCCAGTTCCTGCATTGCTGTACCACACATTCAGGCATCAGTTCCCTCTTATGCCAAGTACAGTCTCCTCTTCTAGCCGCTACTTTTCTCTCTATATATCTGACATCTTTCCATGCGCCACAATTATATAGCATTGCCCAAAACCTCCTGTATAGAAGCTTTCTCTCATGTGAATTTAGATTATGCGGTGGACGATTATTAGCAGGCCACCAAAGTTGTTTGTTCTGTTCATTTATTATGCAAGGGGAACACAAGCACAGTGGACACTCAGCAACACCTTCAGCATGCTGAGGATAGGGGGAGGTACGTAAGCAGCCTCTGCAACGGGCATGGCGGTGGCTGTTTCTTCTAGTTCCATCTCTACGTCCCAGTTCTTATTTTGCAATAAAGTCAGCAATTCTTTTCTCTGCTCATCAGTTACATACATTGTTATTTTACTCAATGGCATCTTGTAGAAATCGGCAGAATATGTGTAATACTCGTATGTTCAAGAGATTATAATTATAATATTATACATGTACTCATAGCATTCACTGTGATTATTATGTAGCATCAATATCGGTAAACACAAACTGACACAGAGAAATATTTAAAATATAACAGAAAACGTGCGAATAATACTGTAGATATATAATTAAATGAAGTATGAAGGTTACCATATAACGAACACATATAGTTTATTCATATAAATACATACATATTATATACATACATATTTGATTAGGTCAACACATGAACTGAATTTTGAATTAGATTGCACAGATCACAACCATAGCGCACATTATACATGCATACAAATTATCAGTCTCAGTGATTACGCTACGGCTGATGAGGCACCTACATAACATGTAATCTATGTCCCTGGGCTGATCTGGATTATGTAGTTTGAATACTCATAACTATCAATTTTCTTTACAATCAATAATATACGTTTACTTAAATTGTCAGGGCCTCATTTTGACTAATTCTCAGCTCACAGAGTGATCGTGCATATTAACCGTTAGAAAATACCTACATACGCCAAATTATACTGAATGTACTGCTACATTGTTGATACAAGCCACTAATCACATGGAACAGGTAGTAAAGTATAAATCTTTACAATTGGACGGGGTCAAACTGCAGGCCTTTAAAAAGACAATCTTGTTTGGGTGTTAATAAAATATTGGCCATTAATGACTCATCACAGACGGTTCTTGTCTTATGAGATAACGTAGTTGTGATAACTCAATAGAAAGCATCTGTCTTCACCATCATTGGGATATCTCCGCATCAATTAGGACCAATTAGCTGCGGATGACCTCACGATTAAGTTATGTACGCACTCTGGGTTTATCAGATAAACCGCTATGTTGTATCTCAGAGAAATGTTGATTTCGCACTGGATGGATGGCTATGAGTGGACGGGTTTAGGTGCGTGTGTGCGTGCGTGCGTGCGTGCGTGCGTGATGCGTGCGTGCGTGAATGTGTGATAAGAATGTAATATTTGACAAGTTACTGATTCCCTCTATCAGGTTGTATGTTGTTTGCGGTTATTTTATATAATGTATGTCAATTTACCTTACCACGATAATTTATTATGTATAGTTTAGGTATTGGTTTCAAATGTTCAAACTTTATTCAACAACCTAGTTACATAGGCATACTGAACTGCAAAAGCATCATATACTATAACACATATTACATAATATCAGCATAATATCAATGGCGACTCAGAATATGGTTATAAAATCACATTATTTTTTATTCATAAACGAGCCGAATAATGCTTCCTGGAAAATATCTTTGAGTTGATAAGCAGACATAGCGAAATAAATATTTCGTTCTCATTTTTGACATTGCATTTTCCAGACATTCCGTCTGCTATTCATATAAACCAACACGTGTTATAACTCTGTGTTGCATATGTATAGGCTATATTGATAGTTTGGTTTGAAATATACATTCATAGTTTCAAACTCAGGTGTTGAAGCATCCATTTATAGTTTCAACCGCTTGTGTTGAAACATACATACACCGTCTCCGTGGCCTAGTGGTTAAGGCGTCCTCCTACGGAGAGGGAGGTGGTCGAACGTTCGAACCTCGTTAGGGATTTGCTCCGATTTGGCCGGTTGGTGAGCCTCCAGCTAGTTAAATAATGGTTACCGATTGCTCACCAGCATGGCATACGAGCATAGGATTCGGGAAGTACTGATGTTCATAATAAGTGGTGTATCATAAGTCAGAAATAAAATAGGGTGACGCTATAATAAACAACCACAATGCATTGATAATTTCACACCACTGCGTTGAATAATTCGTCGATAGTTTCTGTGTGTTTTACGTTTATTTATCGTCGCTACCGGTTGCCCGTACGAGCGACGCCTCCCGAAGAGATTAGTCATTTTAGATTTTTGGAGGATAGTGCATGGACGTACGGTCGGACAGACGGACAGACAGACAGACAGACATACAGACAGGCAGGCAGACAGGCAGACAGACGTCAAGAACGTAATATTTTATGAACGCGTGGATTATTTTATTGAACCGTAATTAATTTATACAAATTTATGTTAGCTGGATCGCTCGGATGACCTCCCGATTAAGTTATGTACGCACTCTGGGCTTATCAGTTAATGCGCTATGTTGTAGCTTAGAGATGACAACCGTGGTATGTAAACGCGTTAATTACTTTAGAATCATGAAACAATTTGTCTCGCATTTCTAGATAAGATTATTTAGGGCCAACTGACAAACATACACGCAGACAGGCATACCTCATACAGCGCATGCATTATAGGAGTGATTACGATGTGTTGAACAGACAACTAGCATGCGTCATACTAACCAGACATACGTTCGCGCAGACGGGTTTTATAATTTGAACATCGAGTATTACACATTTATATTAATCGTTCCATCCCGCGTCTCATATTGGATGGATAATATTATTTTATTACAAAATTATATTTGCTCGATCGCGAAACAAGTTCTTACGACTTATCGCTCTGGATATCTCATTCCTGGTGGAATCCATCGCCCTCTAAAACGTACATTACGGATTATTAATAATTTATCGCGCTTTTATGGAATTATACGTAACGAGATAAGATATATATTATTCATTTTCGCTAAAGTACATAGGTTAAGTTTGTATATAGCGTATAATTAGGATGTCTTACGCGATAAAAACGTACGCCGAGTTTGAATAATACCCGAACTTACCCGTTGACAGCATGGTTGTGAAGCTTATGAAACGATTGAGGCCTAAGTCCGTTAAAATCGGTCTATATTTATAGAAGCGTTCGTAATCGTTATTTATAGAAACGTACGCGCTCGCTATTTATAGAGCGGTTCGTTCCCATTGGTCGGTGTAATCGGGTACGTAGTAACAACGTACGCTTCGTTTTCTTATACACCACTTTCGCTCTGTTACTGTACCGATCAGTATACCGATGTCGTAAAAGAACGTCGTTTCGCTTCGCTTAACTTCATCCGGTTTTTATACAAATTTATTTTAGCTCGATCGCGAAACGAGTTATTCCGACTCTCGAGACCTCGTTCCTGATGGAGAGGGAATTCAAATGCCTACGCTCGTAACGGCTCCAGCGGGGCTCGAATTCCGGACCTGAAGCTGCTCTATCGCGACTTCCTGTCGTACGGAGGTGTCTGTCCCATGATTGCGATCTGGATTTGGTCACCATCAGGTAACCTGACATCCGTGACAGACAGTCGTTGTCCCGCGACAACATCCACTCGCTACACGACCTCGGTACACGGCCTCACATAGCACGTACATGAGGGCCGATGCAGCGATAACTCTACCCCGGCCAGCGGTAAGCCCGGATCTGAATCCGTGCGTGGGCGGAGAATGTACGGACCAGTTGGAAGCGGCTCTGTATGGATGTTATTGACCCTAGAACGGATCCGACTGGAAGCATGAGACGTAGGGTGTCATCAGGGTACGTGTCGGGGCCACCGATTATTCTGACGTACGTGTCTTCGAAGAAATGCGACAACGCTCCGGATATGCGTACGTATGTCGCATTACGCGCGAATTATAAGATGTACATTATCCGATAAGCCCGGACATAACTTCATCGTGAGGTCATCCAAAATGGACGCCTCGTAGAGACGGTGTTACTAGATCGTCCGAGATGTACACGGAACTCGGTAGTTGCGCGATACGTCATCGATAGACTAAAAATATACGCGCACGCGCGTGACCTACTTTATATTACCTTATATGCAAATGAGTTACTATAAACCGTATTCAAAATGGCGCCCGTTTGTTTACATCCAAAGAGACGTCTGTACCAAAAAAAGCAAAGAGCTCGGTAGTTGGGCGATACGTCATCAGGTGACGCGTATACCAAACAAGTAAAGAGCTGACCTACTTTATATTACCTTATATGCAAATGAGTTACTATAAATAGAATTCAAAATGGCGCCCGTTTGTTTACAAGCAAAGAGCTGACCATACTACTTTTGAATGTGCAAAGGTTTTAGACCGTTCAATTAAAAATGAATGAAGAGCAAGCACAAGCTCTCCAACTTATTAAAGATGGACATAGTGTTTATCTTGGCGGACAAGCAGGAACAGGGAAAACGTTTGCCGTTAGGGAAGTTGTTTCCTGGTCAAGAGAACAGTGCATTAATGTCGCCCTTACTGGTACAACAGGAGTGGCCTGTTGCCTGTACCCGGAGGTAAATTATGTGATATTTAAACATTTTATGTCTTACATTACTGTACAGGAATCAATAGGTTGTTGAATAATGCCCATACATTTCATATACATTTGTTTAAGGTACGTTCTATTTATCTGTAATCATGTTCTGAAACCTAGACATTTCTATCCGGCCTACGTGGTAGCATGTAGTTTATTTCGGCGTTTGTAGAAGGTCGGCCCGGCAAGCTCAGTTGGTATTTCTCTCCGCCAAGTGTCATTAAAGGATGTGAATGTTGTACTTTGATCAAGCATACCACATACGTGCACTTAATTGATAAATTCCCTAATTGTGAACACTCGATTCCAAATTAGAACATCTCTCGCTGGTTCATGAACAACACTATGTCTAACCCCTACAGTGGTCTTAGAAATATTTCGACATAATTGGTCCACTGTTAATGAACAGTATGCATTGATGAGGTGACTTGCCACAGGACACTACATATGTTTCAATTTCGTTGGTTGCCTTTATTATATATTACTTACTATATGACCATAGGCCAAACAAAATATTTTGTGTGTGTGTCTGGTGCCTGTGTACCTAGCCATAGTAATCATGCTACCCCATCTGATCCCTATATCAAACTAACTAACACTGGACTTAGCGTTATGCCCTTAAATATACAAAGCTTGAAACCCAAAATAGATATCCTGGCCATCGAAGCTCAACCATATGACATTTTAGTTTTCACAGAAACATGGTTATCGTCATCCACACCCAACGACGTACTACATATCCTTAACTTTAACCTACCATTTCGACTAGATAGAACTGGTCGACCAGGTGGCGGCGTTGCAATCTATACTCGAAACACAATACATGCTATCGAACGTAAAGATCTTATTCAACAGGATCTAGAAGCTCTATGGGTCGAAGTCTATGTCAGCCAACGCAAACTCCTGATCGGTGGTATTTACCGCCCACCAGACGCAAACAATACACAATGGCTTAACATGGAACATAGCATTGACCTTACATTTAACCAACACTTCGACAACATTATCATTACTGGCGACTTCAATATAAATGTCAGCGTATCCCCAAGCATCACAATTAACAGACTTATAGATTCGTACAATGCCCACAAGCTCATTACCTCTCCAACACATTTCACCGAGCATTCTAGAACCACCATCGACTTGATGTTTGTCAAGAATCGCCAACATGTCCTGCACAGCTTTATCGCTGACCCTTTCATCCCTGACCTTGTCCGCTTCCATTGTCCTATCGTGTCAGTCAGCATATATGGCTGTATGACAAAGCCGACTATCCAACATACAGAAACCTTCTTCAGTCAACAGACTGGGAATCTATTCTCGACAGCAATGATATGAACAGTATCGCAATAAATATCGCATATTCTATAACAGCTGCAGCGTCTAGCAGCATTCCAAACAAAACTGTAACAATCAGACCAAATGACGTTCCATGGATGAATAACAATATAAGACAAATGATCAAAAAGCGAAATAAAATTCACCAAAGAGCCAAGTCAACCAACACAGTTTCATCATGGGAAGAATTCAGACACATTCGCAACGCCACAATATCCATAATCCACAATTCCAAAGCAGAACACCAATCAGCAATCATCAAGCAAATCAATACTGAAAATATCCCCACAAAAACATGGTTTAAACTCGCAAACAAGCTCAACAACAAAAAATCAAAATCCTCTGTAATTCCTACCCTCTTTCATAATGGCACCGAGGCATCGAACGACGCAGACAAAGCAGAATTACTCAATTCCTTCTTCTGCTCCCAGTCAACTCTTGATGATATCAACCATCATATCCCAACCATGCACAATCACCCAATCAGAAATAATCATCTCTACTACGGACGTGAAATGCGCTATATCGTTAGTAGACCCAGCCAAGGCTAGTGGTCCAGACAAAGTCAGCCCACGTCTAATCAAGGAGGGCTCAGAGGAACTCGCTGGTCCCTTATCGCACCTTTTTAACTTACTTCTCTCTAACTCTACCTTCCCTCTTTCTTGGAAACAGGCAAATGTGACTCCCATCTTTAAAAAGTCTGATGCCTCCACACCGTCCAACTATAGGCCTATATCCCTACTTAATTGTCTAGGGAAACTAATGGAGCGATGTATGCACAAACAACTCTTCAATTATGTTACATCTAACAACCTTCTCACTTCAGAGAAGAACGTGTTAGATTATAATATGTTATATGATAAGTCCAATATAATACCAATATAACTTGATTTATGTACTTTAATAGACGTATTTCATAAACATGGTAAGTACAAGTAAATGTTATTCGTGTTAAGAATGAAAGAATATACATATACTTTAGTGTCAAATATTTTGTATGGAACGTTATGTAATGCAGAAATGCTTGAAATGTTAAGGTTAGAATAAAGTAATAGAGTATACGTGTTATTTATGTTCCTCAATGTATCAAGTCAATATTATATGCATATTGTACATTTTCTGTACGTTCATAACTTTACTGTAGATATGAAATGCAATGTCCCACGGTAACTTGTTGGTTAGTAGAAACGAGATTGTAGTAAATTAAACACGGCCGTTTAAGCATCGGCTCTAGTTAAGCCTGAAACATACTTATACTCAGTTTATTAAGCTAAATTAGTGTTCGTTTGATTACTTTCACATGCTATACTGTTATATCATAACGTTAAGATAAGGTATATACCATGTAGAAATATAATCTCATCAGTTCGTCATTATGTGCACTTTATAACAGCAACTCATTGTTTATTCTGCGTGAGGAATGTCATATCAAAGTGTACGTTCTATACGTTTAAATAGTTCTGTTTATTAACCTATATCAACACCTTCCAACGGCAATTTCTTGCTAATTTCGCGTTCGAGCAAGAACGTTCATATGTTGGAAGTTGTATACCTTCAGAAAATGATTATGTACAAGTTGTATTATTAATAAGCATAGTCATCATGTTTTCGGACTTCGTACTATCAACTCATGTCAATATAATTATGATACATTCTCATTACAGTGTGGCCCATTAAACTATTTGCATGTGTGTTAAGATCATAAGTACACCAATATTTATTAGTAGGTTAATGTTATGAAATACAAATACAGCTGCAAATTAAAGTCCAATTGATTATATATTTTAGTTTTCAGAATATTAATCTATATAATAAAATAATTTTATGTATATACTAATAATAAATTTATTATTTACTTAATACGTTCTTAATAATTGCATGAACGATGTTTGGTGTGTTACTTATAAAAAATAAAAGCCTTTAAAGTAAGTTAACATGGCATGCATATGTTATTAAAGATTGTTTCATCTATATTATAACATATTATCACATATAAATATTTGCTTTAGTATTATATAATTAATTAGATATATTGATATAATGAATTGCTGTCGCCATAGTTGTGTATAATATTTTATATACATGTATGCCACATGGGTCTGAGACCTTCTGGATTTAAACAAATAAAACTTTGAAACTTTGAACTTTGAAAAAAACTTCATTCCAATCTGGATTCATAAAAGGCGATTCGACCGTCAATCAGCTAACATATATGTACAACGATGTCTGCAAAGCTCTTGACGAAGGCAAAGAAGTTCGAGCTGTCTTCTGTGGCATTTCTAAAGCCTTTGACAGAGTGTGGCACAAAGGTCTCCTCCATAAACTTGGTTCCATTGGCATAGCTGGTTCTCTTCTTTCTTGGTTCGAGTCCTATCTCTCTAATAGGAAACAGAGAGTCGTATTCGCAAATACCACCTCTTCTTGGGCACCTGTAAACGCCGGCGTCCCACAATGATCGATTATAGGCCCTCTACTGTTTCTAATCTATATAAATGACATAGTCACAGATGTTGAAGCCAAAATACGTTTGTTTGCTGACGACACAAGCCTATATGTCATAGTCGACGATCCAGTATCCTCGGCAACACTCCTAAATAGAGATCTGTCACGTATACACTCCTTGTCCGAATCATGGTTAGTTACATTCAACCCAAACAAAACAGAGTATGTTCACTAGAAAACGTCGCAAACTTCCTCACCCAATCATATATATGGATCAAAATCATATAAAACAAGTGAAAAATCACAAGCACCTCGGCCTTACCTTCTCTGACGACGGATCATGGTCATCCCACATAACCTCATCGTTAAGCAAGGCATGGCAACGAATTGGAATCTTACGATCCCTCAAATACATTCTCTCCCGCCCGAGTCTCCAGCGTATGTACGTCTCTTTCATTAGACCTCTCCTAGAATATGCTGATATTGTCTGGGACAACTGTTCCAACACATTAAGCAACGACATCGAGGCAGTGCAAAACGAAACAGCCCGCATAGTCAGTGGTGCTACTAAGCTTTGTAACCTCAACCGTCTCCGGAACGATCTCAACTGGGAAAACCTTGCATCGAGACGTAAAGACCATAGATGTATTATCTTCTTTAAAATGAGGAACAATCTAACTCCCACATATCTTTCGGACATCATACCACAACAACCCATTCAAACCTACTCCCTACGTTCCGTTCCTGACGTCCCATTAATACACACTAAAACGCAAGCGTATGCTCATTCATTTCTTCCAGCAACCATCCGCGATTGGAACTCTCTCCCTTATGACACCCGTAACTCCATAAATGTATCCGAATTTAAATCCAACTCAGCAAGCCTAAGACATATTCTCCTCTATACGACGTGGGAACAAGGAGGCTTCAGATTCTCCATGCTCATCTACGACTAGGATGTAGTTCTTTGAATTTCGACCTCCATCGCAAAAACATTGTTGAATCGCCAAACTGTGCCTGTGGAGCAATGGAAACAGCGATGCATTACCTTACGCAGTGCCCACGATACAACAATGCTCGTCGCCTACTTTTGTCCAATATCCCTTGCGCACTGACAACAAATAATCGTCTGTATGGCGACGATCGTTTACCATTCAAAAACAACAAATCCATCTTTCTAACTGTCCAGGCTTACATTGCAGCTACAAAGAGGTTTGATGCATGATCTGACTACCTGGTGGGTTTTCCAGATCCATCCTTCCTTTCCTGTGTGTCACAGCAACGCATTTCATTTCATCCCATTTACTAATTTTCAATACCTTCCAATTCAATTCACCACCAATTAGTGCACGCATGATGACAAAACGTGTTACAAATTGCCCCACACATCACAATTACGCATACAAGCACCCAATACCAATCGGGGCTAAAGAACTCAAGACAATGCCCGTCATGTCTCACTAACCGCTCTCAATGCTAACAACTGTATAGTGTAACCTCCTCCTCGGGTCGATACGCAAACAACAGGTGGTAGGAAGCGGAACCTGTCTCTACCAACCGCGTCACAGTCCGCTATCAAGAAGGTTAAGGCCACTTCTGGGTCGCCGCTCAAATCCAGTCCGTCACGGGTCATTGCTAGGGCACGCCGTGCGCTGTATAACGATACTCCTACACGTAGCCAGGGTGAGGCGACTGAATCGGCCACTCAGACGAAATCGGACTCTTCAGCGACGGAATCGACCACTCAGACGACACAGGGCTCCTCGGTAGAAGCTCTTATCATGAAGCTGTCGTTGGATGTGCACAACATGTTTGACAACTTGAGTAGACGGATGGATAAGCTCGAGTCTGTGTTAGAGCAACGTATCTCAGCCAAGGTCACCCAAATACTGGACAAGCGGGTAAACTGTGAGATAACGAAAATGCGCAAGGATGTTGACGCCCGGATTGACAGCATCAAAAACGATGTCGTCTCTGAAGTAGCATCAGACATTGATGATATTAATGCTAAGCTGTCGTCCATCGCGTGTGATTCCTCTGTGGTTGCACATAGTGACATTTCCTGCAACATTGTTATTCGAAATATGCCACAGCATGATAATGAAAACACGCGTACCAAGGTTAATTCTCTAATACGTGATGGATTGAAGATCAGTACCATACAAGTGGTCAATGCTGAACGTAAGCGCGCGGGTAATAATATGCCCGGTGTTATTGTAGCTACATTTCAGTCAAGCGATGATAAGAGTGAGGTAATAAGTGCCAAAAGACAATTGAAACGTCATCAGCAGTATGCCACTATCTACATTGATCATGATCAATCCAAGAGTGACAGAATCATGACCGATAACTTTAGAGCTATTCTCACAGCGCTGAAACACCAAGACTCTAATTTGAGCATACGTGGCTCTCGTGTTGTTAGAAGCTCTAATGTCCACAGTAGACAGCAGCAACACGGCTCCAGCTGTAGCCAGTCTACCGCGCGTGGTGGTTGCCAGGACAACCGCAGTCATCGTGGCGGTAACGGTCACAACGGTAACCCCAGTACCGGGTCTACTAGCACTAGTGACAATGGATCCGGTAATAGAGGTAGACAGTCGTCCAACAACTGGACCAGGGCCCAGGGTGGTAACAACAATCGTTCCTCTGGTCGCAACAGCAGATACCATAGCTAGGTCGTGGCCGGGTTTTGGAACGTTCACGGTTGGAAGGCGGCTAGTGATAGTGACAATTTTATTTTTAGAACTGCTTGTATTGAACACTTGGATCTCGACATCATTGGCATTGCCGAGACCCACCTTACACAGAAAGAACAGCTTCATGTACCTGGGTACCAATGGTTTGGTCATAACCTCCAGCTAATTCATAGACACGCTAGGTGTGGTTCAGGTGGCGTTGGGTTTTTGATTAAAAACGAACTATGTGACCAATTCCATATAACGATCCTGAATGACTCTGTGGAAGGCATACTGTGGCTTAAGCTCGTGCATAAGTTGTATGGTGTAACGCTTCTGCCATGTGTGTGCTACCTTCCACCAGAAAACTCATCCCGTCCCTTTGATGTTCACGCTTTTTATGACAGTTTGTTAACTGATTTTTATCTATACCAAAATGATGGGCTGGTGTTTATATGTGGTGATTTTAATGGACGATGTGGAACTCTTGATGATTACATTGCTGGAGTCGATGATATACGTCCTCGTTGCATAGTGGATTCTAAATGTAACCAGTATGGCGAGTTACTAATTGACATCTTGATAAACATTAATATGTGCATGCTAAATGGGCGTTTTGATACTGACCATGATGGTTTTACGTCTGTGTCCGTAAAAGGCTCTGCTGTTGTAGATTATTGTTTCTCGCCTCATGACTCTCTATCATGTTTTTCAAAGTTTAAGGTAGTAAATGTATATGATATGATAGATGCTATTTACCAATTACCTCAATTTACGTCTGCTGGTGTACCAGATCACGGCATACTTCTTTGGAATATAGATGGTGTTACTGTGATGCACAGTTCTGATACTAATAGTAGCGAGGGGTATTTTGACAAGTTTGAACTGAACCATATACCAGACTCATTTATGACGTCATCAGAAAATATTATGTCCGTGAATGATACAATCCATAAGCTGGAAAATTGTACTCATACCCAATCTGATATAGATGCAGTATATAATGAGTGGTGTGGTATTTTAACCCGTAATATGTCTAAGCACATTCCACATAAGAAATGTCCAAAATCATTTAATATTAATAAGATAAGGCGTACTGGTAAACCATGGTGGAATGGTGGATTTACAGAATTGTGGTCTGACTTGTGTATATCTGAACGTAATTGGCTTAAATGTAATGTTCATAGTAATAAATCAAATCTTAAATCCATATATGTAAATAAATGTAAATTGTTTGATAGAGCTAAACGCACATATTGGTATCGTACCCAAGAGCAACTATTGAATGACTGTAACACCGACCAATCAACGTTTTGGAAACGTATTGGAAAGGTGGGTGTTAGAAGTCATACTAAGTGTATACCTATGGAAATTTTAAATGATGATGGCTCAACCACGACTAGCATAGACCCCGTCCTTGATCGTTGGAAGGTTGATTTTAGTAAATTGTTTAATGTTGGTTTCGGACATGCTGATCTAAACCATGTTGACGATACGGGTAGTATGCCCATAGATGAAACAGTTCCTACTATCTTCAATGAACGTATATCTATTTTAGAAGTTAAAACTGCTGTCTGTCGAGCTAATCGTGGTAAAGCCTGTGGTTTTGATAATATACCAGTTGAGGTTTTGAAAAATGATGTTTCTATCGCATTTGTACGTTTTGTTTAATATGTGTTTTAGTAATGGAACGATGCCTTCGATATGGGGTAAATATGTTATTAACCCCATACCGAAGGCAGCCTCCAGGCATATCTCTTGCATCATCTATGTATAAACTGTATTGTTCAATAATAAATGAAAGGTTATCTAAGTGGGCGGAGGATAATAATAAAATTGTGGATGAACAGAATGGGTTTCGTAAGAAACGTAGCACTGTAGATCATATTTCTTCTTTAACAAATGTAATTGAAACTCGTAAAAAGTTAAATAAGTCAACATTTTGCGCGTTTATTGACCTCAAAAAGGCATATGATTCTATTAATAGATGTAAGTTATGGACGCGTTTAACAGATATAGGATGGGAACTATGGAAATCTACACCTTCATAAAGTGGGTGTAAGTAGATGGCGCTACGATCGGGAAACCAGTTTCCCTAGGCTGTCGTTTTGTCAGAAGATAAAAAGTGAAAAATCGACAGGCTGGAACCCAGGCTAACCCGTATGGTATATCCTTCCAACTGTAACAACCGGTCTGAGCAGTTTTAAATTTTGACATTGCTACAAATAGTATTTGGGGCGTTTCTGAATTATTCGTCAATGTTTAAACCGGATTATACTTGCATTTCAAACCGTGTTTAGTACTATTATGTGGTGGATTTATCTCTAAGTATAGAAAACTCTATTGGAATACATTACTTAAGTATATGTCATGTATTTAATAGTTGTACTATTGTGCACCGATGTGTCACACTGCTATTCAGTACCCACATTAGTTTATAAAACTTTATTTTAGCTCGACTACGAAAGCAAGTTCTTACAACATTAGTTTAATCGCTCTCGAGACCTTGTTCCTGATGGAATATATCGCCATGAGGAAGACAGAGAAGAGACAATATGGATTTAAGCGTCTTGCCTCAGGACACAACCACAGTGGTTCTGGCGTAGCTCGAACTCACAACTCCATGTTTGCGAGGCAGACACAGTCACTCTTAGGATCGGATCCATTTCGAAATATGGCCAGAAAATAAAATACTTGAAATTTGGCGGGAACATATTTTTGGCGCGAATCTATTTTTAGAGGACGGACCAGGGTCGAGGAAGATATCTCAGGGTAGAGCACACTACTATATTTCAATAATGGTGTCTGACCAGGGGAACATATAATGGCACTGTATGTTATAATGTTGGCCTATGGAGATTTCAATAGCGGTGTCTGACCAGTGGAACATATAATGGCACTGTATGTTATAATATTGGCCTATGGAGATTTCAATAGCGATGTCTGACCAGTGGAACATATAATGGTAATGTATTATAATGGTGGCCTATGGAGATTTCAATAGCGATGTCTGATCAGTGGAACATATAATGGTACTGTATTATAATGTTGGCCTATGGAGATTTCAATAGCGATGTCTGACCAGTGGAACATATAATGGCACTGTATGTTATAATGTTGGCCTATGGAGATTTCAATAGCGGTGTCTGACCAGTGGAACATATAATGGCACTGTATGTTATAATGTTGGCCTATGGAGATTTCAATAGCGATGTCTGACCAGTGGAACATATAATGGTAATGTATTATAATGGTGGCCTATGGAGATTTCAATAGCGATGTCTGACCAGTGGAACATATAATGGTAATGTATTATAATGGTGGCCTATGGAGATTTCAATAGCGATGTCTGATCAGGGGAACATATAATGGTAATGTATTATAATGGTGGCCTATGGAGATTTCAATAGCGATGTCTGACCAGGGGAACATATAATGGTAATGTATTATAATGGTGGCCTATGGAGATTTCAATAGCGATGTCTGACCAGTGGAACATATAATGGTAATGTATTATAATGGTGGCCTATGGAGATTTCAATAGCGATGTCTGACCAGTGGAACATATAATGGCACTGTATGTTATAATGTTGGCCTATGGAGATTTCAATAGCGATGTCTGACAAGCGTGAGTTAAACCGAGGTCTCGTGTTGGTGCTTTACACCGTGTACGTAAAAGAACCAGAGGAGACTCTGGAATGGGTCTCTGTCTGTATCATTGCACTATCCTCCAAAAATCTCAATTGACTAATCTCTTCAGGAGGCGTCGTTCATATGGGCAACCGGTAGCGACGATAAATAAATGTAAAACACACACACATCCGCGTATACCACTTTAAGTATGTTTCATTAAAACTGCTGGCATAAAAAAGCGGGACACTCACATCCAGCGCACTTTCGGTATTATTGAACAATAATAGGACTGTAAAGATAAAAACACACATTAACTCTTCCATCGCATAATAGCGACTTTGCAAACAGCAGAGAACCCGATCAGACAGAACAGAACGTGACATCTGATCACGCTGTATCACCTGTCTGAATAGCAAACAACATAGATCCTGATCAGACGCGGCATTTGCACATTCTCTGAATTTAATATATTTATGTAACACTGAAAGAGATAAATAGACGGTAAAATACTGTTTTGTTGAAGTAAATGATTAATTCTGCGTATTTGCACACAGTCAATGAAGCGCGTGCTATGACGTTTGCACAATACGTATACAGAAAACGCATACATGTTTAATGTCAAATACAAGAAAGCACTTAAATGTCCATTTTGCTGTTAATTTTCCGCTTGGCTAACCAGGCCACAAGTCCCCGCTAAAATCGTGATAGCGCAGTGGATGCGCGTTCGCTTCAGGTGCGAAAGTCCGGAGTTCGAACCCCACTGGAGTTGTTACGATTGTGCCCTTAGGCAAGGCATTTAAATTCCACGTTGCCTCTTCTCTATACTTCGTGGCGATGGATTCCATCAGGAATGAGGTCTCGAGAGTGATTAATATAAGTTGTAAGAACTTGTTTTGCAATCGAGCTAAGATAAATTTGTATAAACTAATCTCAAATGAGTATTTAGGGTGTATTAACTGTTTTTGCTACTTATATGTGGATAATGCTATATATCGCCACGTCATGCTTTTACAATTCCTGGTGACCTTGACCTTGAATAAAATTAATTCCACTACGCCCAGATTTTTAAAAAAAAATTCTGAAAGATGAAACCTTATAGATGATGACAATAATATTATAGTTATTAATAGTAAGTTTAACCTACATTCGCTATTTATTGTGATAATACCCGTGGAAGTCGTGATATCGTAGTGGTCGCGCGATCGCTTCAGGTGCGACATGCCCGGAGTTCGAGCCCCTCTGGAGCCGTTACGAGTGTCCATATGGGCAAGGCATTTAATTTCCACATTGCCCGTTCTCTCTCCCTCTTCACGGTGGATTACATCAAGAGTGAGTTCTCGAGAATGAATAATATAAGTTGTAAGAATTTGTTTCACAACCGAGCTCAAATAAATGTGTATGAATTAAATTATGATTATATTTCTAGAGCATAATGACTGACGTTATACCAGTAACTGTTCGCCAGCACAAGGAGGCAGATATCAAGGTGTTGTTTGATATGACCCGGGGAGCTGGGTGGGATTTTACTGAGTTTGACTGTATGTCATGTCTGAAAGTCGACCCGGAAGGATTGCTTGTTGCTGAAGATGCATCAGGAAACCCAGTTGGTAAGTGCACGTTTCGAATACATATTGTAAATAGCGATGCAATATCGTGATTCAAACAGCAAACGTGTGCCAATCAACACAATATGACCAACAGCTCATAAATCGATCAGCCGACTTTTCGGAACCAGTAGCACAATCTGAACAGATTGATATAAGTTGCTGCAGGAATACTATAGGTCAAATTTGGCACAATTCCTACAGATCTGCCACACGTAGACATTGTCTAATCTTATTACTTAGATATGAATTGTAGCCAATGTTTTGCCGTTGTTTGCCTACCACACTACTGTCTACCATACAGGTTGATACGCTGTGTTTTCCAGCCTATATGCAACCATAAAAAACCGTATCATAACTAGTTCCTGAGAAATAACGCATGCGCACTCGGTACTAGTTTGTTTACTTCCTGTAGCCTCTCAAATTGTTCAGACAGCAGACTAATGCTTGTACAAGTGTTCGTGTATCTAATTCAAAAATTGTGATTTATTCCTGATAAATGGATAACGGTGAGAATGATTCGTTTAAAAATGTTCAAATTAATATCAAAGTAATAAAGACGTTATTACGTGAATAGTTTCATATCCCCATCTGACCCTAATCAAATTAACAGTCTTTCAGATGGGACGTTAAACCGAGGTCTCGTGTCGGTGCTTTACACCGTACACGTAAAAGAACCAGAGGATACTCTGGAATGGGGCTCTGTCTGTATCATGTACTATCCTCCAAAATCTAAAATAACTAATCTCTTTAGGAGGCGTCCCTCATATGGGCAACCGGTAGTGACGATAATTAAACGTAAAACACACACACGAAGACATTACATTTGGTGTATTTTGATTATATAAGTCGTGAGATTTGATGATGATTCAAATCTCTATTAATTACTAATTATGTCTATAATCATAGGTTTTCTTGGAGTCTGGGACATGTCAGCTACTGCCTGGTTTGGGAGTGTTTATATCGTAAGCAAGGAGGTCCGTCAGCAAGGAATAGGATACCAGTTGTGGTCTTCCATGCTTAAACGCACGGGAAATCTCCTAAGTAAAAACGCAGTGATGGAAAGCGTAGTTGAACTGAGAGATTGGTATTCACAGCAGGGATTTATCTACCAGGCATTTCAAGTTCATTACTTCAAGGGAGTTTTCGATACAGTAGACATGACGACAGGTGACAGTTCAGTATGCACCGTCACCCCACTCTCACACGAATTATGGCCTGCACTCCTAGATTATGATCGGGAAATATATCCCTACTGCCGAGAAAGGGTACTACGCGCATGGTTTCGTGGCCAAGAATCGCACACTGTTGTAGCATTATCTGATGGAAACGTTGTTGGTTATGGAAATTTCCACACGGAAAATGACACGGACTACCACATACGGGCTGTACATGGAGACAACGACGCCATCGCTGACGCTATTATATCTAGCTTGTTCGAGAACGTACCCACAGTTTCACCGATACAGTTCCAACTCGTCTCCGACAAAACATTACCCAGGATGTTCTCCAGGTTAAAGCCAATTGGATCTTACTTCCGAATGTCCACACGTGCATGTCCTTCTACTAAATACAGCAAGATATATATGAACTCACCACTTATGCTCTAAGTATTGCGCTTTGTAGCTCGAACAAGAGCATTCTGACATTTGCTTTTTTAATTTAAATTTTTATGATTGTATTGTTCAGTTAGTTTAAATTATCGATTTTTCACTTTTTAACTTCTGGCAAAATGACAGTTTGTATTATCAGACATTCAGTACGGCCCAATTAATGTTATATATTTATTTGACTTACCAGGCAAACTATATCAACGCTTGTTCCAATGCTACAGTCAACCATGTGTTAGCGGTCACCTCTATTAAGCAGCCAACCTGTATTAAGCAGCCACTTTTCAGATTCCCAATATGTTGTTTTATTATGTTGACCACACTACCTTGTACCACCAAATGCTCATGGGAAGCTAGTATGGAGAAATTTAACCCAAAACACAAGTAGATTGATACGTGAGCTTTATTTATAAGCTATAGAAATAAACAGGCCTACAAAGCACACACATTTCTGATTGAAACAATAGTGACATACATAAACGTAGTTGGCACTCAATTTCGAAATATCTGGGCAACAAGAAGTTCCATGTAGAGGCGAATTATGAATGTGTTTTAGTGTACATGTGACCATTGTTAAACAGTCATCTGTGCTAAACAGACATTTTCTGTGATGCCCTTGGATGGCTGCTTAGCACAGGTTTGACTGTAATGCTTTTAATAAACAGAATTATTGCTTATATTGAACGAGTGTTATGTTATACACAATTTGCATTCAACGTAATGTTATTTTCGAGATGACCGGCAAAGTGAAATTAGTCGAAAAATCGGAAAATGTCAAGATTTAGGTCCAAAATGGTAGAACAAATTTGCAAATCTATATCATAGACTATGTATAGTGATTCATTTAAAATATGGCTTAACTATTTGGATAGTAAAATAACTGTTTTACAAGGTTCACAAGAACACCATTGTTAGCACAGTGTGTTTGTTCTCCGAGAAAACATCGTCTTTGCGAACTGCAATTGTTACAGACAAAGGTCGACACGTTCTTTAATTGCAGACAAATAGTGCATCTTATATATTTTACCTCTAAGGCGGTTAACCAGTACTTGGTTTAAAAACTTCAGCAGGAAACTGCCAACGTTTTCATATATTTATAGTCCTACTACTTCAATACGCTGGTAATTCAGGGATCGCAGGTTCTATCCCCCATGTGACCGTAATAAAATTAAAATTAAATCTTTCAGATGGGACATTAAACCGAGGTCTCATGTCGGTGCTTTACACCGTGCACGTAAAAGAACCAGAGGAGACTCTCGAATGGGTCTCTGTCTGTATCATTGCACTATTCTCCAAAAATCTAAAATGACTAATCTCTTCAGGAGGCGTCGCTCATGTGGGCAACCGGTAGCGACGATAAATAAACGTAAAACACACACTAGGTTCCAAACGTGATAACTTCATATAAAGTTACTGATACGTATATATTGATCAACACTGCAAAACATAAATAAATGAAGGAATTGTGAGTGCCAAGAGCCTATGCTACGTGAAATTATGTTGAGGAAACAGACAGAAACAATTTCCCGTATGACTGGCACTGTGAAATATAGATGATTGAAGATGCATAGGGTATGTCTTAAGTGAGTGAGGGGTCATCGTTATTAACACACGGCGAACCCTATTACATTTGCGTGAACGAGGCTTGCAACGAGCTTGCGAACCCTAAGCACACGAATGCTTATTGAACTATATAGCATCGATAATGCCAATCATATTGTTTATATACTAGAGGGCATAGAAAACGGACACTTCGAAAAACAATAACTATATAAATACATAGTTTTAAACATTTTGGAATATTTTTAGTTGTTCAGTTTGTGGTGTGATATATCTTTGATGGCATCCTCTAGGATAGCATCGATAATGTCAATCACTATGTTTATACATGTAGTACATGCGTCTTTCATAGCTTTCAAAAAGCGTTAAATGCAAATGACGTTTTACTAAAGCCATTGTCTTTACTTCATATCCTGTCATTATATTGTTGGATTTACGATGTTACTATATTTACAACACTATTGCATTTCCTTCGTTGAACGTATGTCCTCTGATTGCATATAGTACACTTTCGTATGAGGGTTCCTAACGAATGATATGCAGCTGACATCTGACATTTACGGGTAGTACAATTTCGTATGAGGGTTCCTAACTAATGATATGCAGCTGACATCTGACATTTACGGGTAGTACAATTTCGTATGAGGGTTCCTAACTAATGATATGCAGCTGACATCTGACATTTACGGGGGCATGCGCACTCGTAGTGTTAGGCCACGTTCGTCGCGAGAAAATGCGTATCTTACAGTTTACGATGTTCCAATGATGGTCTAATTACCAGTTCCCCGCCACACGGTAAGTCGTAATTTGGACTAAATACCTTTTAATTGGAAAGTGGTATTGTTTTCGTTGTAAGTAATGATCCCCTCCACGGAAACTTTAAGCACACCCAATGTAGTTCATACCCCAATGGAAACTATTAACTAGCGAGTCATTCCTTAAGTAGTAACAAGTATGGATTATTCTGAAATATTTCTGGACAAACTTCATGTATGCGTATTACTGCATAGTTATTACGCTGTCAGATTCGTGGAAATCGCGAATCAACACAGAGTATACTGTAGTAGTTTCACGTGCTGTGAACTAAAGGTACACCAATGCTACGTGTCCTCAAGTGCACGAATAACGCTACAGCTAAGGTACAAATATATCCTAATTGTAACCTTTGCAAACACTGGCAAAGTTATTGACCATTATGTTAATAGTAGTAACAATACATAAAGGGAGGTAATTTATATATAATAATTTCTCAGAAACAGGCTGGAACATGAGGCTATAAAACATTTCTCCAATCAAAAACTCAACGCGACGATAAAATAAACGTAAAACACAAACTCAGTTTCAGGCTTGTGATTGGTTCAGATCGAGGTAAATACCACAATCAACCAATCAAATCCGAGTTTGAGATCTGAAAAAAAGTTATAAAAAAGCATGGAAATAAATCACGTTTTATTAATCATCTGTTCCCTTGACTACGTGTGCATCATATGCTAATCTCAATAAGGTGACATATGTGGCAGAAAAACATTCCTAGAAAATACTTCAAAGAGGTACTCCGCGATCTTCCGATTCAAAAACCAAATCATTTTACAATG
Source organism: Archivesica marissinica (assembly GCA_014843695.1). Lineage (NCBI taxonomy): Eukaryota > Metazoa > Mollusca > Bivalvia > Venerida > Vesicomyidae > Archivesica > Archivesica marissinica. The sequence goes on from CM026397.1 coordinate 73,964,824, forward strand.
CCAAGTTGGGTCCTATTTTGACGAAAATGTTCGTCCTCACATGAAATAATTGGACACCCCCAGTGGAATTCGAACCTACAGCGATTGGGGGTAAGCGACGTGTTGAGGCCAAGTTAATGCAGCACCCGACTAGACGCCTCCATATGCCACAACTGTAAAGGGCACATGTGACGGAGGAATCTGTGGCATTTTGGATGCAGGACTATTTTGGAGCATTATACATGTACATAGAGTTACGTTTACACGGCGCGTCCCACAGTCATACAAACCTACCCATCGGGTTACGTTTGCATAATAACAGACAGTCAGCCAACATGTTAGCTCGTATATTTACAAATGTCGTTTACATACACAGGGGGAGTAACTCATAAATGACATTACCCATGATTTCCTTAAATTATGGTCAAATGTATACAAAATCTGATTTAATCGATAGTGTGTTTAAACGCCTGCAGTTTGACCCCGTCCAATTGTAAAGATTTATACTTTACTACCTGTTCCATGTGATTAGTGGCTTGTATCAACAATGTAGCAGTACATTCAGTATAATTTGGCGTATGTAGGTATTTTCTAACGGTTAATATGCACGATCACTCTGTGAGCTGAGAATTAGTCAAAATGAGGCCCTGACAATTTAAGTAAACGTATATTATTGATTGTAAAGAAAATTGATAGTTATGAGTATTCAAACTACATAATCCAGATCAGCCCAGGGACATAGATTACATGTTATGTAGGTGCCTCATCAGCCGTAGCGTAATCACTGAGACTGATAATTTGTATGCATGTATATAATATGTATGTATTTATATGAATAAACTATATGTGTTCGTTATATGGTAACCTTCATACTTCATTTAATTATATATCTACAGTATTATTCGCAAGTTTTCTGTTATATTTTAAATATTTCTCTGTGTCAGTGTGTGTTTACCGATATTGATGCTACATAATAATCACAGTGAATGCTATGAGTACATGTATAATATTATAATTATAATCTCTTGAACATACGAGTATTACACATATTCTGCCGATTTCTACAAGATGCCATTGAGTAAAATAACAATGTATGTAACTGATGAGCAGAGAAAAGAATTGCTGACTTTCTTGCAAAATAAGAACTGGGACGTAGAGATGGAAATAGAAGAAACAGCCACCGCCATGCCCGTTGCAGAGGCTGCTTACGTACCTCCCCCTATGCCTCAGCATGCTGAAGGTGTTGCTGAGTGTCCACTGTGCTTGTGTTCCCCTTGCATAATAAATGAACAGAACAAACAACTTTGGTGGCCTGCTAATAATCGTCCACCGCATAATCTAAATTCACATGAGAGAAAGCTTCTATACAGGAGGTTTTGGGCAATGCTATATAATTGTGGCGCATGGAAAGATGTCAGATATATAGAGAGAAAAGTAGCGGCTAGAAGAGGAGACTGTACTTGGCATAAGAGGGAACTGATGCCTGAATGTGTGGTACAGCAATGCAGGAACTGGCTGCCTAACCCGCGCAACCAGCCTTATTTGGGCCATAAGTGGAGTTGAATTGTTTATACCAGTTGTAAGTACTATAAAAATACAGAACTTCAATTTCAGCAATTTATAACCTCTGATATGTACGTGGGTCATAATAGATATAAGTGGTGCTCATGTATTAGATGTATACCATGCAGGGCCTCGCATGTGGCAAATACGATGTGCGTCGACCGTCAGATTTGTACCGCTATTCCTCGTGTGTTTAGTGCGTCGACCGTCAGATTTGTACCGCTATTCCTCGTGTGTTTAAGGTCAAATATAGGTCAACCTGCAGGCCTTTAATTAGGTTGTAATCGATTTAAAGTTATGTATTGTTGTTGAAAACTGCTTAACAATGTGTACATATGGATATAAAAGAAAAAATAAACGAAGCCATCGAGCTTCACCAAAAAAGATGGTTGTAATCGATAAACTGTATTCCTATATTCTAATAATGACGTCTTGCAAAGAGAGATGCACAATAGACTCCTGATAATGATAGCCATCACTGTGGTTTAGATGCCACTATGACGTTACATGCATAGGCAAGTCTGGGCAGGTTCTTGGGTAAAAACGCCGTTTATAATCGGCGGGCACACAAATTACTCGTAACACTAGGATGATTCTAGATATTGGTAACATTGATCTTACTCATTCGGCTATTAAGCCTGGTAAAAATTGCTAGTGGTCTTGTTTCGTTTGCAAATTACCTCATTGGTGGTCTCTTCGTCAAAACAAGTATTAATTTATCAGGTCAGACATCGCCAATGAGAACCAATCGAATTATGTAACCGCAATGATAGTCTGAGTACACTACAGGGGGAAATAAAGTCAGAACAATATGGTTACTTCTGGAAACACCGTGATATTTGGAAATCCGCAAATACATATTGTATAGTTTATACAATCGTAACGGCTCCAGCGGGGCTCGAACTCCGGACTTCCGCACCTGAAGCGTACGCTATCACGACTTCCACCTTCCACATATTGTATATCCGGAACATGGCTCTCATTTATGTAACGCGGATATCCTAACTATATTCAAAATATGCGGTACTGACTGTCATTAGAGCAAGAGGACGGTAGATTCACTTCAACAGTTGCATGCTGCTCTAGATCTCTGTTTTCCCATTTAATAATAGTTGTTTAAGTGATAGCGCAGTGGTAGTGTGTTCGCTTCAGGGGCGAAAGGCCTGGAGTTCGCGCCGTCCAGCTGTAGCCGTTACGATTAAGCCCTTAGGCAATACATTTAAAGTCCACATTGCCTCTTTTCTCTGCCTCATGAAGATGGATTCCACCAGGAATGAGGTCCCGAGAGCGATTACTCTAGCGTTGTAAAATTTGTTTTCCAATCGAGCTAAAATAAATGTGTATAAATTAATTACTACAATGACTATACAGTATACGCATGCTTACATTTTCTGTCATTGTGACGGTTTTAGAGAGGAAAACGCCTGTGCTGGCATTTAACACACGCACAAATGCTTGACTTTACAGCGGTACATATTCAATATGGGTGAACACTACGAAGAGCGCTGTAGACACAGGCCGTGGCCGATTTATCCCAAACTCCAGATATATCCTCCTGAACGAATCCTCTATATATCCACAACGCTTTATCAAAATCAACCCATAACTTTAGTGTGTGTTTTACGTTTATTATCGTCGCTACCGGTTGCCCATATGAGCGACGCCTCCTGAAGAGATTAGTCATTTTAGATTGTTGGATGATAGTGCAATGATACAGACAGAGACCCATTCCAGAGTCTCCTCTGGTTCTTTTACGTGCACGGTGTAAAGCACCGACACGAGACCTCGGTTTAACGTCTGAAAGACTGTTAATTTTATTAGGGTCAGACGGGGGATCGAACCTGCGATCCCTGGATTACCAGTCCAGCGTGTTACCACTGGACTACAGATAGGATCTTTATAACTTTGGGATCGTATCCCGCCTATATATAGATGTACGTGACATTGTCCAAATTTAGAATACTCACAAATAAGTTTCCACGAATCGATCAATTATCATAGTTGATAAATTACACGATATCACAGATATGGACTTGTGCACGCATCAGAATGATCCAACTTACGGACGCTCTATGAAATAATGAATTGATCGAGCGCTTTATTTTTAATTCCCGATGTTACATACATTTAGTTCATGTATCCCTGATTTCTGCAAAAAATGTTAACGTCTACAAAAAAAGCACAATCGTTGTGATCATTCTATCTATCTATATTCCTTAGATGTTAAACCCGTCGTCATATTCCTCCTAAAATGTCTAGTTCACTAATTGAAATTGGCTTTCCCGGTTAATAGGTAGTGCCTATTTAATGAGTGAATCGCGGGTTAATAATTTAATTTCATAATAATATGAAATCATCGGGCGTGTTTAAAGTTAGCGTGGATGCCGAAGACTATATTTGGTCGATTAATCAGAGAAAGGTTTATGTTTATTTATCGTCACTACCGGTTATCCAGTCCATATAAGCGACTCCTCCTGGTGAGAGTAGTCATTTTAGAGTGCAATGACCCATTCCAGAGTGTCCTCTGGTTCTTGTGCGTGCATAATGTAAAGCACCGACACGAGATCTCGGTTTAAAGTCCCATCTGAAATAATATGATAACGGTCAGACGGGGGGATCGAACCTGCGTTCCCTGGATTCGCAGTCCAACGTGTTAACCACTGGACTACTGACCCGTCTGGACGTTTTCAAGTTTCTGACTTTGGTTAGCTAACAGTTATTCCCAGATTATTACGGTGTTTTATATTTCTGTTGCCAGGCACTAAGCAAACTACCACCCGTTACTTGTGTTGTTGGGCGGTGGTGACAGCTCGTTTTGAAAACTAATCGCGTTCATACAATTAGGGCAGGAAGTGAACAATTTCAAAATAGTTGGGTGTGCCTACACGTGAACTGGTGTGGAAGCTACTAATTTATCTCGACAGTGGAATACACAAACACTTATTCAGTTACTGTAGTTACCACGTTTCAGGTAGCTAGCGTTGAAACTATCGACATGTGCTCTGGATGTACATTACCGTAGTTACCACGTTTCCGGTAGCTAGCTTTGAAACTATCGACATGTGCTCTGGAAGAACGTTACTGTAGTTACCACGTTTCCGGTAGCTAGCTTTGAAACTATCGACATGTGCTCTGGAAGAACGTTACTGTAGTTACCACGTTTCCGGTAGCTAGCTTTGAAACTATCGACATGTGCTCTGGAAGAACGTTTACCGTAGTTACCACGTTTCCGGTAGCTAGCTTTGAAACTTTCGACATGTGCTCTGAATGAACGTTACCGTAGTTACCACGTTTCTGGTAGCTAGCTTTGAAACTATCGACATGTGCTCTGGAAGAACGTTTACCGTAGTTACCACGTTTCCGGTAGCTAGCTTTGAAACTTTCGACATGTGCTCTGGATGTACATTACCATAGTTACCACGTTTCCGGTAGCTAGCTTTGAAACTATCGACATGTGATCTGGAATAACGTTACCATAGCTACCACGTTTCTGGTAGCTTGCTTTGAAACTATCGACATGTGCTCTGGAAGTACGTGGAAGATAAGAAATGGAAAACAACAAACAAAGAAACTGGTGAAGAGAGAATACATCTGTTATATATCCCGGAAAGAACAATGGAATAATTGACACAATGATAAAACGGGTTCTTATTGGGGCAATGATGAATGGTATTTTCCTGGGTCAGACACAGTGAGTCGGCTTTTCCTGGGTCAGACACAGTGAGTCGGCTTTTCCTGGGTCAGACACAGTGAGTCGGCTTTTCCTGGGTCAGACACAGTGAGTCGGCTGTTCCTGGGTCAGACACAGTGAGTCGGCTTTTCCTGGGTCAGACACAGTGAGTCGGCTGTTCCTGGGTCAGACACAGTGAGTCGGCTTTTACTGGGTCAGACACAGTGAGTCGTCTTTTTCTCAGTCAGACACAGTGAGTTGTCTTTTTCTGGGTCAGACACAGTGAGTCGTCTTTTTCTTGGTCAGACACAGTGAGTCGTCTTTTTCTGGGTCAGACACAGTGAGTCGTCTTTTTCTTGGTCAGACACAGTGAGTCGTCTTTTTCTTGGTCAGACACAATGAGTCGTCTTTTTCTTGGTCAGACACAGTGAGTCGTCTTTTTCTGGGTCAGACACAGTGAGTCGGCTTTTCCTGGATCAGACACAGTGAGTCGGCTTTTCCTGGGTCAGACACAGTGAGTCGGCTTTTCCTGGGTCAGACACAGTGAGTCGGCTTTTTCTGGGTCAGACACAGTGAGTCAGCTTTTCCTGGGTCAGACACAGTGAGTCGGCTTTTCCTGGATCAGACACAGTGAGTCGGCTTTTCCTGGGTCAGACACAGTGAGTCGTCTTTTCCTGGATTAGACACAGTGAGTCGTCTTTTCCTGGATTAGACACAGTGAGTCGTCTTTACCAGGTTCATCCGAAATTATTCGGCTAAATGTTAATCTTCATTTAATATAAACATTTACATTGCTCTCACCTTACACTCGCATTATTAAGCACATTCCAGTCTACTGCGCATACATTCCGGTACACGCAGTTGCCAACGAGATGTTGCCGATTGGTTAGAGTTGTTGTTTAACGTCACAAATCGCAAGCGTTTCTATATAACGTTGTCAATACCGCGCTGTTTAGTATTCAGAAACAATATCTCAATGAAGGCGCTTAACCCATTCAACACCAAGTAACTCACATGGACTGGTCCATGATATTCATAAACCAATAAATGAATCAGAAAATCACATTTGGACAAGTTCATTGTTCAAAATGGGTAATTATGTCTAAAAATAGTCATATCACTGGCAAAAAGTGCAGATCCTGATGAGACGGCTCGTCACGAGCCGGCTCATCTGGATCTACACTTTTTGTAAGCCTATTTAGAGGTATGTGGTGTTGAAAAGGTTAAGGAATTGAAGGCGTTTAAGGAATTATTAACTTTGAGAATTTTGAGTTGAGAACAATTTAAGTTGAAATATTTATGGAATTTTATAGTTTATGCAAATTTAGTTTAGCTTGATTGCGAAATAAGTTCTTAAAACTTATATTAATCCCTCTCTCGAACTCATTCCTGATGGAATCCATCGCCAGGAGGGAGAGAGAAGAGGCAATGTGGACTTTAAATGCCTTGCCTAAGGACACAATCGTAATGGCTACAGCTGGTGTGAACACTCCGGGTCTTTCAATTATGACCTCAAAACACACCTAATTTGACCTCTTAAGACGGGTGGTATCTTTATTGAGGTATTCTCTTGGGCAGGTTTGACTGTATTGATCAGTGTTATCATATATGGTGTTTAGTTTTAAATATTATCACAATATTTGCATTTTTTATATTTATGAGAGAAAAATTACATCCCTTACATTACGTTACTTATTTCCTGTGTCAACAATGATGTTAATGAATACACAAGAACATAATTAGATCTTCTATAATGTTGTAACAGTTATTTTATATAATACAATGCCTGTTGTAAGCTTACTGGCGCAGACGGATCTGTAGTCCAGTGGTAACACGCTGGACTGGTAATCCAGGGATCGCAGGTTCGACCCCCCGTCTGACCCTAATAAAATTAACAGTCTTTCAGATGGGACGTTAAACCGAGGTCTCGTGTCGGTGCTTTACACCGTGCACGTAAAAGAACCAGAGGAGACTCTGGAATGGGTCTATGTCTGTATCATTGCACTATCCTCCAAACCTAAAATGACTAATCTCTTCAGGAGGCGTCGCTCATATGGGCAACCGGTAGCGAGGATAAACGTAAAACACGCACACAAGCTTACTGGCGAGATACACAGATTTCTAACAGTTTTAAAGAAAAAGTGAGACAATTGGCAAATTAATTCATAAGAAAAGTCATTAGCATACCAATTTAATTTAATGTTTTACTTATACATATTACATTGAACTAATGATATGCAACATTTGAAGAAATTCTATTATTGTGGGGAAAAAATATTTGAAATTATATCCTAAATATTACATGAAAAACACAAAAAATCTCACCAAAATCAAGTACTCGAACATGGAAAATTCATGATTTAGGATTATTGTATTCTAAATATGCATATTTTATGTTTGTAGTTACATGCAATTATGATTAATAGTAATATGTATCATATTAGTATATAAATACACACATAATAATTGCAAATATTTTTTTACTTTACTTTTGTCGCCAAAATGAGAAATTATTGGCGAAATGGAGAATAGGGATGTTATAAAAAAATTAATAAAACAAACAAAGTCATTAGCATCTCAATTTTATTTCATATTTTGGTTAGTAATACACAGTACTAGTGATGTACCAAGTATGAACAAATTCTATTATTTACAAAACTGTAGAGAACGCCTTTAATTGAAACGAAATGACGTAGATACAGGTTTAACGTGTGTAACATTTATTGGCCATACCTTATCGTCTTTAATTGTTCCGAAACTGCAATATAAATGGTAAGGCTTACAGTAAACATGTGTTGGGTATACACATACATTTGTGCTGTTTGAAGTGTTGGTGTGGTCGAATTAAATAATTTCTTTGCAATCTGTTCGGAATCTTCTATTGCACTTAAACATTAAAAAACGCCACGCACAAACAACTTACTTGATAATACACGTATACATGGAATCGAGCTCGATACAGACAACATGCACACTACACTACCTGCTCATATACTAGAGGACATAGAAAACGCACACTTCGAATAAGTGTGTTTTCACATGAAAAACAATAACTATATAAATATATAGTTTTAAACATTTTGGAATAGTTTAGTTGTTCAGTTTTATAATAAAGATGTGATATATCTTTGATGGAATCCTTCGTATTTCGTTTTCATGTAGTAATAATCATATAATGCAGGTGTGCGTTTTCTATGTTCTCTAGTATATAATGTAGGTGTGTGTTTTCTATGTCCTCTAGAATACAATGTAGGTGTGCGTTTTCTGTGTCCTCTAGTATATAATGTAGGTGTGCGTTTTCTATGTTCTCTAGTATATAATGTAGGTGTGTATTTTCTATGTCCTCTAGTATATAATGTAGGTGTGCGTTTTCTATGTTCTCTAGTATATAATGTAGGTGTGCATTTTCTATGGCCTATGGTATATAATGTAGGTGTGCGTTTTCTATGTCATCTACTATATAATGTAGGTGTGCGTTTTCTATGTCCTCTAGTATATAATGTAGGTGTGCGTTTTCTATGTCCTCTACTATACAATGTAGGTGTGCATTTTCTATATTCTCTAGTATATAATGTAGGTGTGCATTTTCTATGTCCTCTAGTATATAATGTAGGTGTGCGTTTTCTATGTCCTCTAGTATATAATGTAGGTGTGCGTGTTCTATATCCTCTAGTATATAATGTAGGTGTGTGTTTTCTATGTCCACTAGAATATAATGTAGGTGCGCCTGTTCTATGTCCTCTAGTATATAATGTAGGTGTGCATTTTCTATGTCTTCTAGTATATAATGCAGGTGTGCGTTTTCTATATCCTCTAGTATATCATGTAGGTGTGTGTTTTCTATGTCATCTAGAATATAATGTAGGTGTGCGTCTTCTATATCCTCTAGTATACAATGTAGGCGTGCGTTATCTATGTTCTCTAGTATATAATGTAGGTGCGCATTTTCTATGTCATCTACTATATAATGTAGGTGTGCGTTTTCTATGTCCTCTGGTATATAATGTAGGTGTGCGTTTTCTATGTCCTCTACTATACAATGTAGGTGTGCATTTTCTATGTCCTCTAGTATATAATGTAGGTGTGCGTTTTCTATGTCCTCTAGTATATAATGTAGGTGTGTGTTTTCTATGTCCTCTAGTATATAATGTAGGTGTGCGTTTTCTATGTCCTCTAGTATATAATGTAGGTGCGCGTGTTCTATGTCATCTAGTATATAATGTAGGTGTGCGTTTTCTATGTCCTCAAGTATATAATGTAGGTGTGTGTTTTCTATGTCCTCTAGTATATATTGTAGGTGTGCGTTTTCTATGTCCTCTAGTATATAAATTAGGTGTGCGTTTTCTATGTCCTCTAGTATATAATGTATGTGTGCGTTTTCTATGTCCTCTAGTATATAATGTAGGTGTGCGCTTTCTATGTCATCTAGTATATAATGTAGGTGTGCGTTTCCTATGTCATCTAGTATATAATGTAGGTGTGCGTTTTCTATGTCCTCTAGTATATAATGTAGGTGTGCGTTTTCTATGTCATCTAGTATATAATGTAGGTGTGTGTTTTCTATGTCCTCTAGTATATAATGTAGGTGTGTGTTTTCTATGTCCTCTAGTATATAATGTATGTGTGCGTTTTCTATGTCCTCTAGTATATAATGTAGGTGTGCGTTTTCTATGTCATCTAGTATATAATGTAGGTGTGTGTTTTCTATGTCCTCTAGTATATAATGTAGGTGTGTGTTTTCTATGTCCTCTAGTATATAATGTAGATGTGCGTTTTCTATGTCCTCTAGTATATAATGTAGATGTGCTTCTTCTATATCATCTAGTATATAATGTAGATGTGCGTTCTCTATGTCCTCTAGAATACAAACAAGAGAAACAACGTCAATGGAGTACGGACTTGTGTCACAGACAGTAGATCATATTATGGAATAGGCAATCGCTTATCTGTTTGTTGTCCTTCCTGGTGTGCCAGGTATAGTATATTTACGTGTGTATGATTGAATGATAGGAATTTCAAATCCTAATTACCACGTGCGTCTGGAAAAAAGTTGCTACAGTCGATTGTATCTTGCATTTTAACGACAAATGTATGTTTCTTACTGACAATCGTGTTACTGCAGATTAAATCCGTATGTATATTAAGGATGCGATAGACGATGCGGTTGACTTGACCACACTGAAAGGCTTCCAATCGGGCCAGGCAACCAACAATCCCACTGTCCGATTAGCGCAGTGGTTCTCGCTTCTCACCAATGCAACCCGGGTTCGATCCTCGGACCGGGACGGGAAGTATGCGAGATGGTACGATGGTCGCCAGATCGGACATGTGGGTTTTCTCCGGTTTCCTCCCACACGAATTACCACATATATGCTTTCATCCGCGCCAACGAGAGTGATTAATATAAGTTGTTTGTAAAGTTTAAAACCAGAATCCCACTAACTATGAGAGATGTTTTCGTCCAGTTCGTATACAACTCTACACAGAGGAACTGTTGTTGGTACATCCTGTCTGCTACGTGTGAATATTAATTGGATCATATTGCGAGTATGCTCTTGACAAGAGTGGGGCAATTACTAGAGATGATGATGATGATGATGATGATGATGATGATGGTGGTGGTGGTGGCGGCGGTGGTGGTGATGGCGGCGGCGATCGATTGCGCATATGCGTGTTCATTACATAGCTGTCTTGACCACGGGTTGTAACACTCGGACGTCCACGTAATTGGCGCGTTCTGTCATTCGAAATCGTGCGCGAATATTTTGTATAGCTCGACTGGAAGTCCCAACATGTCATGCAGCGTCTTCTCTCGACGTGCTAGCAGCAATCATGCTAATCGCCCGTTCACGTACATTCTTGTGTATTCTTGGCATAGTAAAAATGCTATAAAACATTAGCGTTATGTGCTTACACATTTTGAAGCGTCTTCGTTCACATGACAACAATGTACAGTGTAAAAATAATCGCAACAATTCACGAATCCTGATAATACAGCTCGCAGTTAATATTACCTATCTAATGTCATTAGAGTTCTTTTAACAGAACACATACTAATAACCGTCTCCGTGACCTAGTGGTTAAGGCGTCCGCGGGAGGTCGAAGGTTCGAACTTCAGTGGTTTGTTCTGATATGGCCGGTTGGTGAGCCGCCAGCCAGTTAAATAATGGTTACCGATTGCCTACCAGCCTGTCGCCAGGCATACAAGCATAGGATTCGGGAAGTACATGTACTGATGTTCATAAAAAGAAGTGTCTCATAAGTCAGAAATGACTAGCCCTTTAAATAGAGGTGACACTATAATAAACAAACACTTCACTTTACTAAATGTACGGAACACTCTTGTTTCCCCTTCGTGCTGTGTCGAGAATGTCATATTTACGAATCGCCTTATGAACAAAGCACGCCATTGCAATATGTCTGATCTGGTGAACATTTGAACAAAACAACAATGACACTTTCCTTTGTGGGATTTATTACCGGGAGCAAACAAATCTGCGTACTAGCAGACTTACATAGACTACTGCTCCTAGGTAACACGTTCTGTACGAATATCTAAACATAACATTGTATTATTCTTCCTCCAATAGTTGAACACACGTTGGCTACAAAAGCTTCCTACCTGTCAGCAACGTGAGTTCGTTTGCTAGTATATTCGCTGGATATTCCAATATAGACCAGTTCTTAGCTTCACAATGAACGCCTCAACGCGAGCGCAAACAGAAATAGTAATTTAGAGTAGATATAACGAATCAAAATAATATGTAATAGACACTGAATTTTCAAAGAAATGTACTAGTTTGCTCAATCCATTCTTGGGAAACCGGACAGTGGATTGAGCAAACTAGCACATTTCTTTGAAAATTCACAGACTAACTAAGTTAAACTTAAATCTTGTAAAATGCAGTATGTACATGTTTTCAGCACTAACTACGCCACTTACATTATGTTGTTCTTAATTTATTTTATGGGGAGGGCCAATCACTAATGTTGTTAGAACTTGTGGCCCAACACATTTGCTACATTTCTATTTGTTCAACGATTGTGATTGTTATATACATGTATATAGAGCAATAAAATATTACCAAATCAAGGCACTAGATACAAATTGGGGAAAGCTAATAACGGGTAGAATTCAAAATCAATTACTGAACTAGACAATCAATGAGGAATATGACTACATCCCCGCGAGGGGTTTGACATCTAAGTACGATAGAAAGATGACAACGATTAGTATTGTATTGTAGACGTTAACACTTATTTGCAGAAATCATGGAGGTGTGCTCATGTGGTTGCCAAGAGTTCTGTTATTACATTCGTTCACTTGGCATGTAAATGCCGAATAATGTTCATACTGTACCATAATATTGCGTTTTTGATTTTATTCGACTATCAAAATATAGCAATTATTAGAACAGGAAAACCCAAATGTGCCTAATTTCCATTTTGGTCTTTATATATTTATTTTAAAACCCGATGTTATTTCCTGTATAAACTTAAAGATGAGAGTTTGGTAAGGGAAAAGCAAATGTACGTGTTTGTACATTTGGAAACATGTCTTACTGACGAATGGCGCCAGTAAATCTCGTTGATTCGAGATGACGTAGATTTATTTAATCTAGCTCACAGAACGCTCATGTATCCGCTATCCACATGTCTGATGTCCGGTAAAACATTCCGGGAAATTTCAATGTAAAGCTGGACGTAGTCCTTTATGTATTTATTTTTAGATCTAAATAGTGATCTTTTGAGAACGTTACAATTAACCAGTCGCGAAATGCCCTATCGCTCCGCTCCTAAGAGCACGTGATCCAGTAACGCGAAACCTCCGACAAACAAATACAATATGGCTATATGATATATAGAACAATATGGATTGAACCAGGACTATAGCTAGATAAAACACTAACGCGAAACCTCCGACAAACAAATACAATATGGCCATATGATATATAGAACTATATGGATTGAACGAGGACTATATATAGATAAAACAGGCCCTGACTGAACATATTAAATTTAGAATTTGCCGGAAATACGCTGTAACTATTTAGAATCTATGCTATACTAGTACTACACTAAAATAATAAGATGGATGTCAGTGGCATGCAAAGCAGTAACTATTGCTGATGCATGGCATGAATATAGTGCGTAGATATTGTGTGGCACAAAGCGTGGGAACGAGGATATACATACAACAGGACATTTATAGATGCATTGATGTTATACAAATAAATGACATGTATTTCCTCGTTCCCACGCTTTGTGCCACACCATATCTACGCACTATATATATGGACATTACACTAGAGTCGTAGATAGTTTGAATTGTAACAGGATAATTTTGTATGGTCTATTAACAAGTAGCTTGTTCTTATACTGCAATTATCTACTGCAGCATAATATTGTAATCTAACATTGTTAAAACAAACAATTGATATTATAGCCAGGCATTGTTCATTTACAACATATATAACTACTAAGACATTTACTGAGAATGATCCGTATAACATTGTAATGATGTAATCATTCTGTTTATGATTTCCAATTAAAACAAATGTAAAATTTAAACTATATATTGATATATAACTATCAGGCTTGATATTTATTATAAGTATGGTCGACGACAGCAGACTAAACATACACATTATCTAAGTTTAAAACGGCAGTTTTCCAGTTATTACAATTTAGTTTTAATGGTAGCTGTGTGTGTTTTACGTTTATTTATCGTCGCTACCGGTTGCCCATATGAGCGACGCCTCCTGAAGAGATTAGTCATTTTAGATGTTTGGAGGATAGTGCAATGATACAGACCCATTTCAGAATACCCTCTGGTTCTTGTACGTGTACGGTGTAAAGCACCGACATGAGACCTCGGTTTAAAGTCCCATCTGAAAGACTGTTAATTTTATTACGGTCAGATTGTGAATCGAACCTGCGATCCCTGGATTACCAGTCCAGCGTGTTAACCACTGGACTACAAATCCGTCATGGTACCTTGTCGGAGTGAGACGTGTTGTTTGGGGGTATGTGAAATAACGATATCTGATTGGATTATTGATTAGTTTGATTGACAGGCAGCGACTGGTCAATTGGTAGGTGGGTGGGGGTAAGGTAGAAATTATTTTAGTTCACTTCTGATACCTCAAATGTATGTGATTACCTACCATTTGAATCTCTGGTAGTTTCCCAGAGAAAGCTAATTTTGTGAAAATGTGAAATGTTCCATTACTCGACTTTCGTTTAGTCAGGATCGAGAATATTATTTATTATTATTAGCATTTATTTATCATGGGCTAAAGTTGAAAGTTTCTAAATTACATGTTTTCCTAGCCCTGAAATGTGCTTATTTCTTTAAAGTAAAAGTCAAAACATTGAAACCACTCACAATATAGAAAAGTTGCACTCATAAATATAATATAATGCTTTTTTGTCTGCTGTCTGGTCCATTACCACGTCAAACAAATATTATATTCATTATTCAGGGATGCACACCCAGTAATCACAATGCTCAAAGATAAATAATCTCATGTAATTTCCCCATAAATCTGAATATTCGCCGTAAAGCTTTTATTTTCGGTTTCACTGTGCTTTGTCACCCCCAAATAAACGGCGAGCGGTATTACTGTAGTCCAGTGGTTAACACGCTGGTAATCCAGGGATCGCAGGTTCGATGCTTTACACCGTGCACGTAAAAGAACCAGAGGGTATTCTGAAATGTGTCTCTGTCTGTATCATTGCACTATCCTCCAAAATCTAAAATGACTAATCTCTTCAGGAGGCGTCGCTCATATGGGCAAATAAATGGATCAATTGTAGATTGATTCGAGCTTAAATAAATTAGTAAATTGTCGAAATGTGTTTGTGAGCTCTGACGGAATAGATAACAATACCCAGGTTAACTGCAAATGTCTAGATTTACGGATACAATATACCAGATTATTTATCTTAGAACATTTAGCCCTGAACTTTGCATATATGCTAGTTGATGTGCTAATATACCAGACACCACTTTGAATAGTATTAGGTAACAATTTCCCCCAAAATCATCTCTCTATGGGAACTACCGGATATACAAAGGATATTCTTAGCTAATATAATAGCCACTTCTGCCATTCCCTTGACTCCAATAGTTTCCACTTAATGCGCATGGAAAGTCAACATATCTATTAGATCTCTGTTTAACAATAACAATGTGTTTGCGAACACGACTGCTATATCAATACACGATTATTTGTAAACCGAACTTCGTATTTCCAGGAGGACATTTTGGTTTCCCCGGAAGTTATTATCTGACAAAACATCACTAATAAAAGTGTCAGCCAAGTAAACAAATGCATGCAGTTTTTGTTCCCAAACTCCCTTCCAGAACGAGTTCAAATGGTTTAACAGATGGTATGTGTATCTGTTAAACATAATTATTCCAATGTTCGTAGCAAGTATCATCTGTCTCTATGCAAATTATAAATCATTTCGTCGAGAGGATACCTAGAGACACATAGTACAATGGTGAATGACTCAACAGGTGTTCGCAACACAAACACATTGCATAGGTTTATATTCCAATGCATTGAAAAACAGTTAATGTATAGCAAACTTGACGTTTGTTTGTGTAACACATGTCTTCCCCCATTTGCACCGTCAGCTATCTTTAGTACGAGCATACTGGCAGCTCGGTGCTTTGGGTGTGAATCGAATCTTATAACCTAATATATCAATATTCTGAGGCCATCTCGATCAAACAGAATCACGAAGGTACCAAATAGAAACACATATGTCTGTGTATGGCATGAATGCAATGACACCTGGTCAGCACCTTCCGCTGTTTTCCTTACGCAAGAAACGTTATATGAATTTCTTAGCGGAATTGAGAGTGATTAAATTATGTTACAGAACTTGTTTCCGATTGGAGCTTAAATAAATTAGTATGTTTTCAAAATTCTGTTAGTAGTCTAGTGGTAGAGCGTCGTATTTGGAATCGAAGGGTCCCCGGTTCGATACTAAGTCAGGGCACGTATGTGGTGTCATTGAGCTAGGCACCTCACATACATTGTTTAGTACTGGTTTGCCGCTTAGGTTAGCTAAGCCTGCCCAGGAAATATGTATAGGTCTAAGCAAGTGGTTTGACATTAATGGAACATACATAAATAAACTGTATCTGCTCTCTCTGATGGGAAAACAACCCCTGGTTACCTTCAACGGTTCATCATATGGACTTAGACTACTTGTTTCAAAGCCCAATCCAGTGGTAACAAGAAAAACTATTACATATAAATATGTAATAGGACGAATGAAAACTCACTCTGCGTAATACACACTCGGATAGTGAATGTATATAAATTATAAAATGCATAATTTAGTAAATAAATGCAAACATGTTGAGAATAACATGAAACCATATCCAACAAAATAATATATACCACATCCCTGCTGGATCATCCGGGAATCATATGAGAACGAAATATTGTTGCAGAATTTCAACTACATGTACATATACGTAAATAGATTGACCTGGCCATTTCTGGATTCCAGCTCAAGCATGTATTTATATGAGCACACAAGTGAAAGCTTGAAACTTTTGGACAATTTTAATACCTATAATACGAATACATAGCAGGAATTCTTATCACATAAATTCCCATTCGTCCAGAAAAATGCTACAATCTACAAGTAAGCTGTATTTGTCTTGAACATTGGTGTGCTTGGCTATCCTGCACTCGGGTAAGCAATGCCAATTGGGAACGGTAGGTACAGACAATAAAGGACCGTTGCTATGAAACGGACAGGACATATAAACATCTGACCGCTAAGTGTGATCCTGACATTTAACAAACATTTCCGAAACAAGTGCTCTTCACATCACCTTGTTATGGAGAGCAGTTAAGCCATTTAATATTGAAAGACGCCAACAGCTATCTCAAAGCTTACACGGCGAATTTCCAGTTTGAAGTGGTGGAAGAATCACACGTGATCCTGCGAGCATTGCTACAGACAATTGCGTGAACTCGGGTAGAACCACCAACCACTTCGGAATGAATTAATTCGACAAACCTAGTGGGATTCGAACCCACAGCAATGAGTGACAAGTGATTTGAAGGCGACGAGTGGGAGAAGTGCAATTCCTATTCCAGCTCTAATCTGTTGGCGTGTTAATTGTTGAGAGACATGTTATGTAAAACGCACCCCGTGAGTTAATCACCAACCTATTAGTTGTGCCTTCTGTATCTATTTGCACATATTTCAATTCGAGTTATTCCTTCTATCAGATGGACGAGTCATTGACCCACGCAAAGAGAATTGTATCCCATTTAATCTCGTAGAAAGCCATTAAGCGATTGTCTTGGATCAGGTCATTTATATAACAGTATAAAACAACACTATGGAACGTAATATTCTCTACATTGGGGCGCTATTTAATTGTGACAGTCCGTTATATGGTATATCTAAATCAGGATGACCATTTCTAGATAAAGTACAGAAATCTTCTCGTGATTTCAACGAAATACGATACCATTGTGAGAGCGTATGCGATAACATCGACACTATTAGGTTTATATCTTGAATCTGAATAGCATTCTATCTTGATATGTCCAAGGTACAATGAAATATATAATTTTATGATTTCGTTGGCGGTTTTTGGTTTGTCCAGATAGGGTTATCTGAAACAAGCTCAATTAGCCTTGGGCAAATCATTTGCAGTAGTTCGTGTGAGTATGCTCTGTACTTACTACTTTGTAGAACTACTTTTAGTGTTTCTGAGATTTTAATATAAATGTCCTTTATCAACAAGTTGTATTGTTTCATTCTCCCATCACAGTTCCACTGAGCCTATCACATCCTATGCTACACAACGAGCAGGACATAACATAATATTATGCATATGTATTGTATTGCCAACGGCAATGTAATTGCAGAATTTGCTGTTCTGTAAACCAAAACAAAAACAGTTAAGCCATTATTATCAATTATCTACTAGCGTGTTTCTTAAGATATAAATGGTGATTTGCTATGTCGTGTGACAGAACGGCCTAGGATTTTAGTAAGTTGAGTTAGAAGTAGTCCATCCAGGATTATGGACAGCAATCAATGCGCGGAGATTCCAAGACCATCCGATTGACAATCAAGCGTAATATCTAACTCCAAATAAGACAATTTGGTTTAATCCTCAATGTTAATGTACTCAGTTAGCTTTTAGCAAAATGACGAGTAGCTGGCTAACTTGTGCGACTGTTTGTGTATATGTTGCAGAGATTAAATGATTCCTTAATGCTTTCCAGTGAATGATAAAAAGTTTTCTCAATGAAAGAAAACTCCATCTTACACCGCTTTGATACAGTGAAATATGGCATGTTCTCTTTCACCGGTTGCGTTTTGTATTCCTGCGCGGTTAGATGTACTTTTGTATTTTAGCTAATTTCTGACTATTATCATGAACAGTTAATTATTAAGTAATATATTCTAATGGATTTGTGTTGTCTGTAGTTTTTAATTTTGACAGCAAACAGAAACTAACTTGAACATTATACATGGACTATTTGTTACTACGGACGTTCACACTAACATAAGTGGACGTGCGGTTGTGTCATGTAGTGCAATGAGGCTCCAGACAGGGCAATTAAAATGAATACAATTTGAAAAACAAATATATTAGCCAAAGTCATTGGAAATCATAAAAGAAAAAGACGGTTTGTGTTTATTAGTGTAAGATTAGGATTTTATTTCATCGAGTGATCACCGAAATACGGAAATACAATATCGGTGATCAATCAATGAAATAAAATCCTATCTTATCCTAATAAACACAAATCACCCGTGATTTATTCAGTGATTACGTGTGTTTGTTTTGGGGGTTAAAGTCGTATCAGCAGCTTTGCGCCTCTCCAATGGTGGGGTGCAAGTGATTAGAAGTTAACAACGTTAACTACTCGACAACATAGTCCTCCCTCACGGTGCCCTCCCTCACGGTGTCTTCCCTCACGGTGCCCTCCCTCACGGTGCCCTCCCTAACGTGGAATATCTAATTATCTCAAGGAATACACATAATGGCGTCCGTGGTCCAATGGTAGAGCGTCGGATTTGGAATCGAACGGTCCGGGTTCGATACTCAGTCAGTCGATGTCATTGAGCAAGGCACCTCACACACATTGCTTAGTACTGGTTAACCGCTATGGTCGGCTAAGCATGCCCAGGAAAACATGTCTAGGTCCCCGCATGCCCAGGAAAACATGTCTAGGTCCCCGCAAGGGGGTTGACATTAATTGGTTCCCAATTGGCATTGCTTACCCGAGTGCAGGATAGCCAAGCACACCAATGTTCAAGTGTTAATTAGTGTCCTGCTGCTTTATTTATATACATAGCACAATGACTCAAATATAATGGTTCGGGCCAAAAGTTCCAACATTACCCATTTGACCCTACTCATTTATAGTCATCATCGGATACTGACGAATATATCTTCAAAACATTAACCGACTTCTGCAAATTACAGTATGTATTAGAGATCCACGAGACACACTTCAACAACAAATACAAATCCGACAGTTTGCAGACGACACTAACAACACGATCTCATGCAGACAACGTATTGTCTATCGATATGATAATATACGTCATTTTAGCATCACAACCGCTAAATCATACGTAATGACATACACTAATAACATATCACTAGCGCTCACTTATATACGTGATGGCGATGTAACAGTTGAGGGAGTAACATTAGGGAAATACAAGAGACAAATATACAGTTATACTGATGCTCTACACGCACGGGAGACCGCTGCCACAAGCCAAGTGCATGATACTACCGTGTCACAGAACAATAATATATGATAATATATAATAATGACCTTGGCTAATACATAATAAAGATAAGAAATAGCAGATATATATGTTTTTAAAGTATATATAAAATTTAGATTTTTGCAATATTAAACGAATCCAACCCAGAAAAAAAAATTGAAATCCACATATGGGGTAGACCATCAAAGCATGGACTTCCAACATTACGATGCTGTATAAATCTCTTAGTCGATTAAACATCACACGATTAGCTAAAGTTCAAAGAGACGAACCTTTGTTTTATAAATGAATATACAACACTGAGGAATTAGGACAGCGCGTGGCAGTGACGTTTACAACTTCCGGTGTAGTTGTCGATGACGTCATAGAGATAGATATATTTGTTTAGTTATATAGGGTGACCTAATTAGTTCCGTGTTCTGTTCAAATTATCAATAGGCCCCTTCAGCTTTCTTTGGTGGAGGAAGTGTAAGTGTAAACTTTATTTATTTTACAACGATTGCGAAGCAAGTTTTAACAACTTATATCAGTGGAAGTCGTGATAGCGCAGTGGATAGGTGTCCGCTTCAGGTGCGAAAGGTCTGGAGTTCGAGCCCCGCTGGAGCCGTTACGATTGTGCCCTTAGGCAAGGCATTTAAGTTCCACGTTGCCTCTTCTCTCTCCCTCGTGGCGATGGATTCCATCAGGAATGAGGTCTCGAGAGTGATTAATATAAGTTGTCCAATTCCTTATATCAGTTGTAAATCATGTATTGACAGAAAATAAATATGTTTAAACTAATATATGTTGAAAGAACTTGTTTCGCAATCGAGCTCAAATAAAGTTGTATAAACAACTTATATTAATCACTCTCGTTGGCGCGGATGAAAGCGTAAATATGGTCATTCGTGTGGGAGGAAACCGGAGTACCTGGAGAAAACCCACCTGTCCGATCTGGCGACCACTGCACCATCTCACATACTTCCCGGTCCGAGGATCGAACCCGGGTTGCATTGGTGAGAAGCGAGCGCGCTAACCACTGCGCCGATGTGGAGGAAGACACCGGGTACCCATTGTAGAAGTATTACATGCTGTGTAAAACCGATATGTCACAAACAATGGCGGTAAGCTTCTACACCTGTAAGTATTCGTCACCTTGGAGGTATTCGAACCGACAGCGGTACGGACACGTAATGCCATTAACCACTGGTTCACAGCGGCTCGTCCGCACTAAGAGAAACATACCAAAATAAAACTACATACTCGTGCAATATCTCAACAGTCTATACAAGCGCAACATACTAAAGTTTGAAATCTATTGTATGGACAAACGCGGTACATCGGCTCTTCGTTTCTTTTAATGTTTATGTTATATTAGCACGTGCTACAAGGCAACATGTATCGCCGGTTGCCCACATGAGCGACGCCTTCTGAAGTGAATTAGGCAAAGCGATCAAATGCACACTTTAATAGCATAGACTAATGTTGCTAGTCTATTAACACAGAAAACATCCAATAACTAACGTTTGTTACAAACATGCGAAGCCACGTTAGTCCGAAATCTAAAACAAGAAGCTAAAGGCATGGTTTGTCAATTGATATCGACCGACTGTTATACACGTTTGAAGATAGGCTTCTTAATGTGCACTGTGAAAGATGGTTCTCGACAAGGGTAGTCATGTGCAACTACCCGTGCACATGATACAACTTGATATATCCCCCTCACGTGTAATGTGGGCAAGATAGCTTCCTTACATGAAATAATTCGACAGTCCCTGTGGGATTCGAACATACAGCGGTGAGGTGCGAGTGTTTGAAGGTAACCACCTAAACAACTCCGGAAGGGGGGGGGGCACAAATGTACTATATTTTCAAATGAATTGTACATTATAAAACATGGAGCTTTGTTCGCTCGAATTTCCAAGAAATTGTCTTCCATCACATTTTTTAAATATACAGTCTACATCCGTTATGTCGAATTCTGTCGGACCGAACAAAATACTTCGACATAACCGAAGTTCGATATAAACAGATCCAATTATATGTAAAATGATAGTGGTTGAAACGGGACTTTGATCCAACTTCGAGATAACTAGAGAATTGGACATAACCGACTTTGACATAACGGATGTAGACTGTAATATGCTTGAGTAATATACTGCATGAGTAATATACTGCAATATGCTGACATTTTCCATTAGTAACACGTGGCTACACAATGACACCTGAATGGCAAATCAAAGTAATTTCACGCCAAGTTATTATGCCACACCTGGCTATGTACAGACACACACAAACCAAGTCAATACTTTCCTTGTAATCACCTGGTCATACAGCAATGAGTTGTACTGAGCTGCTGTCGCGTCTAATCACCAAAAACCTGCGGGATGATTAATACATACCCGCATACGTTACATATTAACCACAATTATTCCTACACAAACTACTAGAAATTCCCAGCAACATATTGCACGACGTGGTTAAAGCAGCATTACATCGTAATAAAGGATGATTTGGGTAAAATATAAATAC
The DNA here is from genome assembly GCA_014843695.1 of Archivesica marissinica. NCBI lineage: Eukaryota > Metazoa > Mollusca > Bivalvia > Venerida > Vesicomyidae > Archivesica > Archivesica marissinica. The sequence continues at coordinate 73,987,349 of CM026397.1, forward strand.
TAATGTGTGTGTGTTTACAAAAATCGAAATAGTCGCTCAGAAACGATACAATTCCACTACATTTAAACCGTCGTATACGCGAATTTGTTTATTAACACACGAAATAATACACGTACAGCGTGCATGCGTGAAACAACAAAGGATGTAGAAAACAACGTATATATTTTGAACATGAAAGACTATCTATCTATCTTCCGCTAATGTCGAACCTCTCGCGGGGATGTAGAAATGTCCCTAATAGACTTAGCTAACAGAGGTATGAATCAAGATATCAAGTAATTTAATTAAAAAAGACAACGTGGAACAAATGGGGACGATGCTTTACGAATGTAAACAAGTGCGGACGATGCGTTCCGGTTGTAAACAAGTGCGTGACCGATCGACTCGGAAAGTCCTACTTTCGGTTTCGAGTTCGTTTTATCGCAAAAAAACACTGTTTACCAAATGAACATAAGCATACAAAGCGTAATGTTAGAATGTGTAGCAGCATTGCTACCCATACGTAAACATTGAATTTTTCAAATATCTTTTATTGCATACGATGTAATGCTGCTTTAAGTAGTTAAATGCACATGTTTGCCGATAAACCCGATCGCGAAACAATATCTTAGATTAGGTTAATCGCTTTCTAGACCTAGTTCCCGGTGGATTCTATAGCCGGGAAGGAGAAAACAGGCAAGTGGATATAAGTCTTGCATAGGACACCACAACCATGGTTCTGGTGGGTTTTTTGGTGTAATAAAACAGGCTAGTGGATATAAGTCTTGCATAGGACACCACCACCATGGTTCTAGTGGGTTTGTTGATGTAATAAAACAGGCAAGTGGATATAAGTCTTGCATTCACCGGAGTTCGAGCCCCACTGGAGTCGTTACGAGTGTGCCCTTAGGCAAGGCATTTAAATTCCACGTAGCCTCTTCTCTCTCCCTCGTGGCGATGGATTCCATCAGGAATGAGGTCTCGAGAGTGATTTATATAAGTTGAAATAACTTGTTTCGCAATCGAGCTAAAATAAATTTGTATAAACTAAGTCTTGCATAGGACACCACAACCATGGTTCTGGTGGGTTTGTTGGTGTAATAAAACAGGCAAGTGGATATAAGTCTTGCATAGGACACCATCACCATGGTTCTGGTGGATTTGATGTAATAAAACAGGCAAGTAAGTGGATATAAGTCTTGCATAGGACACCATCAACATGGTTCTGGTGGGTTTGGTGATGTAATAAAACAGGCAAGTGGATATAAGTCTTGCTTAGGACACCATCACCATGGTTATGGTGGGTTTGTTGATGTAACAAAACAGGCAAGTGGATATAAGTCTTGCTTAGGAAACCATCACCATGGTTCTGGTGGGTTAGTTGGTGTAATAAAACAGGCAAGTGGATATAAGTCTTGCATAGGACACCACAACCATGGTTCTAGTGGGTTTGTTGATGTAATAAATGTGTTATTGTCTTCGCAGAATGTATATCACTTGGCTGTGTGTTTCATATTATTTTTCAATTCATGTCACGCTACGTTTGTGTAGAACATTAAATGTGATCCCATTTTAAGGGACGATATACAGCCGCAGTTAATATATGCAATGGTGTTCGTGTAAAGGTTCTGCATCGGCTGATAAGTATTTCAGTCCGTCGCCGTCTTCCTTAAGTTAACTTCTGGGCGATTTGATGACGTCATTAAGGATATAATATAGTCAATCCTGTGCTAGTTGTCAAATCCATTAAGCAGCCACCATGTATGAAGCAACCTGTTTCTATATTCACAATATGTTGTTTTATGATATAGTTTACCTCTCTTAAGCAGCCATTTGTGCTAAGCACCCACTTTCTGCGATTCCCTTTGCTGGCTGTTTAAGGCAAGCTGTGTACATTTATTCGTATACATCCGGTAAGCATGACCAGTGGAGGAATATATTTCAATATTCGCATTCCAAAAAGCAAGCAGGACAGAGCTCAAACACAGTCTCGAGTGATACGATTGGTTGATTCTGAAATATATTCTCAGTTCAACCAATCGCTAAGCTGCAACATTCTCGCCATTTGTTCAATGCATTTATAATGCCCGAGTCCGTTTCCTGGTGATTTGCAAGAAAGGACGAACCAATTTTCTTCTGTTCTGAAAACCACTATCGGAAATTTGTGTGTGTTTTTACGTTTATTTATCGTCGCTACCGGTTGCCCATATGAGCGACGCCTCCTGAAGAGATTAGTTATTTTAGATGTTGGAGGATAGTGCATGATACAGACAGAGACCCATTCCAGAGTCTCCTCTGGTTCTTTTACGTGCACGGAGTAAAGCACCGACACGAGACCTCGGTTTAACGTCCCATCTGAAAGACTGTTAATTTTATTAGGGTCAGACGGGGGATCGAACCTGCGATCCCTGGATTACCAGTCCAGCGTGTTACCACTGGACTACATATCCGTCTGTATATCGGAAATTGAACCTACGCACCGATAATGACGCAAGCCCCTTCACCGTCTCACAGGTACTAGCATATTGAGGTCACGGAAGAAGGCAAGGCAATGGAAGACAACCTTCCATGCATGGGGCTTCAGATCCTACAACTGAAACGGGCCCTTCGTAACGCTCAGGCTACGTTCCAAATGAACGTATAGTATAGGTGACCTCATCGGATTGCATATCTGGTCGTATCAGGTGGCATTCTTATCTTCAGCCGAGACTTCGATTCCCAAGTGGATCGCATAACGTCACACTTAGACGTCTAGCTAAATATAATCTCAAGATTAAACCAACCAACCAAGAGTGTTGTTAACGGGAGACTACCTATATTTGACACACAGCCTCCCACTAGAAGAAGATATAAGTAATGAGTGACGAAATGGTTCGCTCCCAAATTAAAGGTAACATCTTAGAAAACTTAAAAGAGAAAATCGTTTCATTTGGCTATAGGCTTAAAATGAAATTCTTTTTCATCTAACATGCCAGTTCACATTAGTTCTGACACTAAGTAATCGGATAGTTCTGTCATCTGGACATCAGCAAATGTTCGGTACAAATGTATTTGTCGATTTCTTGGGCTACATGTTTTCATCAGTATTATGTTCGTTTTGTTCATGCCACATTTATTTTTCAAAATTCTTTGCAAATATTAATAACTGTCATTAGTGCGATGGTAGCACGTGCACACTCACCTAACATTACAAGTACTACATTATGTTATGTTATATTTCGGGTTTTACGCCTGCATCAGCACCATTTTGGGCTATATCGCCGGCGGGCAGTTTACTTAACAACACCTTTCCTGGGCAGGCTCCAGCGGTTAACCAGTACTTGGGTGCACCAACCTCCGTAAGAAACTGCCAACTTTTTCATATAAATGAGACACGGCCTGAGCGGGGCTCGAACCCGTGACCATCAGTGATGATAGGTTACAGTGGTATACAAGTCAGCGACCTTAACCACTCGACCACGGAGGCGGACTACAAGTACTACATAACACAACGATTCAAAACATATTATATAGTACATACACGCAGGTTAAGCAACACACAAGCAGTATCTATCTAAGCAGGATTTTAGTGTAACAATGTATTATGTTCTATTCCAGGCGAGTGGCTTAAAGCGACATTACATCGCAACATTTCTCTAAGACAAATTCTTCCGAATTAATTTGAACACTAACTTGGAATTAATAACAAGTGAAATTAGGAGTTCACATACCGGTCACCCACTCTCATGAATTTCATGTGTTTATTATTGGAGTCTATAATAAGGCTAGCATGTGCCGTTAGGAGATAATTTAAATCAGATTAGTCTAAAAATAAATGTGTATAGGCACACATGCGAGATATAACGGTAAATGTGTACAATGACATGGTGTTATTCAGGATACATCCGTTGCATGGCTGTTGATCCTGTTTACATTATTTTGTTATGTCAACAAACGTCGTATACGACGCTTGTTTATTGGTTGAAATACTCGGATTCTGTGGCAAATATTTGGAAACAACTTATACCATATAGTATGAAATTACATTCTGTAGATATTTCCTTTTTCACAGATGTAGTGTCGCTTTAATACATTGTCGCATGTAATAGAAATATGTCATATCCTATAAAAGTCACAACGTGTGCATATTCAGGACGTATAATGTACAATATAAATATACTAGAGGACATAGAAAACGCACACCTACATTATATACTAGAGGACATAGAAAACGCACACCTACATTATATACTAGAGGACATAGAAAACGCACACCTACGTTATATACTAGAGGACATAGAAAACGTACACCTACATTATATACTAGAGGACATAGTAAACGCACACCTACATTATATACTAGAGGACATAGAAAACGCACACCTACATTATGTACTAGATGACATAGAAAACGCACACCTACATTATATACTAGAGGACATAGATAACGCACACCTACATTATATACTAGAGGACATAGAAAATGCACACCTACATTATATCCTAGAGGACATAGAAAACGCACACCTACATTATATACTAGAGGACATAGAAAACGCACACCTACATTATATACTAGAGGACATAGAAAACGCACACCTACATTATATACTAGAGGACATAGAAACGCACACCTACATTATATACTAGAGGACATAGAAAACGCACACCTATTATATACTAGAGGACATAGAAAACGCACACCTACATTATATACTAGAGGACATAGAAAACGCACACCTACATTATATACTAGAGGACATAGAAAACGCACACCACATTATATACTAGAGGACATAGAAAACGCACACCTACATTATATACTAGAGGACATAGAAAACGCACACCTACATTATATACTAGAGGACATAGAAAACGCACACCTACATTATATACTAGAGGACATAGAAAACGCACACCTACATTATATACTAGAGGACATAGAAAACGCACACCTACATTATATACTAGAGGACATAGAAAACGCACACCTACATTATATACTAGAGGACATAGAAAACGCACACCTACATTATATACTAGAGGACATAGAAAACGCACACCTACATTATATACTAGAGGACATAGAAAACGCACACCTACATTATATACTAGAGGACATAGAAAACGCACACCTACATTATATACTAGAGGACATAGAAAACGCACACCTACATTATATACTAGAGGACATAGAAAACGCACACCTACATTATATACTAGAGGACATAGAAAACGCACACCTACATTATATACAGAGGACATAGAAAACGCACACCTACATTATATACTAGAGGACATAGAAAACGCACACCTACATTATATACTAGAGGACATAGAAAACGCACACCTACATTATATACTAGAGGATATAGAAAACGCACACCTACATTATATACTAGAGGACATAGAAAACGCACACCTACATTATATACTAGAGGACATAGAAAATGCACACCTACATTATATACTAGAGGACATAGAAAACGCACACCTACATTATATACTAGAGGACATAGAAAACGCACACCTACATTATATGATTATTATTACATGAAAACGAAATACGAAGGATTCCATCAAATATATATAACATCTTTATTACAAAACACAAACTGAACAACTAAATATAGCCCAAACTGTTTAAAACTATGTATTTATATAATTATTGTTTTTCATGTAAAAACACACTTATCCGAAGTGTGCGTTTTCTATGTCCTCTAGTATATTTTGATCACACAAGATATGCTGGTAATCCATACACATTGGGCTTTTCATCGCAACTTAACTTTTACCCATGGATGAATAAATTGGTCAGATTCAAGGACTATCGTATATTTGGGCGAAACATCAAGAATACATCAATTGGTGTCCGGCATTGCTATAGCCTATTATGAAATGTAGACAACGTTTTGATTTCCGAACGCAATTTTATGATCGCACTTACCGTTATGTCCATATAACATTTATTTTTATACACATAGTTATGTTGAAATACCTAGTGCCAGCAATGTGGTTGGTATTAAGATCATCTACTATACCCTACTTTACTGGCGGAATTTACACGGAGGTGCGTGCAATACTAAAATCAATGAACTATCTACTCTACTGATTTAATGTATATTATATGTTTGCTTTATTGAAGCACGTGCAATTTAACTATTAAAAACATCCTTCCACTGTCAAACATGACAGAGAGGCACTATATTATGTCTAGTTAGTTCAGTTAATACATGTCTATAACGTATGTTACAAAAGAGAGAATTTTATGATCTGTAACGAAATTCTACTCTTTTTTCTCTTCTTTATTTTTAAATGTTTTATGACCTTCTCAACCTTAATTACTTTTACTAATAATTTACAGCTTTTGTGAAATTCTTCTGAATAGTTTACATATTTTAATAATTACGAAATAGAAGTTGAGCATGGTATGTATCATTAACTTCCGTCTTACGTGTCATACTCGTAGGTTCCTTGGTTTAAACATATGTTATTGCTTTCAAATAGGCATACATATACACAGACTGCACAATAATTGTTCAACAAATGAAATGTAACGAATATTATACGAGTGAAACTTATAATTTAGAAGCAAATTGGTTGGGTCACAAGTTTTACCAACATTAGTGACGCCCTCCCCTTATATCAAGAAGATGTATGAGCAGACTTTTTCTATGATTCTTTAGAAGTAGCGTATATAGTTATTGGACAAATGATTTATTGATAGCTATGTAAAACATGTAAAGAAACATAGAAAAAACGAAAATCTATTTTTAACTCGTAGGTTCCAATCTATGTATCCAATCAGTGGTCTAGTGGTTAACGCACTGGAACCGTAATCCATGTGTAGCAGGTTCGATCCCAAGCTATACAATATTAGATATATTGTCTTTCTGATGAGCTATGAAGCAAAGGTATCATATATTCACAAGGCAGTCTACAACAAGAAACCAGTGGACCTCATCCTCCTATAGTATAGCAAAGCTTCAACAAAGTGAACCACGAGAAATTACTATCAATCTCTACTTCTATGGTAACCGTGGTACCACCCTTCTCTGGATTAAAAACTTTCTCTACAACAGATCGCAAACAGTAAGCCCAAATGGAACCACATTTGACACTATTCCGGTTACAGCTGGAGTTCCCAAAGGCAATGTGCTTGGTCCTATCATATTTCTTATCTATATTAATGATCTACGAGAAACACATTTCCTCCAAAGTACGCTTGTTTGCTGATGATACAGAAATTTACCTCACCAAAGCCACAGATAAACACCCTCGTCAGAACGACATTGAACTGCTATAAATGTGAGAGACCAAATGGGAGTTTAAATGCCAGGTAATAGTAATACACATCACATGGTCCAAATCACCAATCCTAAATAAATATGTCTTACACAACATACAGCTTGAAACAACATCAGCCAAATACCACGGCATTATCATATCACAAAATCGTTCGTAGGACACTCACATAAATAGATCTGTTTAATCATATTTTATTGCTCGATTGGTTTTATATATACATGTGAATACAAAACATGACAAATTAAAGAAAAGGCAATCGGGTCGGGCCAAAAGTTCTACCAAGTTACCGCCCTTCCCAACAAGATAGTAAATGAAAAGAAATAGCGACTAATGAGTTTAAGCATAAATATAGAAATATATCGATTTTTATTTTTACACAAACTTTTTCCCCCCCTGAAAATAGTGCACGTTGGTTTAAACATATTTATTCATTCATAATGTACAATACATATCTATTGTGTACAGAATGAAAATGGATTTAATCGAAAGCTTAAAGCTTATTGAGATTATCTCCATGGTACATGTTGAGGATTATGAAATCAAAATAAGAAAGAATAAGAAAAAGAATGAATTATGAGAGAGTGGGAGAGAGAGAGAGATGAGGGGGTCATGATGGAGAGAGACAGAGGGAATCTGCAAAACACAATGTCCAGTGCGCGAGTCTAGTTCCCTGCAATCATCAGCCATCTTGGGGCAGACATCCGCATAAGTTAGTGATAGTGAATACCTCTCGAATAAATAATTGGAATACTTTCTGCTCGACTCTGTGAATCTGTTTGAGTATATTATGAATGATTGAACTTCTGAAAATGGCAATCTATGTTCATCTGCCGAATAGTCATCCTATAGTAATGTATTTGTGCTCAGGGGATGCTATGTAATGGTAGCTGTTAATAATTGTAGTATTTGGGCACGGAATAGACAACAATTAAACAAGTAATGTTCAGGGTCTTCTGTGTGGAAACCATGGTCGTGTGTGGGATGATCACGTAAATGATTTCTAAGATGGTCACCATTCAAGTTCCTGCACACATTTCGTATTCAAGCATGGTGTACAGAATGTGATCTTTCACAATTAAGGTAATGTTTAGGAAATAGAATCACTAATAATGGAAATCGGACATAAGGCATATTAGGCATTAACCCTTCCCCCTTTGAAGCGCCTCTCGACGCCATTGCCTATTGCACATAGATTGACACATTAGTAGTCAAATAAGCTATATTTAAAAAGAGGAACAACGTAGTGAATACAACCCGTAATAATTCCTAGTAACCTCCATGAAGGTGGAGTAGGCAAGTTCACAGCTTATCCATTGCCACGATTGGTAAATTACAGCCAAATGTATGAAATAAAACTACATCTATGGGGGGAAAGGGTTAAGAAGAAATATCAAAGTCCACTCCCCTGTGCCCCGTCCACTCAAAGCTACAGCATACAAGACACGTGTTCCCCTAGAGTATTGTTCCTCAACCTGGTCGCCCTACACAGAAGTCCAATTTAAGCAGCTTGAAGCATACTTTGGGCATACTTTGATTGCTTCGACTGACGGTATTATATAAGATTCAGTACAACTGTGTAGCTGTCCCATCTGACCAATATCTAATCCCAACATCCCAACTATCTCGACATTCCCATCTGCACTCACAACGGCTCCTTACGGGCACAATTGACTACTACGAATACTTTTTCTTTGCAAGGACAGTCTACTATTGGAATAATCTTCCAGCAGATATGCCTCAGGTCTCAACGGTCCTGCATGTAAGCCCCAAGAACAAATAACAACGTTTTATCCTTTTATCATAAGCTCACTAAAGTCTTGCTTTTATCTTTATCTATTGATCTTAAACAGTTCACAATACTATGTCACTTGTCTCATTCTTTATTAGTACTAACATTCTTGTCAGAAGGACGTGCACTATCTAGATCCATACACTATCTAGATCCCTAAGGGATTTGATGTAATTGGAAGATAGATACACTGAACAGTAAAATAACAAGTGGACCCGACTAGACACATTGAAAATGAATATGAGGGTATCGGCAATATTAATAATAATTCTTCTGTCCGTGTGCAGTGGATTTGAAAGAATCCTGTTGGACCGCATTCTGTCGGCGAGTAGGACGTTCCACATGGTCGGCACCGCAATAAATTATGTATAGGATATAAGCCGAAAACGATCCAATATGTAAAATATTGGACTGTGTGAGGCGTGTAGCACCGAAGACACTACCAATACTTTACATATTGGATCCGTTTATGGCTTATATCTTACTTAAAACACACACTTATACAACAAGATCCTACTAATTAAAATTGTAAATTTCGTCCATTTATGCATAGGATTTAATATAATACTCTGGCCTTTTGACACCAGTCCAATATTAATAATAATGGACTGTAAGTACAAAGGTATGACAGTGCTTTATCCGATAAATAGACCAGTACACAATTTGAAATGGTCATATTTCACTCTGACAAGCTAATTCCATAACGAATATAAATTAATGCTTATAAATACAGTACAAGGTTTAAATTTAAACGAAAAATTAGGTTAAACTTTATTTATTTTACAACGATTGCGAAGCAAGTTTTAACAACTTATATTAATCGCTCTTGTTGGCGCGGATGAAAGCGTATATGTGGTCATTCGTGTGGGAGGAAACCGGAGTACCCGGAGAAAACCCACCTGTCCTATCTGCCAACCACTGTACCAGTTTAAATTAACAAGGCCACTGTATCAATGGAGTCTCTTTTCCCCCCCGGGTTTTACGCCTGCATCAGCACCATTTTTGGGCTATATCGCCGGCGAGCAGTTTACCTAACAACACCTTTCCTGGGCAGGCTCCATCGGTTAACCAGTACTTGGGTGCACCAACCTCCGTAAGAAACTCAATGGAGTCTAATGATTGAGAGTATACAATAGGAGTTGGTTGAGCGACATAAAATATGTCTTTCAAGGTCACCCTTGGGGATGGGGACTTACTGTTGGTGTAGAGAATTAGTCCTCGGATGTGTATGCAACATTTCAAAGGCATAACTTTGACTGTTTTTGATAAATGTTAATGTTTGAGATTTTCTTAACATATAAATCATTTCGGAAATGGGACTATTTTTGAGCAAATTTCAAGTTTAAGGTCACAATTGTGAGTGGGGACTTACTGTGAAGATAGTCAATACTCAATGTACACTATCAGACGAGGGTAACGAATCTTCCAATCTTCCACACCGTCACCAAAAAATCCAAATGATTCGACTGAAATATCATATATTCAGTATTCTACACAGACTTCTTCACCAATAGTAGCTACTACTTTTTTGTCTCATTCTTATTCTCCTATTCTTCTTAGCAGACAATAACATAACTTATAGGAGTGTCTTTGACTGCTTGTTATCAGCTACTAATGCTAAGCTTACCATGCTTACGTTTATATTCGTACTTTCATCAATCATATATACATAAATATCGCCATACCGTGTACCGATTTCTAGTATGCAGTGGAGAGAAATTCAATAAGCTTTTAGCTTTCATTTTAATCCACTTGTATTTATTGTGTACATAAATATTTGTAGCAAATTATGTTATATAATGTTGAATAAAAATGTTAAACCAATGTGTATGTGAAGTTTCAAAACCATAACTTGGATGGTTTTGGAGAATTGACATTGTACAGACGGATCTGTAGTCCAGTGGTAACACGCTGGACTGGTAATCCAGGGATCGCAGGTTCGATCCCACGTCTGACCATAATAAAATTAACGGTCTTTCAGATGGGACATTAAACCGAGGTCTCGTGTCGGTGCATTACACATTACTCCAGAGGAGATTCTGGAAGGCGTCGCTCAAATGGGCAACCGGTAGCGACGATAAATAAACGTAAAACCACCATTGACATTGTTTTGGGGTTATTTTTATGCATAATTTTATGCTACAACTTGTGAACTAGACTTAGGAAGTCAATGGTAGGAACATACAACATAACATGTATAGGGTGTGGTATTATTTAAGTCAATGGTAGGAACATACAACATGACATGTATAGGGTGTGCTATTATTTAAGTCAATGGTAGGAACATACAACATGACATGTATAGGGTGTGCTATTATTTAAGTCAATGGTATGAACATACAACATGATATGTATAGGGTGTGCTATTATTTAAGTCAATGGTATGAACATACAACATGACATGTATAGGGTGTGGTATTATTTAAGTCAATGGTATGAACATACAACATGACATGTATAGGGTGTGCTATTATTTAAGTCAATGGTATGAACATACAACATGACATGTATAGGGTGTGCTATTATTTTTAAGTCAATGGTAGGAACATACAACATAACATGTATAGGGTGTGCTATTATTTAATCTGGCATACTTTTTGCGTACTTCGCCGTACAATGTACAATGCATTGCATTAAAAAAAAACTTTTTTGGCTGCAGTATTTCAATTGATTGTAGCGATAATTAATTTCGACAAACCTTTCACAATGGGTCGGTCCCAGTTAATTAGGTAGGCTTCACGTGTTGAGAAGTTTGAGCATCTGCTGACATGTTTGAGCATCTGCTGACATGTTTGAGAACGTGTCGAGAAATTTGAGCAGGTGTGCCTGAGTGCGTTACCGTTACTCGATGAGGTATATCTCGAGAGATTAATATAAGTTGTAAAAATCACGGAGCACAATTTTTAGCGATTCTTGAGAAATGTTAAATTTTGACTTGGAAAATTGCGTTTTTCACGTGCGCAGTATACATCGGAACTCAGTTTTTCCGCCGATTTTCGTGCCAGATCGTGGGTGCGCACTATACACGGTAGCGCACTATACATAGCTAAATACGGTATGTATATTGTAGTCGCTCGCAACCTTGGGACATGTCACGGTCAGCCAGGTAGATACTGCCAATCAGTGGGGGCAACAGTCGAAGAACGCTCACCGCATACCGCTGGGCGGTGAAAGCTCATCAACAGCATTGAGCACGCGGATGAGTGGGACTGCACACAGCATTGAGCACGCGGATAAGTGGGACTGCACACAAACTAATATTTTAACCTGTTTTTTAATATATTTTTTAACATCCGTAAAACTAATGTACTTAGTAGTACATTAACCCAATAAAACAGTTGAAATGGGCCATCACATCGCAATAAACACACAGAAGAAAGTTCCCATATGTACAGATTGAGTATGTACAGATTGAGTATGTACAGATTGAGTATGTACTGATTGAGTATGTACAGATTGAGTATGTACTGATTGAGTATGTACAGATTGAGTATGTACTGATTGAGTATGTACAGATTGAGTATGTACTGATTGAGTATGTACATATTGAGTATGTACTGATTGAGTATGTACTGATTGAGTATGTACAGATTGAGTATGTACTGATTGAGTATGTACTGATTGAGTATGTACAGATTGAGTATGTACAGATTGAGTATGTACAGATTGAGTATGTACTGATTGAGTATGTACTGATTGAGTATGTACTGATTGAGTATGTACAGATTGAGTATGTACTGATTGAGTATGTACAGATTGAGTATGTACAGATTGAGTATGTACAGATTGAGTATGTACAGATTGAGTATGTACAGATTGAGTATGTACTGATTGAGTATGTACTGATTGAGTATGTACTGATTGAGTATGTACAGACAGACTTACATTGAAGGACAATCCCAAACTCAGGCGGTCAAAAACAATTCGCTGGCAATGTGATTCCAAGTCATTCTAAAACTATTCATGAAACAATATTTCCAAAAGAATCACTTGAACATATGTCAGAGGTTCTTTTAAATTAGGCTTCCCATGCATTTTCACTAACGGTAATGCATGTTTGCATGATTTATCCAACACTTGTTTAACGTGATTCTCGGCTAGTTTGGCACATCTCCGGATGCTAATTGGTTGCATCACCTTGAACTGAAGTAAGCTTTCTAAATCTGTTCCAAATAGCACGCATTTTAAGACACAGTTGAAAGAAAATTTAATTGCCATGGTGACCGTGTGGAATTGAAGCATTAGCCGATTTAGTATCTTTAATTATGCAATGTATCGCCAGTAAAATTGATTAAAAGATCTTTGATGTCTAATAAATTACTGATTGTTAAAAGGTAATAAAAATGTGATTTACGGTTCCCTAGGTATTATGGCTATGGGTGTATTTATGATTCTGTGACACTAACAGTTTGCACTAATTTAACGTTAGAAGTTAATGGATCAAACAGATTGCCTTCCCTTTCTGCTTCCCGGAATGTACACGCTACTGTCTGTGGAGACCACTCCCTGATCAGGTCTGGTGTGAATGGATCAGTGGTTATCAAGTCTAGATTTTCAATGTTCATGTTTGCAGTGAGTCGGTAGGAGTGGAGCATCATCCGGTCAGGTTTTGTATCTTGTCTCAAGCTGTATGTATAATCCCCCACAATAGTGTGTCCAACATAATCGCAGTGTACTCGTAACTGATGTGGTCGCCCTGAAATATAACCTTGCACTCATTAACCTTGCAAATTGTAATTATTTATTTAATTAGCTTAAACATATTTTATTTGGATCAAATACATATATACATATATAAACACAATTTTTTATACTTTCAAACTGATATGGGTCGAGAAACAAGCTTAAAGCTTATATGAATCCCTTCCTTTATTTAATTAGGGATTTGTTTAACCTTTCCCTCATAGAAGCACCTCTTGACACCATTACAATACCACATACATTGACAATGTAGTAGCCAACTCAATGTTCATTAACCCTTTCCCTCATAGAAGCACCTCTTGACACCATTACAATACCACATACATTGACAATGTAGTAGCCAAATCAATGTTCATTAACCCTTTCCCTCATAGAAGCACCTCTTGACACCATTACAATACCACATACATTGACAATGTAGTAGCCAAACCAATGTTCATTAACCCTTTCCCTCATAGAAGCACCTCTCGACGCCATTACCAATACGACATACATTGACAATATAGTAGCCAAACCAATATTCATAATGCAGGCCAGAATCTCATGTAGTCCCAGCAATATCTATGGAGGTCGGATAGATATGGTGACTACTTATCCACTGCATAATAGCTAAATGGCTGTCGTTTGCATGGATATATAATAGTATATTAACCTAAATCTCTATGAAGTCCCAGTAATATCTATGGAGGTGGGATAGATATGGCGACTACTTATCCACTGCATGATAGTTAAATGGCTGTTGTTTGCATGGAGATATAATAGTATATTAACCTCAACCTCTATGAAGGAAAGGGTTAACAAGTTTAAATGTTATTTAGTTTACAACGATTGCGAAGCAAGTTCTAACAACTTATATTAATCACTCCCGTTGGCGCGGATGAAAGCGTAAATGTGGTCATTCGTGTGGGAGGAAACCGGAGTACCCGGAGAAAACCTACCAGTCTGATCTGGCGACCACGGTACCAGGATCGAACCTGGGTTATATTGGTGAGTAAGTTTAACCACAGGTACCTGTGAC
>CM026397.1:74003122-74097921 GCA_014843695.1 Archivesica marissinica
GTTTAACCACAGGAACCTGTAACATTACTCATCTAAGTTTAACCACAGGAACCTGTAACATTACTCATCTAAGTTTAACCACAGGAACCTGTAACATTACTCATCTAAGTTTAACCACAGCAACCTGTAACATTACTCATCTAAGTTTAACCACAGGAACCTGTAACATTACTCATCTAAGTTTAACCACAGGAACCTGTGACATTACTCATCTAAGTTTAACCACAGGAACCTGTAACATTACTCATCTAAGTTTAACCACAGGAACCTGTAACATTACTCATCTATAACCACAGGAACCCATTACTTATAAGTTACCCACAGGAACCAATAACATTACTCATCTAAGTTTACCCACAGGAACCTGTAACATTACTCATCTAAGTTTAACCACAGGACCTGTAACATTACTCATCTAAGTTAACCACAGGAACCTGTAACATTACTCATCTAAGTTTAACCACAGGAACCTGTAACATTACTCATCTAAGTTTAACCACAGGAACCTGTAACGTACTCATCTAAGTTTAACCACAGGAACCTGTATTACTACTCTATCTAGTAGTTTAACCACAGGAACCTGTAACATTACTCATCTAAGTTTAACCACACACCTGTAACATTACTCATCTAAGTTTAACCACAGAATCTGTAACATTACTCATCTAAATTTAACCACAGGAACCTGTAACATTACTCATCTAAGTTTAACCACAGGAACCTGTAACATTACTCATCTAAGTTTAGCCACAGGAACCTGTAACATTACTCATCTAAGTTTAACCACAGAAACCTGTAACATTACTCATCTAAGTTTAACCACAGGATCCTATAACATTACTCATCTAAGTTTAACCACATGAACCTGTAACATTACTCATCTAAGTTTAACCACAAGAACCTGAAACATAACTCATCTAAGTTTAACCACAGGAACCTGTAACAGTACTCATCTAAGTTTAACCACAGGAACCTGTAACATTACTCATCTAAGCTTAACCACAGGAACCTGTAACATTACTCATCTAAGTTTAACCACAGGAACATGATATTTTACTCATCTAAGTTTAACCACAGGAACCTGTAATATTACTCATCTAAGTTTAACAACAGGAACCTGTGACAATACTAATCTAAATTTAACCACAGGAACCTGTAACATTACTCATCTAAGTTTAACCACAGGAACCTGTAACATTACTCATCTAAGTTTAGCCACAGGAACCTGTAACATTACTCATCTAAGTTTAACCACAGGAACCTGTAACATTACTCATCTAAGTTTAACCACAGAAACCTGTAACATTACTCATCTAAGTTTAACCACAGGATCCTATAACATTACTCATCTAAGTTTAACCACATGAACCTGTAACATTACTCATCTAAGTTTAACCACAAGAACCTGAAACATTACTCATCTAAGTTTAACCACAGGAACCTGTAACAGTACTCATCTAAGTTTAACCACAGGAACCTGTAACATTACTCATCTAAGTTTAACCACCGGAACCTGTAACAGTACTCATCTAAGTTTAACCACAGGAACCTGTAACAGTACTCATCTAAGTTTAACCACAGGAACCTGTAACATTACTTATCTAAGTTTAACCCTTTCAACCCCAAGTAACTGACATGGACTGGTGCATGCTATTTTTAGACCAATAAATTAATAAGAAAATTACATTTCGACCAGTTCATTTATCAAAATGGGTAATTTTATCTAAAAATATTATTATTACTGGCAAAAAAGTGCAGATCCTGATTAGACGGCTCGTTACGAGCCGGCTCATCTGGATCTACACTTTTCATAAGCCTATTTAGAGGCCTGTGGGGTTGAAAGGGTTAACCACAGGAACCTGTAACATTACTCATCTAAGTTTAACCAGAGGAACATGATATTTTACTCATCTAAGTTTAACCACAGGAACCTGTAACATTACTCATCTAAGTTTAACCACAGGAACCTGTAACATTACTCATCTAAGTTTAGCCACAGGAACCTGTAACATTACTCATCTAAGTTTAACCACAGGAACCTGTAACATTACTCATCTAAGTTTAACCACAGAAACCTGTAACATTACTCATCTAAGTTTAACCACAGGAACCTGTAACATTACTCATCTAAGTTTAACCACAGGAACCTATAACATTACTCATCTAAGTTTAACCACAGGAACCTGTAACATTATTCATCTAAGTTTAACCACAGGAACCTGTAACATTAATCATCTAAGTTTAACCACAGGAACCTGTGACATTACTCATCTAAGTTTAACCACAGGAACCTATGACATTACTCATCTAAGTTTAACCACAGGAACCTGTGACATTACTCATCTAAGTTTAACCACAGGAACCTGTAACATTACTCATCTAAGTTTAACCACAGGAACCAATAACATTACTCATCTAAGTTTAACCACAGGAACCTGTAACATTACTCATCAAAGTTTAGCCACAGGAACCTGTAACATTACTCATCTAAGTTTAACCACCGGAACCTGTAACATTACTCATCTAAGTTTAACCACAGGAACCTGTAACATTACTCATCTAAGTTTAGCCACAGGAACCTGTAACAGTACTCATCTAAGTTTAACCACAGGAACCTGTAACATTACTCATCTAAGTTTAACCACAGGAACCTGTAACATTACTCATCTAAGTTTAACCACAGGAACCTGTAACATTACTCATCTAAGTTTAGCCACATGAATCTGTAGCATTACTCATCTAAGTTTAACCACAGGAACCTGTACCATTACTCATCTAAGTTTAACCACAGGAACCTGTAACATTACTCATCTAAGTTTAACCACAGGAACCTATAACATTACTCATCTAAGTTTAACCACAGGAACCTGTAACATTACTCATCTAAGTTTAACCACAGGAACCTGTAAAATTACTCATCTAAGTTTAACCACAGGAACCTGTAACATTACTCATCTAAGTTTAACCACAGGAACCTGTAACATTACTCATCTAAGTTTAACAACAGGAACCTGTAACATTACTCATCTAAGTTAACCACAGGAACCTGTAACATTACTCATCTAAGTTTAACCACAGGAACCTGTAAATTACTCATCTAAGTTTAACCACAGGAACCTGTAACATTACTCATCTAAGTTTAGCCACATGAATCTGTAGCATTACTCATCTAAGTTTAACCACAGGAACCTGTAACATTACTCATCTAAGTTTAGACACAGGAACCTATAACATTACTCATCTAAGTTAACCACAGGAACCTGCAACATTACTCATCTAAGTTTAACCACAGGAACCTATAACATTACTCATCTAAGTTTAACCACAGGAACCTGTACCATTACTCATCTAAGTTTAACCACAGGAACCTGTGACATTACTCATCTAAGTTTAACCACAGGAACCTGTAACATTATTCATCTAAGTTTAACCACAGGAACCTATAACATTACTCATCTAAGTTTAACCACAGGAACCTGTAACATTACTCATCTAAGTTTAACCACAGGAACCTGTAAAATTACTCATCTAAGTTTAACCACAGGAACCTATAACATTACTCATCTAAGTTTAACCACAGGAACCTGTAACATTACTCATCTAAGTTTAACCACAGGAACCTGTAACATTACTCATCTAAGTTTAACCACAGGACCCTGTAACATTACTCATCTAAGTTTAACCACAGGACCCTGTAAATTACTCATCTAAGTTTAACCACAGGACCTGTGACATTACTCATCTAAGTTTAACCACAGGAACATGATATTTTACTCATCTAAGTTTAACAACAGGAACCTGTAACATTACTCATCTAAGTTTAACCACCGGAACCTGTAACATTACTCATCTAAGTTTAACCACAGGAACCTGTAACATTACTCATCTAAGTTTAACCACAGGAACCTGTAACATTACTCATCTAAGTTTAACCACAGGAACCTGTGACATTACTCATCTAAGTTTAACCAATGGAACCTGTAACATTACTCATCTAAGTTTAACCACAGGAACCTGTAACAGTACTCATCTAAGTTTAACCACAGGATCCTGTAACATTACTCATCTAAGTTTAACCACAGCAACCTGTAACATTACTCATCTAAGTTTAACCACAGGATCCTGTAACATTACTCATCTAAGTTTAACCACAGGAACATGATATTTTACTCATCTAAGTTTAACCACAGGAACCTGTAATATTACTCATCTAAGTTTAACAACAGGAACCTATAACATTACTCATCTAAGTTTAACCACAGGACCTGTACCATTACTCATCTAAGTTTACCACAGGAACCTGTGAACATTACCATCTAAGTTTAACCACAGGAACCTGTAACATTACTCATCTAAGTTTAACCACAGGAACCTGTAACATTACTCATCTAAGTTTAACCACAGGAACCTGTAACATTACTCATCTAAGTTTACCCACAGGAACCTGTAAAATTACTCATCTAAGTTAAACCACAGAACCTGTAACATTACTCATCTAAGTTTAACCAATGGAACCTGTGACATTACTCATCTAAGTTTAACCACAGGAACCTGTAACATTACTCATCTAAGTTTAACCACAGGAACCTGTAACAGTACTCATCTAAGTTTAACCACAGGAACCTGTAACATTACTCATCTAAGTTTAGCCACAGGAATCTGTAGCATTACTCATCTAAGTTTAACCACAGGAACCTGTAACATTACTCATCTAAGTTTAGCCACATGAATCTATAACATTACTCATCTAAGTTTAACCACAGGAACCTGTAACATTACTCATCTAAGTTTAACCACAGGAACCTGTAAAATTACTCATCTAAGTTTAACCACAGGAACCTGTAACATTACTCATCTAAGTTTAACCACAGGAACCTATAACATTACTCATCTAAGTTTAACCACAGGAACCTGTAACATTACTCATCTAAGTTTAACCACAGGAACCTGTAACATTACTCATCTAAGTTTAACCACAGGAACCTGTAACATTACTCATCTAAGTTTAACCACAGGAACCTGTAACATTACTCATCTAAGTTTAGCCACATGAATCTGTAGCATTACTCATCTAAGTTTAACCACAGGAACCTGTAACATTACTCATCTAAGTTTAGCCACATGAATCTATAACATTACTCATCTAAGTTTAACCACAGGAACCTGCAACATTACTCATCTAAGTTTAACCACAGGAACCTATAACATTACTCATCTAAGTTTAACCACAGGAACCTGTACCATTACTCATCTAAGTTTAACCACAGGAACCTGTGACATTACTCATCTAAGTTTAACCACAGGAACCTGTAACATTATTCATCTAAGTTTAACCACAGGAACCTATAACATTACTCATCTAAGTTTAACCACAGGAACCTGTAACATTACTCATCTAAGTTTAACCACAGGAACCTGTAAAATTACTCATCTAAGTTTAACCACAGGAACCTGTAACATTACTCATCTAAGTTTAACCACAGGAACCTATAACATTACTCATCTAAGTTTAACCACAGGAACCTGTAACATTACTCATCTAAGTTTAACCACAGGACCCTGTAACATTACTCATCTAAGTTTAACCACAGGACCCTGTAAAATTACTCATCTAAGTTTAACCACAGGACCCTGTGACATTACTCATCTAAGTTTAACCACAGGAACATGATATTTTACTCATCTAAGTTTAACAACAGGAACCTGTAACATTACTCATCTAAGTTTAACCACCGGAACCTGTAACATTACTCATCTAAGTTTAACCACAGGAACCTGTAACATTACTCATCTAAGTTTAACCACAGGAACATGATGTAACATTACTCATCTAAGTTTAACCACAGGAACCTGTAACATTACTAATCTAAGTTTAACCACAGGAACCTGTAACATTACTCATCTAAGTTTAATCACAGGAACCTGTAACAGTACTCATCTAAGTTTAACCACAGGAACCTGTAACATTACTCATCTAAGTTTAACCACAGGAACCTGTAACATTACTCATCTAAGTTTAACCACAGGAACCTGTAACATTACTCATCTAAGTTTAACCACAGGAACCTGTAACATTACTCATCTAAGTTTAACAACAGGAACATGATATTTTACTCATCTAAGTTTAACCACAGGAACCTGTAACATTACTCATCTAAGTTTAGCCACAGGAACATGATATTTTACTCATCTAAGTTTAACCACAGGAACATGATATTTTACTCATCTAAGTTTAACCACAGGAACCTGTAACATTACTCATCTAACTTTAACCATAGGAACCTGTAACATTACTCATCTAAGCTTAACCACAGGAACCTGTAACATTACTCATCTAAGTTTAACCACAGGAACCTGTAACATTACTCATCTAAGTTTAACCACAGGAACATGATGTAACATTACTCATCTAAGTTTAACCACAGGAACCTGTAACATTACTAATCTAAGTTTAACCACAGGAACCTGTAACATTACTCATCTAAGTTTAACCACAGGAACCTGTAACAGTACTCATCTAAGTTAACCACAGGAACCTGTAACATTACTCATCTAAGTTTAACCACAGGAACCTGTAACATTACTCATCTAAGTTTAACCACAGGAACCTGTAACATTACTCATCTAAGTTTAACCACAGGAACATGATATTTTACTCATCTAAGTTTAACCACAGGAACCTATAACATTACTCATCTAACTTTAACCATAGGAACCTGTAACATTACTCATCTAAGTTTAACCACAGGAACCTATAACATTACTCATCTAACTTTAACCACAGGAACCTGTAACATTACTCATCTAGGTTAAACCACAAGAACCTGTAACATTACTCATCTAAGTTTAACCACAGGAGCCTGTAACATTACTCATCTAAGTTTAACCACAGGAACCTGTAACATTACTCATCTAAGTTTAACCACAGGAACCTGTAACATTACTCATCTAAGTTTAGCCACAGGAACCTGTAACATTACTCATCTAAGTTTAACCACAGGAACCTGTAACATTACTCATCTAAGTTTAGCCACAGGAACCTGTAACATTACTCATCTAAGTTTAACCACAGGAACCTGTAACATTACTCATCTAGGTTAAACCACAAGAACCTGTAACATTACTCATCTAAGTTTAACCACAGGAACCTGTAACATTACTCATCTAAGTTTAACCACAGGAACCTGTGACATTACTCATCTAAGTTTAACCACAGGAACCTGTGACATTACTCATCTAAGTTTAACCACAGGAACCTGTAACATTACTTATCTAAGTTTAACCACAGGAACCAATAACATTACTCATCTAAGTTTAACCACAGGAACCTGTAACATTACTGATCTAAGTTTAACCACAGGAACCTGTAACATTACTCATCTAAGTTTAACCAAAGGAACCTGTAACATTACTCATCTAAGTTTAGCCACAGGAACCAATAACATTACTCATCTAAGTTTAACCACAGGAACCTGTAACATTACTCATCAAAGTTTAGCCACAGGAACCTGTAACATTACTCATCTAAGTTTAACCACAGGAACATGATATTTTACTCATCTAAGTTTAACCACAGGAACCTGTAACATTACTCATCTAAGTTTAACCACAGGAGCCTGATATTTTACTCATCTAAGTTTAACCACAGGAGAATTTGTTTGTGTGATTTACCAGTAACTGATTAAAGCACATCATTGATGTTTCCTGCAATTTACCTGTAATTGCTATAAGTGCAACATTAGATGGTGTAATTTACCTGTAATTGCTATAAGCTCAACATTAGATGGTGTAATTTACCTGTAATTGCTATAAGCGCAAAATTAGATGGTGTAATTTACCTGAAATTGCTATAAATGCGACATTATATGGTGTAATTTACCTGTAATTGCTATAAGCGCAACATTAGATGGTGTAATTTACCTGTAATTGCTATAATCGCAAAATTAGATGGTGCAATTTACCTGTAATTGCTATAAGTGCAACATTAGATGGTGTAATTTACCTGTAATTGCTATAAGCGCAACATTAGATGGTGTAATTTACCTGTAATTGCTATAAGCGCAACATTAGATGGTGTAATGTACCTGTAATTGCTATAAATGCAACATTAGATGGTGTAATGTACCTGTAATTGGTATAAGCTCAACATTAGATGGTGTAATTTACCTGTAATTGCTATAAGTGCAACATTAGATGGTGTAATTTACCTGTAATTGCTATAAGCGCAACATTAGATGGTGTAATGTACCTGTAATTGGTATAAGCTCAACATAAGATGGTGTAATTTACCTGTAATTGCTATAAATGCAACATTAGATGGTGTAATGTACCTGTAATTGGTATAAGCTCAACATTAGATGGTGTAATTTACCTGTAATTGCTATAAGCGCAAAATTAGATGGTGTAATTTACCTGTAATTGCTATAAATGCAACATTAGATGGTGTAATTTACCTGTAATTGCTATAATCGCAAAATTAGATGGTGTAATTTACCTGTAATTGCTATAAGCGCAACATTAGATGGTGTAATTTACCTGTAATTGCTATAAGCGCAACATTAGATGGTGTAATTTACCTGTAATTGCTATAAGCGCAACATTAGATGGTGTAATTTACCTGTAATTGGTATAAGCTCAACATTAGATGGTGTAATTTACCTGTAATTGCTATAAATGCAACATTAGATGGTGTAATTTACCTGTAATTGCTATAAGCACAATATTAGATGGTGTAATTTACCTGTAATTGCTATAAGTGCAACATTAGATGGTGTAATTTACCTGTAATTGCTATAAGCACAACATTAGATGGTGTAATTTACCTGTAATTGCTATAAGCGCAACATTAGATGGTGTAATTTACCTGTAATTGCTATAAGCGCAACATTAGATGGTGTAATTTACCTGTAATTGCTTTAAGTACAACTTTTGATGCTGGTTGTCCGTCAAAATGGCCTTTTTCTAAACAAATCAACAATGTCTGTGTAGATTTGGGGCCTTTACAAGCAGGATGGTTACTGGCACAATGTCTACCTGGCCACTCTACATCTTCTAAACTTCCGGTTGCAACATTGATATATATACTATTGTGTTCTACGTGACCTCTAACCTACAATAAAATACAAGTCACATCCCTTAGCTGTAAGGCAAAGTTTAAAATCTCTGAGGAAATAACATATCCGAAGACATGGTACCCTGAAAAAAGATAATAACAAACGTGTGTACAAAACATCTGTAGCTTAGTAATTAATTATCCATATTGGTTAGGGGTAATAATTTGAAGTGCTTACTCCAAGTAATTTAAAACGTTTCTAGATTATTTTTTTGTCTGTAAAATTGTAAATGGAAGGATAAAACTATAATATATATATATATATACAAACAGTCAACTACAATTTATAGATATGACCACAGTAGAACTGGTTTTCTATGTAATTTCCATTTGTAAATTACCTCCCTTTTTGGATATTTATTTACAAAATCATTAATAAATGGTAGTTTACTAAAGTCAACATTAGGATAAATTTGCATATGAATAATTGTTTTATGTTTCAATTTGAATACAATATATAGAAAGTGCCTCTTCTCTCTCCTTCATGGCGATGGATTCCATCAGGAATGAGGTCTCGAGAGTGATTAATATAAGTTGAAAGAACTTGTTTCGCAATCGAGCTAAAATAAATTTGTATAAACTTATAGACAGAAACTGGAGAAATCAGGGCAAATTATTAACCCAATAGCAATATGGATGATGATCCACTAAGTTAATTACTAAACTACAGTCCGCCTCCGTGGTCTAGTAGTTACGGTCGCTAGCTTGTATACCACTATAACCTATAATCACTGATGGTCATGGGTTCGACACCCGCTCAGACCGTGTCTCTTTATATGAAAAAGTTGGCAGTTTCTTACGGAGGTTGGTGCACCAAGTACTGGTTAACCGATGGTGCCTGCCCAGGAAAGGTGTTGTTAGGTAAACTGTCCGTCTCTCAAATGGGTAACGGTAGTGACGTTAAATAAACTTAAATAAAAAAATAACTACAGATGTTTGGTTCAGATGTTTGTTATTATCTCTTTCAGGGTACATGGATTGTTTTCCATAACTGAGCAGTACTTGAAAACAATTTAGATTCTATTTTTTGAATGCACTGTAAGGTTAGTCAGGGTTCCCGCTGTCGGTTGCCAATGGTGCCAATGGTGCCAATTGCGACAGAAAACAAATATTGGCGCTAAATTTTGTTTAATTGGCGAAAATATTTGGCGCAACTTTTTTTTTTGTCTTTTATTTTTATTTGTTTTTTTTTATCAAATACATGGCTTCAAATATTTATTTACAGAGGGAACCCTGGTTAGTTGATACCTGATGTTACTATAAAAAGTTTCTGAAAATAGGTTATGGCTGAGCCACTAAAACTGTTTGTACTAGAACCAGTTGCCTAAGTTTACCTAATCCATTAGTTTGCTAGTTTACACATGGCTAATGTCAACTTATGGATGAAGCTTACCAGTGCCAGGTAATATTTCACCACATGTCTGCGCTGGAATTGTTGTGATAGGAGCTTGGCTGCATTTTTGCTTAAAGCTAGGCAATATAGTCCACTAGTAGCAAAGTCCAAACGATGCACATTTCTGAAAAACAAAGACAGAGAAAAAATATAATAGAAATAGAAGCATTATAGCACATAGAGCATCCGTGGTGTGACGGACACTGTGTCTGCCTAGTAACTAATAGGCAGGGCTCACCAGAGCAAGCACACGATTATGACCATAACTTAAGCATGAGTGAAATATTTAGAGGTCATTGCGTGGCTAGTTTCATATCAGCATAGGTATCCACCAGAGGTAACTTGATATCAGACTGAGACACACTTTGACACACTGAGACGCTACAGGAAGTAAACAAATAGCACTGAGTGAGCCAGGGTTCATTCTAGGTCAGAATTTTTGGGAGAAGTGAGAAAGCGCGTGATCGCTTCCTTAAATGGTGTTCTTTAATATACTTCTGCAAAATAGGGTTAAAAGGCACAGCACAACCATTAAATACAACATTTGAATAGGAGTGCTTTATAATGGGCCAGTGTATCTTAAAAAGCGTAAAAACCAAAATATATATTTTTTAGGGAGAAGTGGGGCCCCCAGAGGGCGAAGTCAGGAGCCCTAGGGCGACAATTTCGCCCACATCGCCCTCTAGAATGATCCCTGGTGAGGCTCAATGGCGGCTGAACTTGCTGGCAGTACCATCAATTTCCTGGCGAGCTGACTGAAGTCTTTGGTGATCACGCCCGACCTCTCCACACATGACCACCATACAGCTGGCTTCGAGTTGTTGATGGAGGATTCCTGTTGTAGCACCTTAGGAATTGGCAGTGTCTCGGACATGTAGTTGAGGAGTTCGGGTACAAGTTCCGGCTTGGTCTCATGAAGAAGCTCCTGGGCACTGGTGACGTGTTGAAATTGTGTACAAACAAACAGTGTGGGTCATCTCAAATTATGATTCTGACTTCTTTAATAACTAATTGATTATTTTAATAATACAGCTATATTATGAACACATTTCAGGGATAATCCTAAAAACATTTGCATTTTGCCTACTACATTAAACATTTAAAATACCTCCAATAAATGTATGTATAAACTCCTTAAACTGTGTTTGTATACAATGTATATTAGAGTAATAATGAACAGTCTCAATAATGTTAGATCTCTAACATTTATATAAAGATTATAAGCAATGCGTAAATGCCACTATGAATGCCTGTATTTTTCGTCATATTCTTCAAAAGCAGTTCATTTTCATCCTGCACACATGATACTACAATCAGTACACCGGGTAATAGAAATTGTATGGTATATATACCTGTATTTACCACCAAAATCATCCAAATTCTTATTTCCCGGTATCCAAATTCTTATTTCCCAGTATTTCCCGGTATTTCCCAGTATTTCCCGGTATTTCCCGGTATTTCCCGCCATCCCGGGAAATACTCTTATTTCCCGGGAAATTGCCAACCCTGTGGTGAGCATGCGTTATATTCTCAGGAACTAGTTATGATACGGTTTGTCATGTTTGATACATGCTCATGACTGTGGAAAACACAGCATATCAACCTAGGTAGTAGACAGTATTGTGGTAGACAAATAACGGTAACAAATAGGCTCAAATTCATATAAGTAATAAAATTTCATCATTCAAATACAAATTTTCTTTTTATTAGAGGCTGAAAAGTGTTTTTATGTTGTGGTTAGGTGACATCAGTTACGTTTGTGTTCACAACATTTTCAACATGCAGCGACAACTCTGCAAGGATCCACAATAGAAAAGCAGTCACACACTTTACAAACAGTGAGATATCGGGTTATATCTCATTGATATATAAATACTTGTGCTATAGGCGAGTATGTACAGTACCTGAAACTATGAGCTATTGTTGGATCAACCAACTCAGGAAACATCTTTCTAAGTTGATGTTCCACTGTCATTTCCGTTGGATCATCAAAGTTAATTTTAATATCATATCCTTTGTTGATACACAAGAAGTTTTCGCTTTTGTACACAACTGTAGGGAGGTTCTTGTTCCTGTACCTTTCTTCTGACCGAACTCGTGCAAGGTCTTGTGCTGCCATTCTAAACTGTCGTGATTGCTGAAGAAATATAGTCCTTACTGCAAAATAGATAAGTATTTAGAGGAACGTTACCAAAATGATGAGCATGCGCATACCTTCATGCGAAATAACGTACAAAAACGGCCTGCCTAATAAATTTTGCTTTATTAGTCAGTACCTAATAAAGCTTTCGTGACAGACTACTTTTATGACCCAGATTACGGTTTGTAAATAAACAAAGTGTCTATCGTCACATTGTGTTGTCTGCTAAGTTTGGAAAATGTCCAAATATTCCAGATTTTCATGTGTATGCCATTTAATTACAGGGATTACTTCGTGACCTGAATATTGGACCGCCGCACCATTTACTAATACTTAGGGCTAACCGTGGATATAAATAGAAATATCAATGCGCAACATATTACCAAATGCGTAGCGAGTTTGTAAGCTG
The DNA here is from genome assembly GCA_014843695.1 of Archivesica marissinica. Lineage (NCBI taxonomy): Eukaryota > Metazoa > Mollusca > Bivalvia > Venerida > Vesicomyidae > Archivesica > Archivesica marissinica. Next base: position 74,016,177 of record CM026397.1, read on the forward strand.
TCATGGGTAGCTTGTTTGTTTTTGTGTCTGGTGCACACTCAGAATGTAGGATAAATAGAATATTAGGTTACTGTCTTATAAATTTTAATTTATTAGGCTCGTCTCCGAACAAATACAAGGCTCAGCAGAGCCTCGCCTTGTATTTTTTCTCCGACTCACCTAATAAATTATTTATAAGACAGTAACCTAATATTCTCTATATCTTGTAAAATATTGTTTAGGGCCCTGTAAGGGATTTGACATTGATGTTACTCATAGTTCAACATACATTAGGATTTTTATGTATTTATTTATGTATGTATGTTCCATTAATGTCATACCCCTTGCTGGGACGTAGACATGTTTTCCTGGGCAAGCCCCGCCGACATAAGTGGTTAACCAGTACTAAGCAATGTGTGTGAGGTACCTTGCTCAATGACACTATATACGTGGCCTGACCGAGTATCGAACCCGGGACCTATCGACACTCTACCACTGGACCACGTATGCCACACTTACACAAGTATGAAAGGTGAATGTAAGGGTGGTTTTTCATTCTATTTCAAATACATGCTACTTTCCGTTTCTGTACTGACATTGTGCTGCATCTGTGGTAGAACGTCAGATTTGGAATTGAACGGTCCTGGGTTAGATACTTGTTGGCTAAACATGCCCAGGAAATCATCTCTAGACGAACATATAGAACCCTGTTGACATTTCAGTTGACTCCCATTTTTACAAATTTATTTCAGCTCAATTGCGAAACAAGTTCTTACAACTTATATTAATCCATCTCGAAACCTCATTCCTGATAGAATCAATCGCCACGAGGGAGAGAGAAGAGGCACGTGGACTATAAATGCCTTGCCTAATGCCATAATCATTTGGGGATAATCATATAACGGCTCCAGCAATTGTTTGTCCGTTTTACCTCGAGAATCTGGAACCGTGAGATACCACTATACAGTAGACGTGTGTACCTGTTCGCGGGACATGACGCATAGTAGCTACGAAATAAGAATTCACGTTGTTGACTTAAATTATTAGAAATAATTACATGCAATAAAATTATAGTGAACACAAGTGAGCCGTCATTAGTGAGCCCTCATTTGCAGCAAACATTAAATATTTCCAACAAACATTAATTATACCAGCAAACACTAACTTGAAAATAATTAGCTCCCCTTGTAATTTTCCATTATTATGACAATCTTATTAACCGCCAAAAGATCCAGGTATGAAACAACAAAATTATAATTACAGACAATAGTATATTTGGTAGCGAATATGTAGACAGCTTGGCAATTAGACCCTATATAATTGGGTATAGGTACATAGCATTGTGTAATAGCTATAAAAGAACACCACATATCACACTCTACAATGCCAATGGGTCAGCACCATAGGAATAAAGGGCATAATATGCTATGGGATCTCTCTGGGACCCTACACTTAGTCAACTGAGGACCACCCCTTCGAAAACCACAGAATTACGGTTCCGGGCCTCTTTGGTATTGAATAGCGAGCAAAGTAGGCGATGTGACCCCACAAGACCGGGTATACGTATGTAGCCTGGTATCATAGCTGCTAAGTGACACCAAGTATGCCTCTCCATCTTGGCCTGGGTGGACCCTACACTTAGTCAACTGACGACCACCCCTTCGAAAACCACAGAATTACGGTTCCGGGCCTCTTTGGCACTGAATAGCGAGCAAAGTAGGCGATGTGACCCCATAAGACCGGGTATACGTATGTAGCCTGGTATCATAGCTGCTAAGTGACACCACGTATGTCTCTCCATCTTGGCCTGGGTGGACCCTACACTTAGTCAACTGAGGACCACCCCTTCGAAAACCACATAATTACGGTACCAGGCCTCTTTGGTATTGAATAGCGAGCAAAGTAGGCGATGTGACCCCACAAGACAGGGTATACCTATGTAGCCTGGTATCATAGCTGCAAAGTGATACCAAGTATGCCTCTCCATCTTGGCCTGGGTGGACCCTACACTTAGTCAACTGAGGACCACCCCTTCGAAAACCACAGAATTACGGTTCCGGGCCTCTTTGGTACTGAATAGCGAGCAAAGTAGGCGATGTGACCCCATAAGACCGGGAATACGTATGTAGCCTGGTATCATAGCTGCAAAGTGACACCAAGTATGCCTCTCCATCTTGGCCTGGGTGGACCCTACACTTAGTCAACTGACGACCACCCCTTCGAAAACCACAGAATTACGGTTCCGGGCCTCTTTGGTACTGCATAGCGAGCAAAGTAGGCGATGTGACCCCACAAGATCGGGTATACTTATGTAGCCTGGTATCATAGCTGCAAAATGACACCAAGAATGCCTCTCCATCTTGAACTGGGTGGACCCTACACTTACTCAACTGAGGACCACCCCTTCGAAAACCTACAGAATTACGGGTTTCCGGGCCTCTTGGTACTGCCATAGCGAGCAAAGTAGGCGATATGTGACCCCATAAGCGGGAATAGCCTTGTTAGCCCTGGTATCATAGCTGCAAAGTGACACCAAGTATGCCTCTCCATCTTGGCCTGGGTGGACCCTACACTTAGTCAACTGACGACCACCCCTTCGAAAACCCACATAATTACGGTTCCGGGCCTCTTTGGTACTGCATAGCGAGCAAAGTAGGCGATGTGACCCCACAATACCTGGTATACGTATGTAGCCTGGTATCATAGCTGCACAGTGACACCAAGAATGCCTCTCCATCTTGGCCTGGGTTGACCCTACACTTAGTCAACTGAGGACCACCCCTTCGAAAACCACAGAATTACGGTTCCGGGCCTCTTTGGTACTGCATAGCGAGCAAAGTAGGCGATGTGACCCCATAAGACCTGGAATACGTATGTAGCCTGGTATCATAGCTGCAAAGTGACACCAAGTATGCCTCTCCATTTTGGCCTGGGTGGACCCTACACTTAGTCAACTGACGACCACCATGTCGAAAACCACAGAATTACGATTCCGGGCCTCTTTGGTATTGAATAGCGAGAAAAGTAGGCGATGTGACCCCATAAGACCGGGTATACGTATGTAGCCTGGTATCATAGCTGCTAATTGACACCAAGTATGCCTCTCCATCAAACTGGGTGATGTGAACACATAAACAACAACAAGCTATTGTTCAGTATATCTTCAGTTTTGAATAAGCTAATACATGTTTCTGTACAAAACATAGTATGTGAACTACATTAGAGAATGTTGTTATGGCACAGAAATATGTCTCTCTTTCTGTCACATGCATCGATTTCCGACATACCTTAGGAATAAATAGTTAATCATCAGTAAATAGCAAGTCTCTCAACTCCAAGTAATGTAGAGTAGTTTTTAACCTGGATCAAACAAACGTTTAATCAATTTGCAGTTTATAACATTGTTTAAACATCTCACTAGATTAACTACTCATACAGTTGGAATCATATTTCAAAGACATTCTTTTTCAGCACTCCATCTGGAATATGTAACCTCTTCAAGATAGTGGGATTTCTGGAAAAAAGAACAAATACAGTTAACTTTAAGTTAGTGAATTTGTTAAACAATATACTAACACTGTGTCATATTATCATACAGGAACAAACTAGGGTTAGGGTTAGCAATAGAGGGGTGAGGTGCGGAATAGAGGGGTGAGGTGCGGAATAGAGGGTGAGGTGCGGATTAGAGGGGTGAGGTGCGGATTAGAGGGGTGAGGTGTGGAATAGAGGGGTGAGGTGCGGGATAGAGGGTGAGGTGCGGATTAGAGGGGTGGGGGGGGGGGCGAATAGAGGGGTTGAGGGCGGAATGAGGGGGGGTGCGGAGAATAGAGGGTGAGGTGGGAGTTGTAGGAGGGGTGGAGGTGCGGGAAAGGGGTTGGGTGTGGATTAGAGGGGTGAGGTGTGGAATAGAGGGGTCAGGTGCGGAATAGAGGGTGAGGTGCGGATTAGAGGGGTGGGGTGCGGAATAGAGGGGTGAGGTGCGGAATAGAGGGGTGAGGTGCGGAATAGAGGGGTGAGGTGCGGATTAGAGGGGTGAGGTGCGGATTAGAGGAATATTTATTACAATGAAAATAGATGGGAACAATTTGGGACCAGAGAAAATGTCATGTTTGGAGGGTATTCCGGATATAGAGGGGATCCAGATTAAAGGGATTTACTGTATTTGGTTTCTTTTAACTACATTGAATACCAACATTTCACAAAAAGTATCAGTCCCATTTAAACAATCAGTGTACTCCATAGCCTGGTCTTTAAGTATGTGTACAATATATGTTCCAATTACTTTCATGACCAACAAGATGATATATTTCCCTTATTTGACCAATCAAAAGGTTTAAAGCTTCAAGTGCTTTCATGTTTCATAATGTCCCTCTATTAAACACAATATTAACTTTACAAGAACGTGTTGACTAATGCCAGATTTATCCCGAGACGACAATTGAATAAGTAGGTTTTCCCAAAACTATTTTACTTTATACTGTAAACGTTTTATCTGTAGCATCATTATTACGTTGACTGAGCCAGCTGTCGCTGTATAGGTCGACGCCCTTTCTGGAACGCCATGACCCGTCATTGGTGGCAGTCCTGTATAAACTCAGGTATCCTTTCATATGTGGTCATTACCAGCATCGGAACATGTTTCCCAATTTATGCTTTTTTTCAACGACATTAAAATTGTCAATTATTCCATCAACTGTTGAAGTGTTATTTCATCTTCTCTTTCTTAAACCGCATATCTCTTTTATCCGGTAATACCTCTTACACTATTCATATTGTTGTATTCGTCTTATCTACAGTCTGCATCACTTGTCAATTAGCACAATTCATTCTCTTATAAACTGTTTGTAGCTAGCAAACAAATACAGTTATTGTACACACAATGTTCAGGTTCCATAACACACGAAGATCATGTCATATTGTAGCTATCTCTTACTCACGAACAATGTTGACTGTTCACCATATTTCACTTCATTTCTGGATAAGCACTTGTTCACTAGATTGTTACTGCTTCTGAGTACAAGCTTCAGTTTCACATTAAGGAACCAGTGTATATTACAATCATATATGAAAGATACATCTGTCAACAGTCAGTTATCCCTGTATAGGTAGTGTAATTATATGCATTCTACCCGTCATTGGTGGCACTCTGACAATATATCTGCTACAGATATGTATATACAATAAAACATGACAATAAACATAATTCCCATGGAAAAAAGAAAACTTCTTTCCCTTTATATCAATTAAATTGACTAATGTAGATAATAGAATTGTTGATTTTCTTCCGGTTATAAACTGGTCCCATTTGAACCCAATAAATGAATGGAACATTTTATGAAAAACGTTTACCCAACAGTAAACAAAAATCAGAATCATGGCAAAATCTGGCATCGTTTTTTGTTTAATTTTCTCAAACAATATGTATTGCACACCAATCTTGTTGATATCATAACGTTTTTCTATGGAACTGCTCTTTTTCCTTGAAATGTGTATGTTCACCACCATATTGTTTTGCTTTGGAATTAAAAGTCATACTGTCAGCTTAAACATACGTGCTCTTGTAACACGTATCGGACACAATGCGCGACATGTAATAGAACTGGTGAAATAATCAACATATACACCTACGACTCTATAGTCAACAATGTAAGATTAAAAACCAAAGTCTGCACACACATCCAAAGAGCGTGTGAATACTTCTCATACCTAAATTCAATATCTCATAATGGAACTTAAAGCAAATAACATATACTGAACTTCGAAATCACAAGCTCGAAGTAATACATACCTCTCCATTTGGGTTGAGTTAATCGCATACACTAAATCAAAATATCAAAAATATCTATTTTTGAGGATAACATAGCAATTATATACCTTGAGATTAACCGTTCAATGTCAAATAAAAGTCATGTGCAATCAAGCTTTGTTTTGTGTAACCAGGAACCAGGTAGAACCACTGACAGCTGAATGGAGCACATGCAATAATCCGACATTCTCAGTTCGCTTCACACACTACAACGGTAATGGGCATGTTATTTGAAGTCAACTGCCTTATTGGCTTAACCAATCGTCAATGGGGGCCCCTAGAACAATTAACATATCAAAATACATGTATTATTAACATGGATAAATGGTCAGTTTCCCTTCTGATCAGAATATAATCTTAAATACATTTATTAGGGAAATACTAGTACTACAGTACAATCAGCCAAATATGTATAACAAGATTTGAAACAGTAGAGAACCATGAACAGTTGATTCATGATGATATTGATTTCTAGCAGACCAGTTGACAGGATTAAGGCCAATGAACTAGTGTCCTCGATGGTCGCGTTATAAAACACCATATTGTTAAAAATTATTATAAACAAAGGTTGAAGGTCCGGGACATTCGGATTTAAACCTAACATCCTTCATGATTTTATAGTTACTCATTTGCTCTTAATTTGTGAGGAACATCACTTCCGGGTAGAACAACTGACGGCTTCGTGGATAGCTTATACATATTCCTTTTAAAATATTTTTACACCCTCATTGTACAAATATGCATACATGTACACTACTATCATTAATAGTTGTACAGTAAAATGGTTATTTGACCTTCCATGACACTAAACTAAAGATCCTTTATCAACACCAAGTGCAGTATGTTGATTGCAATTGACATGCAGCAAATTATTTACTGGGCAAGTTACTTGTTTTCAATCAAAAAAGTATTTATCTTGCGCTAAAAATGTTAATAATAGATTTCAAAACTGTTGATACAAACCAGAGAAATACCCATCATCTATAAGTGATTGTTTTGCCTATCGCAATTATTGTAACTAGATGTTTAGAGGGCTATGAGGGCTGTTGTAATCTAAGTGTGTGTTCGGTTTTCATATCTCCAACTGTCGCTCACACAGGAATTTGTGCCAGAGACAGTCGGAGGTAGACCGGGTGAATACAATACCCGGTGCACTCTAGTTTGTTTAATTGTGTTTATTATATTATGATTGATTGATCATGTTAATGCTTATAAAAAAGATACAAATATTCTGGATATATCAGATAACTTGAGAGCTTCATTATGATCTACTGCGCTTAGCATACTAGTAATGTGTATGTATAGTATGTGGACACCCGTTAATTAATTTCCACGAAACTGTGTAATATGTTTCTAATACATGTGCCTTATGGTCATTTACTAGTATTTTAATGTTATGATTAACAATTAAAGTCCCATGGTTGTAAATTTTACATTTCAGAATATTAATCGATATAATAAAATAATTATATCTATATTAATAATAAATTTAATATTTGCTTAGTACATTCTTAATAATTACATGAAAGATGTTTGGTGTGTTATTTCTCAAAATAAAACCATTTAAAGTAAGCTAACAATGCATACATATGTTATTAAAGCATTCTTGTTCTATATGATCACACATGTTCACGTAGAAATATTTCCTTTAGTGTTACATAATTAATTAGATATATTGACATAGTGATTTGCTGTCGCCATATTGTGGTATTTATACATGTATGTCACATGGGTCTGGATTTAAACAAATAAACGTTGAAACATATGGCATGTGTGAGAGTGAAAACTTAAAATCTAATAAACATTTCTGAAATGCTTCTTATAATGTAATTGTACTTGCTATCGAAACAATATTGCCAAGGTCTTTCAGTACTGAAAGCCAATATTTTTTAACATTGTTAATGTACGTTCAGATTATATAATCTTATTTTGACTACTTCGGTATATCCATTTCTCTGTAGCAAATAACACTAGCTAAGAAATTAATTTCGCATGGTAGCATGTTTTATTAAAATTGTGGTCATAACAATGAGACACTCACATAAATGTAGAGTGCTATTTCATATTTCTTAACAGTAATATAACTTTAATATATTCATATACGTAATATTTGCGAAATATTCCACAAGAATACCAATGTCTTCAGGTGAAATTATATGAAAAAGTATAATAATTTCAATATCTTAATAAAGACGATTTATTCAAATTAACACACATTACTCATTGCAAATTGCTTGCTATGTTACCTCTGAAGTGACACTTTTCTTTTCGACTGCACACCACCCACTAAGTTTAACAGAACACCTATGCGACTGGCCAACATCAATATACTGCTTCATATTGAATAGATAAGAAAGGAAGTATTACTTAAAAAGCCCTTAACATATGATATGTTTACAATATAAATATCATGTCAAGGTACTAGCTAAATATTTAGTGAAGATATTTCCCGATTCATTAAATTCTAGATAAAACGTTAACAGTAACGTGTACTATTACTACTACTACTACTACTACTACTACTACTACAACAATATTTTCAATTTATATTCTTGTATATCTATCAACACAATTATTTTTTTATACAAATTTATTTTAGCTCGATTGCGAAACAAGTTATTTCAACTTATATAAATCACTCTCGAGACCTCATTCCTGATGGAATCCATCGCCACGAGGGAGAGAGAAGAGGCAACGTGGAATTTAAATGCCTTGCCTAAGGGCACAATCGTAACGGCTCCAGTGGGGCTCGAACTCCGGAGCTTTCGCACCTGACAATTTCAACTAATATAGTGGCTGCAATGAGAATGGATGTACTACGATTGTTGACTTGCATATTCTTCATTTCAAAACCAAGTGAAACTACAGTTAGTAACCATAAAACTTCAATTAATATCACTTCAATCTCGAAATATGTGGTTAACCCATTCAACACCAAGTAACTGACATGGAGTGGCGCAAAATATTTTTAGACCAATAAATTAATATGAAAATTACATTTGGACCAGTTCATCTATCAAAATGGGTACTTTTCTCTCTAAGATCCTGATGAGATGGCTCGTCACGACAATGGACAGTATATGGGATTAAAAGGGTTAAATACGTAAAACGGGTTATTAGATAGTTTGTAAACAAGATTATTATTTGAAAATTGGCAACGTAGTATATTAATTAGGATAATGATTCTATAGAAGACTCATTATACAATTATTTAACCAAACCATATATTTAATAAACCGTAAATCAGAATTATGAAAAATGCATGTATATCCATTATCACTAAGCACTTCTAGCCATCACAGTAAACATTGAAAATAGAACAATATAAATATAAAAACTTGTTCACCTGACAAGATACACTATATTGCAACTGATTAAGAATGGTATCCTTAAAGCAGTAACAATTTCAACAACAGTGAGCGATGAACAGATGAACTCTGATTGAAATCCATACTTAGGTTCATGAGAGAATGATGGTTAACTCAAATAGAATGGTTGCAACCGAACTGAGAGATGTCGAGGAAGTAATTTTCGTTGAAATTCCACCCAGTAATTTTAGTGATGATCTTGTTGAAAGTAAACTGTGTATGGAAGGCAACGAACAGAAACGGACAGCACTAACAGTACTAACAACTCACACCGAGTCCTTGATTCAGGTGAACTAACAACAACTCACACCGAGTCCTTGATTCAGGTGAGCTAACAACAACTCACACCGAGTCCTTGATTCAGGTGAGCTAACAATAACATGCCCAATTCACATGTGTGAATAACAAACATGAAAGGAGAAATTGATGTAGCAATATATATATGCTCATGTATATTAATTAAAAAATTTATTTCAATAAATAAAAACTGATATTGATAATAAAACTGTGAATATTGGCTGTTTGCCGTATGCAAATTATTTCTTGTCAGGCATACCCAAGTGGAAAGCCTATGTCGGGTTACATATCCCTTTGCCGGTTTGGCTGTATTAGCTACCAGAAACAAACTAGGATCTGCTGTCCACCGGAGCTGCATCATCAAGGTAGCCACAGCTAGAAATCAAATTATATGCACAAACCAAGTCCAACAAAACTCCTGAAACATGTTGCGCATTGAACAAGAACATAATTTAAGATTACCATGCTTCATAAACAAAATAATGTCATACTAGAACATATAACAAACGTATGATTGTGCAATTATGTTTCAATGACTACCATATAAAATGAGACTAATTTGACTCTTAGTCTCATTCTGAAAAATGAACACTAATATTAGAGATGATATTAACAACCAAAATATTATCTTATTTTTATTGTATCCTTGATCTTTGACACAGTGCTACGACTATTTCCCAGACCAGACAGCAAACTACTACCGTGTAAACGTGCATAATTGCTGCGTAAAGTGAATTTGAACAACAATCATGTAACAGTAATATACACAAAGTTCAGAAGTATGATAACTTATAACTTTCAGTTAAACACTGGACATTTACCCGTGTTTACTTGCACATGCCTGTATAAAAATAAACATGTTGACATAAAATTTAATTATTATAGTTGTGGCTGTTACACGTCCCGTTTTCAACAGTATGCTACTAACTACATTGTATTTCAGCTACATGTATATACATGTACAATGCATAGGTCTTCCGTCAAACTGTCCAAATAAATACTAACCACTGCTATATGAAGAAAATGACACATTTCCAGCTTGAAACAGAGGTGTGAGACGAAATATCATCAAACTCGCGACATCCCTTTGATAGGAGAGCATGCTAAACATTAATTGATAACATGTGTTGTTGTGTTGTGATGTCACAATTCCATCTTTTATAGAAATTTATGTTTAGCTTGATTGCGAAATAAGTTATTACAACATTAGTTTAATCGCTCTCGACACCTGATTCCGCATGGTCACGAGGGAGAGAGAATAGGCATTGTGGACTTTAAATGCCTTGCCTATCGACACAATTGTAACAGCTACAGATAGGCGCGAACTCCAGGACATCACAAATTCCATATGCAGATACATACTGTAAATGTTTTTTTTAAAAATCTTATCACACTGTAAATAAGCAGTTCACATTATTTAAGGTATCACAGGGTGATACCCTTAACCCATTCAACACCAAGTAAATGACATGGACTGGTCCATGATATTTCTAGACCAATACATTAATAAGAACATTTATACATTTGGACCAGTTCATTTATAGAAATGGGTAATTTTGCCAAAAAATAGTAATATTACCGACAAAAAGTGCACATCTTGATGAGATAGCTCGTCACAAGCCAGCTCATCTGGATCTACACTTTTTGTAAGCCTATTTAGAGGTATGTGGTGTTGAAAGGGTTAATACTGACATCAATGAAATTATTAAACGTGTACACTATGTATAATATGTCTATTCCACATATTGTGATAATTCGTTTTCCTTGAATATAATTCCAAAATGGTCAGGGTAAATGACTCCTCTATTTCCGTAAATAGTATAATTTATTAATAAGAAAACACCATTTTGTGCAGTTGACATGAAACATTTATGCCAATTTGAGAGGTTGATGCAAATCTGGCCACAAATGCATTGGAAATATGTTTGGTGATTGTTGTAAGTTGTGTCAATAAATTCTCCGATGGTCACTCTGCTCATAAATAGTATTCACCCTCAGGTGAACTTAGACATAGACATATTTAGTAATATAGAACACTGTGTACAAAATGATTATTTACATTAATTTGGGAGGCGCTTTAAAAGATATCATCATGCTATGTCATATATTTGATGACAATTAACAAATGTGCCAAAAAATGCGAATTACGATGCATTGCTTTGCATATGGTATATTTTGTTTTAAATCATATTTAAATATTGATGACATTTTGAAAGAGTTACAGATTTTAAACAGTTGCCACTAATTTACATTTTACCTTAGCAGCTTGAAGACATTCCACAGAAACCCAATCTTCCATAGAACCAGCAACTGCAATAGAAAAGTTGGTCTTGTTTTCAACACACTACTAACATAAAACATGAAAAGGTTTAAGATGAGTGTATTTAAAGACACTGTAAGTACTTTACCCGTGACAACTAAATGAGGTGGGTCAGAGCATTATGCTCAGTAAAATATTCCATCTCAAGCTTTGAACACAGTAGGAAATGTGTTAAACATGGACCGGCTGGTGTCAAACTAGCTGACAATTGACGTTTGAAAGATATGAAACATGTTCATTAATTGGTAGAGGTTATTGCAAGGATACATATTACAATAAAACAACGTTTCATGACAACGCGACTTATGTATACTGGTTTTTCATTAAGTTGACCCAATGTTACAACTTTTGACCACAGAAACACTATTTTGAAGAACATAGTTAATAAAAATATTACCTTCTACACTTTTGATATCAATGCTAGCATCAATTCCTGTGTTACATGCCAGGATGACATTTGGTTGGGGTCTGTTGGGCAAGGTCAGCACAAATTCATCTTTATCTGGCACGTGCTCGTCAAAACTAGTCTCCACCAAACAGTTGTCAACGCCATTCTCAACGCCCATCTCCACCGGTCGCATATCAAAACCATTCTCCACCAAACAGTTGTCAACGCCATTCTCCACAGGACGCGCATCAAAACCATTCTCCACCAAACACTGCAACACAATAGCAACGTTGTGTGACGCAAAAAACCCTCAAAAACTTAAATAAAATGTAAGATATGATTTATGTACATGTATATATTACTAGCAGCATTAAGAATATCGTAGTTGACCTAAAATGTAACACAGCAATGCTTATATGGGCACTCCATTTAAATTGTCTTCGATGGGGTGGCGGTCAGTTTACGAAGCGTAGGGTGCACCCAGGCCAAGAAGGAGAGACATAATTGGTGTCACTTAGCAGCTATGATACCAGGCTACATACGTATACCCGGTCTTGTGGGGTCACATCGCCTACTTTGCTCGCTATTCAGTGCCAAAGAGGCCCGGAACAGTAATTCTGTGGTTTTCGAAGGGGTGGTCCTCAGTTGACTAAGTGTAGGGTCCACCCAGGCCAAGATGGAGAGGCATACTTGGTGTCACTTAGCAGCTATGATACCAGGCTACATACGTATACCCGGTCTTGTGGGGTCACATCGCCTACTTTGCTCGCTATGCAGTACCAAAGAGGCCTGGAACCGTAATTCTGTGGTTTTCGAAGGGGTGGTCGTCAGTTGACTAAGTGTAGGGTCCACCCAGGCCAAGATGGAGAGGCATAATTGGTGTCACTTTGCAGCTATGATACCAGGCTAAATACGTATACCCGGTATTGTGGGGTCACATCGCTACTTTGCAGCTATACAGACCAAAGAGGCCCGGAACCGTAATTCTGTGGTGTGCGAAGGGTGGGCCTCAGTTGACTAAGTGTGGGTCAACCCAGGACAAGATGGAGAGGCATTCTTGGTGTCACTTTTGCAGCTCTGATACCAGGATACATACGTATACCCCGGTCTTATGGGTGTCACATGCCTACTTTGAGGACTATGTTCAGGGCCAAAGGACACGGAACCGTAATTCTGTTGTTTTCGAGGGGTGGTCGTCCGTTGGACTAAGTGTTAGGGTCCACCCAGGCCAAGATGGAGAGGCATAATTGGTGTCAATTAGAAGCTATGTTACCAGGCTAAATACGTATACCCGGCTTATGGGGTAATATCGCCTACTTTGCTCGCTATGCGTACCAAAGAGGCCCGGAACCGTAATTCTGTGGTTTTCGAAAGGGTGGGTCGGCAGTTGACTAAGTGTAGGGTCCACCCAGGCCAAGATGGAGGGGCATTCTTGGTGTCACTTTGCAGCTATGATACCAGGCTACATAAGTATACCCGGTCTTTTTGGATCACATCGCCTACTTTGCTCGCTATTCAGTAACAAAATGGCCCGGAACCGTAATTATGTGGTTTTCGAAGGGGTGGTCCTCAGTTGACTAAGTGTAGGGTCCACCCAGGCCAAGAGGGAGAGGCATACTTGATGTCACTTTGCAGCTATGATACCAGGCTACAGACGTATACCCGGTCTTGTGGGGTCACATCGCCTACTTTGCTCGCTATACAGTACCAAAGAGGCCTGGAACCGTAATTCTGTGGTTTTCGAAGGGGTGGTCCTCAGATGACTAAGTGTAGGGTCCACCCAGGCCAAGATTGAGAGGCATTCTTGGTGTCACTTTGCAGCTATGATACCAGGTACATACGATATACCGCTTTGGGGTCACATCGCCTACTTTGGCTCGCTATACAGTACCAAGAGGGCCCGGAACCGTAATTCGTGGTTTTCGAAGGGGTGGTCGTCAGTTGACTAAGTGTAGGGTCCACCCAGGCCAAGATGGAGAGGCATTCTTGGTGTCACTTTGCAGCTATGATACCAGGCTACATACGTATTCCCAGTCTTTTGGGGTCACATCCCCTACTTTGCTCGCTATACAGTACCAAAGAGGCCCGGAACCGTAATTATGTGGTTTTCGAAGGGGTGGTCCTCAGTTGACTAAGTGTAGGGTCCACCCAGGCCAAGATGGAGAGGCATTCTTGGTGTCACTTTGCAGCTATGATACCAGGCTACATACGTATATCCGGTCTTGTGGGGTCACATCGCCTACTTTGCTCGCTATTAAGTACCAAAGAGACCCGGAACCGTAATTATGTGGTTTTCGAAGGGGTGGTCCTCAGTTGACTAAGTGTAGGGTACACCCAGGCCAAGATGGAGAGGCATACTTGGTGTCACTTTGCAGCTATGATACCAGGCTACATACGTATACCAGGTATTGTGGGGTCACATCGCCTACTTTGCTCGCTATTCAGTACCAAAGAGGCCCGGAACAGTAATTATGTGGTTTTCGAAGGGGTGGTGCATGGTCCGTTGTGTTACTTAATAGTTATTGTACATGTCTACTTACGTATTAATGGTGTACGGATATGCATCGATGAATGTTAATGCATTCCTCAATTACTTGTCAATATTTGCGCGTGCTTAATAACAATGGTGTCGACTATTCGTTATAATTTAATCTATCTATCTTCCTCTAATGTCAAAGTCATCGCGGAAATGTTGACATGTAGATTTGTCCAAGGCTTAGGGACAGAGAGATTTATATCGGCGTGTGTTGACATACGTGTATCGCCTCTATAGCAATATACAATGTACATGTGGACTTAAACAAAAATAGTTCATGACAGTAGAAATTGGCAAACCTTTACATTAATTATGTCTTTTTCACTTACGGTCTCCTCCTCCAGGTACACTTCTTGGACAGATGGCCATTCACTTCTCCATTCACAACCTGTTGCCATTGTCGGATTAGCTAAAACTTTGCTTGCACAAATTAATAAATCTCTAAATCACTTGCTTAATGACGGCTGGCTGAAGTGAAAGTATTACATACGCACCGTTAAATTACACCGTTTTACAAGTCTAAAAGACGGGCGATAACTCTTCACATTTCCGGTTCTTAATGCTTGCTAGAAATAAATGGTGGCCACTGTTGGCGGCTGGCTTGTGTTTATCTAATTTTCGCATGTTGACAAAACTTATTACAAATGGCGGAGTCTAATAAAAGGGGAATAACTCATGCGCGCTTTAGAACATCTACATCCTCAGACTCATGTACAGTACTTGTAATGTGTGGCGTCCGTGGTCCGGTGGTAGAGCATCGGATTTGGAATCGAACGGTCCCGGGTTCGATACTCGGTAAGGCCACGTATGTAGTGTCATTGAGCAAGGCACCTCATACACACATTGCTTAGTATTGGTTAACCACTTAGGTCGGCTAAGCCTGCCCAGGAAAACATGTCTAAGTCCCCGCAAGTAGTTTGACGTGTGTGTTTTACGTTTATTTATCGTCGCTACCGGTTGCCCATATGAGCGACGCCTCCTGAAGAGAGTCATTTTAGATTTTGGAGGATAGTGCATATGATACAGACAGAGACCCATTCCAGAGTCTACTCTGGTTCTTTTACGTGCACGGTGTAAAGCACCGACACGAGACCTCGGTTTAACGTCACATCTAAAGGACTGTTAATTTTATTATGGTCAGACGGGGGATCGAACCTGCGATCCCTGGATTACCAGTCCAGTGTTTTACCACTGGGCTACATATCCGTCTGTAAGGGGTTTGACAGTAATGGAACATACCTACATAGTACAGAAACTCTTGCATTTTCCACATCGCTGTTCAATCAACTAGAAAGATTCCACCACAAAATATTGAAGAATGTACAGCTTCTTCTTGTGCGGACAGCAACCTCGGCGGTCTTAATTCCACAGTCCCGAACCAAGTACCATATAAACACTTTTCCCTCTAATATCGATATTGTAACGTATCAGATCTTCAAATATAGGGAAAGCTCAACCAGTATGGAATACCGTAAAATCAACTGCAACAGATGTCAAAATGGGCATTAGAAAGGCCCGCTTTCTCACTGGGACATATATTCTCCAAACTAAGTAAAATTTAGCCTAATGTGAGGACTGAGATAGCATGCCTTGATTGTTTTCTTGTTTCATTTCCTAAGATTGAAAGTCGTGTTAGCGCAGTGGATGCGCATTCGCTTCAGGTGCAAAAAGTCCGGAGTTCGAGCCCCGCTGGAGCCGTTACGATTGTGCCCTTAGGCAAGGCATTTAAATGCCACATTGCCTCCTCTCTCTCCTTCATGGCGATGGATTCCATCAGGAATGTTAGTCTCGAGAGTGATTAATACAAGTTGACAGAACTTGTTGCGCAATTGAGCTAACATAATTTTGTATAAACTAAGATTGAAATACAATGTACAATTTGTCACGTTTGCGAAGATTTGTCAAGATGTGTGATGTTAACCATGGTAAATCACAACGTGATTGGGTCATTTTTGTTGGGATATGTACTTAGACGATAAAGTCCCTCTTTAAAAACAGTCCCAGCTATATTTGGGTGGGAGTGACTAGAGTTTGAAAATACTCATGCCCCTTTTAAATACGGAATACATTGGAAATAATGCGCAAAACAACACGTATCCAGATCAGGACTTGTTGTTGCTATTCAGCCAAACCTGATCAGACGCGCAAACGCAACTTTTGTTGTGATTTAATATTTTAAGGGTTACAGTTATTCCGGTTGGCTTTGTTATCCCTTTTAATTAACATATAGCTGGAAGAGTAAGTGTAGATGTGAATAGTTATTTGAGACTTTTGCTTTTTATTATTGTAAAGTGTACATTTAACTTCGCAGTGAAACCGTCTCCATGGCCTAGTGGTTCCGCCTACGGAGCGGGAGGTCGAAGCTCGTCAGAGGGTCGTTCTGATATGTCCGGTTGGTGAGTTAGTTAAATAATGGTTACCGATTTTCTATCAGCCTGGCGCCTTGCCTACAAGGATATGATTCTGGAAGTACTGATGTTCATATAAAGGGTGTCTCATAAGTCAGAAATGGCTAGCTCTTTCAATAGTTTCGCAGGTTCGATCCCCCGTCTGACCATAATAAAATTAACAGTCTTTCATATGGGACGTTAAACCGAGGTCTCGTGTCGGTGCTTTACACCATGCACGTAAAAGAACCAGAGGAGACTCTGGAATGTGTCTCCGTCTGTATAATTGCACTATCCTCCGAAAATCTAAAATGACTAATCTCTTCAGGAGGCGTCGCTCATATGGGCAACCGGCAGCGACGATAAATAAACGTAAAACACACACTCTTTCAATATGGGTGACACTATAATAAACAAACACTATACTCTGACAGTTTCGTATTTTAAGCAGTGAAGAACGTTTGACAAATCCTGCTCTCCTGGTGATGGAACTCTGATGGAACTGGTGTTGTCTTGTCTTGATTTCTCATTTGTCTCGTCTTGATTTCTCTGTTGTCTCGTCTTGATTTCTCTGTTGTCTCGTCTTGATTTCTCTGTGGTCTTGTCTTGATTTCTCTGTTGTCTTGTCTTGATTTCTCTGTTGTCTCGTCTTGATTTCTCTGTTGTCTCGTCTTGATTTCTGTTGTCTTGTCTTGATTTCTCTGTTGTCTTGTCTTGATTTCTCTGTTGTCTTGTCTTGATTTCTGTTGTCTTGTCTTGATTTCTCTGTTGTCTTGTCTTGATTTATCTGTGATCTTGTCTTGATTTCTCTGTTGTCTTGTCTTGATTTCTCTGTTGTCTTGTCTTGATTTCTCTGTTATCTTGTCTTGATTTCTCTGTTGTCTTGTCTTGATTTCTCTGTTGTCTTGTCTTGATTTCTCTGTTGTCTTGTCTTGATTTCTATATAGGTTATTTATCCTAGATGTTGGCATTTTTTAAGAATGTTAGTCTTTTCAGTCGTTGGGTTATCCTCAGCAAAGAACTATGGGCACCAATTGCTTATCACGGTGCATAACTTATCGATCCATTTCTGGATAGAGTTCGTAAAATTGTTCATAAAGTTTCAGAAGCGTGATGCTCCAGGGTGTCGTTTTCTTTCCATGAATAACCATTGGGAATATTTTGTCAGTTTTTCTAAGGAGCCACCGGCCGAACCAAACCCCGCGCATGTTAGCAAGATAGAGTCCTCAGATTTGATCATCCTGACGGGGACTCGAATTTATTTTAGCTCGATTATGAAGCAAGATCTTCTAAATCACTCTCGAGACCTCATTCCTGATTGAATCCATCACCACGACGGAGAGAGAGGTAATGTTGAATTTAAATGCCTTGCCTAAAGGCACAATCGTAACAGCTTCAATGGGGCTTGAACTCTGTGCCTTTCGCACCTGAAGCGAATGCGCTTCCACTGCGCTATCATGACTTCCACCTATACTTTTATTTATTTACTTATATTTATTTATATCGTAATAAAATAATAATTTACAATGGTTTAGTTTTCATCTTTATTATAGTCTCATCAAAGTAAAATACATTGTACATAAACTATACATAACAAATGATCATGGCAAAGTACATAGCCATTCATTATAAAATACATTGTACATAAACTATATATAACAAATTATCATGGCAAAGTACATAGCCATCCATATAAAATATATTGTACATAAACTATACATAACAAAGGCCGAAGGCCTGAGTGATATATTTCTACGCATAAGAACTTCAAACTCGGGTTATTCTGCGATATATCACGGTTGATACTTATTATTTCGATTCTAACACGACTTACTTCTAATAATTTTACACGAGAATCAAAGGAATATTTTCTTCAAACGCGATGCTACTCCGCTGTATTTGGCTTTCGAAATTTCCTCCCGCGTAAGGGGTGATGACGTTATTTTTTATGGAAAATATCAATCTAGTGCATAAATGAACAAAAGTTGTAACTGATCAATAATTTTATTTATTTTGTCAAATAAATCTGTACAGAATAGTAACTGAAATGTTACTTAACAGAAAAACAAGACGGACAAGAGATTATCTGATTCTAAAAATAGCTCACTTCCGCGAATTCCCACGGTAGTATTTACAAACATCACGTGACTTTCATTCATAAAACTTTACACGCATTGTATAAATGCCATAGCCAAAACACGGTGCGCGCGCAGCATAGTTCAAGGTAGGTATATCGCAGAATAACCCAAGGTAGATTTTACTCTACAAGTATGTATGTTATTAGCTGGGTCGTGTTAGAATATAAAATAACCACAGGCTTTGGGGTGCATGTACTATATCTCTTTGTTTTTCATTCTTGATACATCATTGAACTTCTTTTCTTTTTCTTTTTTTCAATTCATTTTCCTAAGATGTTATAATAGTTAACAAATATTTATCACAAAGTTTAATTGTATATATCTGGTATTTTTCTACATCAAATCATACATAACAGAAATTGTTCATCCAACGTTGTTAATTAAGTTTGAAGTGATGGGCTGTAACTAATGTTGTCATAACTTGTAGCCCAACCCATTTGCTTTTTCCCCCAGATTAAATAGTATACAGCAATAATATTAAATCCTAATATAATTTCATATTGTTTGCTACGTATTTCATTGTGTGTATAATTGTAATGTAATATATGGAAAAAAAATGCAATAAAATATTATTTAAAAAAATAAAAATGATTACAATAGACTACTATCACATGTATCACATTTAATCAGCCTATCACTGTATACTGACACACTATTGTATTTACATAATATTGTACTTGAGCATTTATACGTTCAGAGTAATAAAAGCGTTATATATATAATTACACTACTATATTAGGTAAGGCAATTTCTTTTATGCTTTCCAATGAATGATAGTGTTCTCAGTGAAAGAAAACTGCATCTTATACCGCTTTGAAACAGTGAAAGATGGCATTTTCTCTGCCACCGGTTGCGTTTAGTATTTGCTGACTATCATGAACAGTTAATTATTAACCCATTCAACACCAAGTAACTGACATGGACTGGTCCATGATATTTTTAGACCAATAAATTAATAACAAAATTACATTTGGATCAGTTCATTTATCAAAATGGGTAAAAATAATTCTAAAAATAGTTATATTACTTGAAAAAAAGTGCAGATCCTGATGAGACGGCTCGTCACGAGCCAGCTCATCTGGATCTACACTTTTTTGTAAGCCAATTTAGAGGTCTGTGGTGTTGAAAGGGTTAAGTAATATATTCGAATGAATTTGTTTTGTTTGTAGTCTTTAATTCTGACTCTATTTCTTATTACGGACATTCGCACTAAGAGAAGAAGTGGTTGTGTGGTTGTGTCACGTAGTGCAATGAGGCTCCAGACTGAGCATCTAAAATGAATAAAATTTGAAAACAAATATTATCTTAGCCAAAGTCATTGGAAATCATAAAAGAAAGAAAAGACTCGTGGAAATACAAATCTCCTTGATCACTTGATGATCACTCGATGATCACTCAATGAAATAAAATCCTATCTGAAACTAATAAACACAAATATCCTCTATATACTATAGCTTACAGGTAGCCTGACATCTTGTTTAAATGTATATGTTTTATAATGTACACATTAATAATATAGCTATTGAAAGGTTAATTTTATAACACATACAAAAAGTTTAAGTACATTTTTAGACACAACAACATCTGTTTGTTTTACGTTTATTTATCGTCGCTACCGGTTGCCCATTTGAGTGACTCCTCCTGAAGAGATTAGTCATTTTAGAGTTTTGGAGGATGCAATGATACAGACAGAGACCCATTCCAGAGTCTCCTCTGGTTCTTTTACATGCACAGTGTACAGCACCGACACGAGACCTCGGTTTAACGTCCCATCTGAAAGACTGTTAATTTGATTATGGTCAGACGGGGGATCGAACCTGCGATCCCTGAATTACCAGTCCAACATGTTACCGCTGGACTACAGATCCGAACAAGAGGAGACTCTGGAATGGGTCTATGTTTGAATCATTGCACTATCCTCCAAAAATCTAAAATGACTAATCTCCTCAGGCGGCGTCACTCATATGGGCAACTGGTAGCAACGATAAATAAACGTAAGACATCATCATCATGCACAACCAACAAGAAATTCAAGAATTAATATAGACAAATAACATGACATTAATTGTAAAAACATAATTTCCAATAATATGATAAATTGTTTGTTTATAAAAATATAATTTCAATAATATGATAAATTGTTTGTTTAAAAATCATGCACAACCAACAAGAATTAATATAGATAAATAGCATGACATTAATTATAAAAACATAATTTCAATATATGATAAATTGTTTGTTTAAAAACGATACCCCTGTGCATTTACAAATAATGTATCTTCATGGGGTAACCATTAAACTGTCCATCATTTGATGATATTTCAAACCCCTGTGCATTCACAAATACTGTATCTTCACGAGGTAACCATTAAAATGTCCATCATTTGATGAGATGGCAAACCCCTGTGCATTCACAAATACTGTATCTCCATGGGGTAACCATTAAAATGTCCATTATTTGATGAGATGGCAAACCCCTGTGCATTCACAAATACTGTATCTCCATGGGGTAACCATTAAAATGTCCATCATTTGATGAGATGGCAAACCCCTGTGCATTCACAAATACTGTATCTCCATGGGGTAACCATTAAAATGTCCATCATTTCGTAATAAGTTAATGGTTGGTTCGCTAAGACATACATATATATATAAACATATAGGTTTAACACACAATTAAAGCTGCATATATCGACATTCCTACACTTATGTCTCCAATGTTATAGGGAGGAGGGAAGAGGGGGGGGGTAAACATTGTCAGGTTAAAAAAGTATAGTCTTTATTTATTTTACAACGATTGCAAACAAGTTTTAACAACTTATATTAATCACTCTCGTTAGCGCCGATGAAAGCATATATGTGGTCATTCGTATGGGAGGAAACCGGAGTATCCGGAGAAAACCCACCTGTCCACTCTAGTGAGCACATTACGATCTCATATACTTTCCGGTCTAAGAATCAAACCTGGGTTGCATTGATGGGAAGCAAGTGTGCTAAACACTACGCTAATCGGACAGTCATTTCAATTTTTCCCGTCAGTTTTTCAGGTGTATGTTGTAGAACCATGAACACGCTTAGGTACAGGTGAATGAAAATGTCACTATTTTCGAAAAAATAATCCGGTATTAGTGGATCTTCAAGTAATACTGGTACAGGCGTTGTTAGGGCCGGTGTCCCCCCTGTCCCATCCGTGTCTTAGTGAAAGTGTGAGTTTAAACATATACAGTCAAACTTGTATTAAGAGACAAGCAAAGGGAAGGGCAAAATGGAAGGAATGGCCTCTTAATACAAACTAATTTGTTATTTAACAACACAAACAGGAACTGAACAAGTGGTCTTTTAATCCAAGTGGTCTCTTAATCCAAGTGGTCTCTTAATAGACATGGTCTTTCAAGCAAGTTTGACTGTATATTTGTATTGATTTACAACATATTCTACCCATGTATACAGACAAACCTGTCTTAAGCAGCCAGCCAAGGGTATCACAAAAAGTGGCTGCTTAGCACAGGTGGCTGCTTAATAGAT
Organism: Archivesica marissinica; assembly: GCA_014843695.1. Classification (NCBI taxonomy): domain Eukaryota; kingdom Metazoa; phylum Mollusca; class Bivalvia; order Venerida; family Vesicomyidae; genus Archivesica; species Archivesica marissinica. The sequence goes on from CM026397.1 coordinate 74,038,921, forward strand.
GTACAATGTATAATAAAACAACATATTTGGAATCTGGAAGCTGGCTGCTTAATGCAGGTTGGCTGCTTAATAGAGGTGACCACTAACACAGGTTTGACTGTATGTCATTCTATGGCTGAGAAAATGGGGTTAAATCAGCAAAATTCACAACTCCAGATTTTAATATTTTCTAAATGTCTAATCTCTCCTGAAGACAGTGTGAAGAGTTGAATTACATATCTAGTCGTAGAACTACTCAAGTCACAAGATTGATGTGAACAGATAGAAACCAGTTGTGATTTAAATATTTTGCCTTGGAAGTTTTTAGATGCAACATGATCTGAATATTTATTTTACCACATTTGGCCCCATATTATTAGACACAGTCACATATATTATAAATACATTGGGAATAGGATTTAAATGTAGGCTACAACCTCATTGAAATGTAAGCTACAACCTCATTCAAATGTAGGCTACAACCTCATTGAAATGTAGGCTACAACCACATTGAAATGTAGGCTACATCCTCATTGAAATGTAGGCTACAACCTCATTGTAGGCTACAACCTCATTGAAATGTAAGCTACAACCTAATTGAAATATGTAGGCTACAACCTCATTGACATGTAAGCTACAATCTCATTGAAATGTAAGCTACAACCTCATTGAAATGTAAGCTACAACCTCATTGAAATATAAGCTACAACCTTATTCAAATGTAGGCTACAACCTCATTGAAATATGTAGGCTACAACCTAATTGAAATGTAAGCTACAACCTCATTGAAATGTAAGCTACAACCTCATTGAAATGTAAGCTACAACCTCATTGAAATGTAGGCTACAACCTCATTGAAATGTAAGCTACAACCTCATTGAAATGTAAGCTACAACCTCATTGAAATGTAGGCTACAACCTCATTGAAATGTAAACTACAACCTCATTGAAATGTAAGCTACAACCTCATTGAAATGTAGGCTACAACCTTATTGAAATGTAGGCTACAACCGTATTGAAATGTAAGCTACAACCTCATTGAAATGTAGGCTACAACCTCATTGAAATGTAAGTTAGAACCTCATTGAAATGTAGGCTACAACCTCATTGAAATGTAGGCTACAACCTCATTGACATGTAAACTACAACCTCATTGAAATGTAGGCAACAACCTCATTGAAATGTAGGCTACAACCTCATTGAAATGGAGGCTACAACCTCATTGAAATATGTAGGCTACAACCTCATTGAAATGTAGGCTACAACCTCATTGAAATGTAAGCTACAACCTCATTGAAATGTAGGCTACAACCTCATTGAAATGTAAACTACAACCTCATTGAAATGTAAGCTACAACCTCATTGAAATGTAGGCTACAACCTTATTGAAATGTAGGCTACAACCGTATTGAAATGTAAACTACAACCTCATTGAAATGTAAGCTACATCCTCATTGCAATGTAGGCTACAACCTCATTGAAATGTAAGCTACAACCTCATTGAAATGTAGGCTACAACCTCATTGAAATCTAAGCTACAACCTCATTGAAATGTAGGCTACAACCTCATTGAAATGTAGGCTACAACCTCATTGAAATGTAGGCTACAACCTCATTGAAATGGAGGCTACAACCTCATTGAAATATGTAGGCTACAACCTCATTGAAATGTAGGCTACAACCTCATTGAAATGTAAGCTACAACCTCATTGAAATGTAGGCTACAACCTCATTGAAATGTAAACTACAACCTCATTGAAATGTAAGCTACAACCTCATTGAAATGTAGGCTACAACCTTATTGAAATGTAGGCTACAACCATATTGAAATGTAAGCTACAACCTCATTGAAATGTAGGCTACAACCTCATTGAAATGTAAGTTAGAACCTCATTGAAATGTAAGCTACAACATCATTGAAATGTAGGCTACAACCTTATTGAAATGTAGGCTACAACCGTATTGAAATGTAAGCTACAACCTCATTGAAATGTAGGCTACAACCTCATTGAAATGTAAGCTACAACCTCATTGAAATATGTAGGCTACAACCTCATTGAAATGTAATCTACAACCTCATTGAAATGTAAGCTACAACCTTATTGAAATGTAGGCTACAACCTCATTGAAATGTAGGCTACAACCTCATTGAAATGTAAGCTACAACAACATTGAAATGTAGGCTACAATCACATTGAAATGTAAGTTACAACCTCATTGAAATGTAGGCTACAACCTCATTGAAATGTAGGCTACAACCTCATTGAAATGTAAGCTACAACCTCATTGAAATGTAGGCTACAACCTCATTGAAATGTAAACTACAACCTCATTGAAATGTAAGCTACAACCTCATTGAAATGTAGGCTACAATCTTATTGAAATGTAGGCTACAACCGTATTGAAATGTAAGCTACAACCTCATTGAAATGTAGGCTACAACCTCATTGAAATGTAAGTTAGAACCTCATTGAAATGTAGGCTATAACCTCATTGAAATGTAAGCTACAACCTCATTGAAATGTAGGCTACAACCTTATTGAAACGTAGGCTACAACCGTATTGAAATGTAAGCTACAACCTCATTGAAATGTAGGCTACAACCTCATTGAAATGTAAGCTACAACCTCATTGAAATATGTAGGCTACAACCTCATTGAAATGTAATCTACAACCTCATTGAAATGTAAGCTACAACCTTATTGAAATGTAGGCTACAACCTCATTGAAATGTAGGCTACAACCTCATTGAAATGTAAGCTACAACAACATTGAAATGTAGGCTACAATCACATTGAAATGTAAGTTACAACCTCATTGAAATGTAGGCTACAACCTCATTGAAATGTAGGCTACAACCTCATTGAAATGTAAGCTACAACCTCATTGAAATGTAGGCTACAACCTCATTGAAATGTAAACTACAACCTCATTGAAATGTAAGCTACAACCTCATTGAAATGTAGGCTACAACCTCATTGTAGGCTACAACCTCATTGAAATATAAGCTACAACCTCATTGAAATGTAGGCTACAACCTCATTGAACTCTAAGCTACAACCTCATTGAAATGTAGGCTACAACCTCATTGTAGGCTACAACCTCGTTGTAGGCTACAACCTCGTTGTAGGCTACAACCTCATTGAAATGTAAGCTACAACCTCATTGAAATGTAGGCTACAACCTCATTGAAATGTAGGCTACAACCTCATTGAAATGTAGGCTACAACCTCATTGACATGTAAACTACAACCTCATTGAAATGTAAGCTACATCCTCATTGCAATGTAGGCTACAACCTCATTGAAATGTAGGCTACAACCTCATTGAAATGTAGGCTACAACCTCATTGAAATCTAAGCTACAACCTCATTGAAATGTAGGCTACAACCTCATTGAAATGTAGGCTACAACCTCATTGAAATGTAGGCTACAACCTCATTGAAATGTAGGCTACAACCTCATTGAAATGTAAGCTACAACCTCATTGAAATGTAGGCTACAACCTCATTGAAATGTAGGCTACAACCTCATTGAAATGTAGGCTACAACCTCATTGAAATGTAGGCTACAACCTCATTGAAATGTAGGCTACAACCTCATTGAAATGTAAGCTACAACCTCATTGAAATGTAGGCTACAACCTCATTGAAATGTAAACTACAACCTCATTGAAATGTAAGCTACAACCTCATTGAAATGTAGGCTACAACCTCATTGAAATGTAGGCTACAACCTCATTGAAATGTAAACTACAACCTCATTGAAATGTAAGCTACAACCTCATTGAAATGTAGGCTACAACCTCATTGAAATGTAAGCTACAACCTCATTGAAATGTAGGCTACAACCTCATTGAAATCTAAGCTACAACCTCATTGAAATGTAGGCTACAACCTCATTGAAATGTAGGCTACAACCTCATTGAAATGTAGGCTACAACCTCATTGAAATTTAGGCTACAACCTCATTGACATGTAAACTACAACCTCATTGAAATGTAGGCAACAACCTCATTGAAATGTAGGCTACAACCTCATTGAAATGGAGGCTACAACCTCATTGAAATATGTAGGCTACAACCTCATTGAAATGTAGGCTACAACCTCATTGAAATGTAAGCTACAACCTCATTGAAATGTAGGCTACAACCTCATTGAAATGTAAACTACAACCTCATTGAAATGTAAGCTACAACCTCATTGAAATGTAGGCTACAACCTTATTGAAATGTAGGCTACAACCATATTGAAATGTAAGCTACAACCTCATTGAAATGTAGGCTACAACCTCATTGAAATGTAAGTTAGAACCTCATTGAAATGTAGGCTATAACCTCATTGAAATGTAAGCTACAACCTCATTGAAATGTAGGCTACAACCTTATTGAAATGTAGGCTACAACCGTATTGAAATGTAAGCTACAACCTCATTGAAATGTAGGCTACAACCTCATTGAAATGTAAGTTAGAACCTCATTGAAATGTAGGCTATAACCTCATTGAAATGTAAGCTACAACCTCATTGAAATGTAGGCTACAACCTTATTGAAATGTAGGCTACAACCGTATTGAAATGTAAGCTACAACCTCATTGAAATGTAGGCTACAACCTCATTGAAATGTAAGTTAGAACCTCATTGAAATGTAGGCTATAACCTCATTGAAATGTAAGCTACAACCTCATTGAAATGTAGGCTACAACCTTATTGAAATGTAGGCTACAACCGTATTGAAATGTAAGCTACAACCTCATTGAAATGTAGGCTACAACCTCATTGAAATGTAAGTTAGAACCTCATTGAAATGTAGGCTATAACCTCATTGAAATGTAAGCTACAACCTCATTGAAATGTAGGCTACAACCTTATTGAAATGTAGGCTACAACCGTATTGAAATGTAAGCTACAACCTCATTGAAATGTAGGCTACAACCTCATTGAAATGTAAGTTAGAACCTCATTGAAATGTAGGCTACAACCTCATTGAAATGTAAGCTACAACCTCATTGAAATGTAGGCTACAACCTCATTGGAATGTAGGCTACAACCTCATTGAAATGTAAGCTACAACCTCATTGTAATTTAAGTTACAACCTCATTGAAATGTAAACTACAACCTCCTTGAAGTGTAGGCTACAATCTTATTGAAATGTAGGCTACAACCTTATTGAAATGTAAGCTACAACCTCATTGAAATGACGGCTACAACCTTATTGAAATGTAGGCTACAACCTTATTGAAATGTAGGCTACAACCTTATTGAAATGTAGGCTACAATCTCATTGAAATGTAGGCTACAACCTCATTGAAATGTAAGCTACAACCTCATTGGAATGTAGGCTACAACCTCATTGAAATGTAGGCTACAACCTCATTGAAATGTAGGCTACAACCTCATTGAAATGTAAGCTACAACCTCATTGGAATGTAGGCTACAACCTCATTGAAATGTAGGCTACAACCTCATTGAAATGTAAGCTACAACCTCATTGAAATGTAGGCTACAACCTTATTGAAATGTAAGCTACAACCTCATTGAAATGTAAGCTACAACCTCATTGAAATGTAAGCTACATGATATAGCATAAGCTACATGTATATACTAGATATAGCATAAGCTACATGTATATACCAGATATAGCATACGTTACATGTATATACTAGATATAGCATACGTTACATGTATATACTAGATATAGCATACGTTACATGTATATACTAGATATAGCATACGTTACATGTATATACTAGATATAGCAAACGTTACATGTATATATTAGATATAGCATACGTTACATGTATATACTAGATATAGCATACGTTACATGTATATACTAGATATAGCATAAGCTACATGTATATACTAGATATAGCATAAGCTACATGTATATACTAGATATAGCATAAGCTACATGTATATATTAGATATAGCATACGTTACATGTATATACTAGATATAGCAAACGTTACATGTATATACTAGAAATAGCATACGTTACATGTATATACTAGATATAGCATACGCTACATGTATATACTAGATATAGCATAAGCTACATGTATATACTAGATATAGCATACGCTACATGTATATACTAGATATAGCATACGTTACATGTATATACTAGATATAGCATAAGCTAATTACATGTATATACTAGATATAGCATAAGCTACATGTATATACTAGATACATTTACTTTATCAGTATCGGGATATACACATTTGAGTACGGTAATACTGATGCTTTAGGTACTTTGATTAGCTGATTTAGAAATTAAAGACCCCTACAGCCCCAGCCAGACGAGCATAGTCACCACAATGCTGGGCCGTCACAAATACCTGCCTCTGAAATAACAAGAACAATGCACATATATATTGTTGCTTGTAAACGACCCATTTGTGGGTTTATATGCAAATAAAACTTCTTCTATTTCATTGCAGTATTCACGAAACAATGCAAGAGTTTGTCTCACATCGTTCAGACAAATGATTAAAATGCACTTAAAATTCCAATTTATCTTGTCTGACAGACAATTTCTTGTCTGACCGCCTGATCTCGGGAAGTTCAATTTAATATAACAACTTTGTTCCGTTGACAACAGTTAACATACATCTGAGGAACATAAGACGAGTTTAAACGTTATTTATTTTACTCTGATAACGAAACAATCCTAATAATTGATATAAATCCCTCTCATTGGTAGGAGGAAGCCGGCGTACCCGGAGAACACCATCATGCTCAATCTGGCGACCACCGTACCATCTTGCATACTTCCCACATAGGGAATCAAACACTTTGTAGTACTTACATGTGTTTGCCTAACGTTGTAGTACTTACATGTGTTTGCCTAACTTTGTAGTACTTACATGTGTTTGCCTAACTCTGCAGTACTTACAAGTGTTTGCCTAACTTTGTAGTACTTACATGTGTTTGCCTAACTCTGTAGTACTTACATGTGTTTACCTAACTTTGTAGTACTTACATGTGTTTTCCTAACTGTGTAGTACTTACATGTGTTTGCCTAACTTTGTAGTACTTACATGTGTTTTCCTAACTGTGTAGTACTTACATGTGTTTGCCTAACTTTGTAGTACTTACATGTGTTTTCCTAACTGTGTAGTACTTACATGTGTTTGCCTAATTTTGTAGTACTTACATGTTTTTGCCTAACTGTAGTACTTACATGTGTTTGCCAAACTTTGTAGTACTTACATGTGCTTGCCTAACTTTGTAGTAGCTACATGTGTTTGCCTAACTTTGTAGTACATACATGTGTTTGCATAACTGTGTAGTATCTATATGTCTTTGGATAACTTTGTAATACATACATGTGTTTGCCTAACTTTGTAATACATACATGTGTTTGCCTAACACTGTGTAGTATCTATTTGTATTTGGCTAACTTTGTAGTACATACATGTGTTTGCCTAACTTTGTAGTACATACATGTGCTTGCCTAACTTTGTAGTACATACATGTGCTTGCCTAACTTTGTAGTACATACATGTGTTTGCCTAACTGTGTAGTATCTATATGTGTTTGGCTAACTTTGTAGTACATACATGTGTTTGCCTAACTTTGTAGTACATACATGTGTTTGCCTAACTTTGTAGTACATACATGTGTTTGCCTAACTTTGTAGTACATACATGTGTTTGCCTAACTGTGTAGTATCTATAAGTCTTTGGATAACTTTGTAATACATACATGTGTTTGCCTAACTTTGTAATACATACATGTGTTTGCCTAACTTGGTAGTACATACATGTGTTTGGCTAACTTTGTAGTACATACATTTGTTTGCCTAACTTTGTAGTACATACATGTGTTTGCCTAACTGTGTAGTATCTATATGTGTTTGCCTAACTTTGTAGTAGTTACATGTTTTTGCCTAACTTTGTAGTACATACATTTGTTTGCCTAACTTTGTAGTACATACATGTGTTTGCCTAACTGTGTAGTATCTATATGTGTTTGCCTAACTTTGTAGTAGTTACATGTTTTTGCCTAACTCTGTATGCATGATATTCTACTCACCAAATTTGTAGATTTCAGCAATGCAAAATTGGTGCCAAATCTCATTTTTGCTTCTATGCCTGTCCACTGAAGCACATAGGTAGCCTGAAGAAATGTAAACAGAATGCCTAAACATTTCAACACTACAGACCTCTAAATAGTTTATACAAATTTATTTTAGCTCGATTGCGAAACAAGTTCTTACAACTTATATTAATCACTCTGGAGACGTCATTCCTGATGGAATCCATTGCCACGAGGAGAGAAAAGGCAACGTGGAATTTAAATGCCTTGCCAAAGGGCACAATCGTAACGGCTCCAGCGGGGCTCGAACTCCGGACCTTTCGCACCTGAAGCGAACGCGCATCCACTGCGCTATCACGATGAATAGTTTTGCAATAAAATGTAGATCCAGATGAGCCGTCTCGTAATGAGCCGTCTCATCAGGATCTGCACTTTTTGCTATTAATTTTACTATTCTTAGTAAAAATTACCCATATTGATATAAATGAACTAGTTCAAATGTAATTTTCTGATCAATTTATTGGGCTAACTATATCATGGACCAGTCCATGTCAGCTATTTAGTGTTGAATGGGTTAGTGCTCTGAGCTACAACACCAAATTGTCACTCGATCAATCACAATCCAAAGCTAAACATAATACTTTCTAGTTTATGCCACTATAACTCAAGTATACCACTGTAACCTATCATCACTGATGGTCACGGGTTCGAGCCCCGCTCAGATCGTATCTCTGTATATGAAAATGTTGGCAGTTTCTTACAGAGGTTGGTGCACCAAGTACTGGTTAATCGCTGGAGCTTGCCCAGGAAAGGTTTTGTTAGGTAAACTGCCCGTCGCTCATATGGGCAACCGGTGGCGGATGATAAATAAACGTAAACATTTTTTTTCTGATCACACTTAATACTATTGATTTACCAACAAACTCACTTACCTACTGCAAACTCACTTACCTACTGCAAACTCACTTACCTACTGCAAACTCACTTACCTACTGCAAACTCACTTACCTACTGCAAACTCACAAACCTACTGCAAACTCACTTACCTACTGCAAACTCACTTACCTACTGCAAACTCACTTACCTACTGCAAACTCACTTACCTACTGCAAACTCACAAACCTACTGCAAACTCACTTACCTACTGCAAACTCACTTACCTACTGCAAACTCACTTACCTACTGCAAACTCACTTACCTACTGCAAACTCACTTACCTACTGCAAACTCACTTACCTACTGCAAACTCACTTACCTACTGCAAACTCACTTACCTACTGCAAACTCACTTACCTACTGCAAACTCACTACCTACTGCAAACTCACTTACCTACTGCAAACTCACTTACCTACTGCAAACTCACTTACCTACTGCAAACTCACTTACCTACTGCAAACTCACTTACCTACTGCAAACTCACTTACCTACTGCAAACTCACTTACCTACTGCAAACTCACTTACCTACTGCAAACTCACTTACCTACTGCAAACTCACTTACCTACTGCAAACTCACTTACCTACTGCAAACTCACTTACCTACTGCAAACTCACTTACCTACTGCAAACTCACTTACCTACTGCAAACTCACTTACCTACTGCAAACTCACTTACCTACTGCAAACTCACTTACCTACTGCAAACTCACTTACCTACTGCAAACTCACTTACCTACTGCAAACTCACTTACCTACTGCAAACTCACTTACCTACTGCAAACTCATTTACCAACAGCAAACCTACTGCAAACTCACTTACCTACTGCAAACTCATTTACCAACAGCAAACCTACTGCAAATTCACTTAACTACTGCAAACTCATTTACCAACAGCAAACCTACTGCAAACTCACTTACCTATTGCAAACTCACTTACCTACTGCAAACTCATTTACCAACAGCAAACCTACTGCAAACTCATTTACCTACTGCAAACTCATTTACCTACTGCAAACTCACTTACCTACTGCAAACTCATTTACCAACAGCAAACCTACTGCAAACTCACTTACCTACTGCAAACTCACTTACCTACTGCAAACTCATTTACCTACTGCAAACTCATTTACCTACTGCAAACTCACTTACCAACAGCAAACCTACTGCAAACTCATTTACCAACAGCAAACCTACTGCAAACTCACTTACCAACAGCAAACCTACTGCAAACTCACTTACCTACTGCAAACTCATTTACCAACAGCAAACCTACTGCAAACTCACTTACCTACTGCAAACTCATTTACCAACAGCAAACCTACTGCAAACTCACTTACCTACTGCAAACTCATTTACCAACAGCAAACCTACTGCAAACTCACTTACCTACTGCAAACTCATTTACCTACTGCAAACTCATTTACCTACTGCAAACTCACTTACCTACTGCAAACTCATTTACCAACAGCAAACCTACTGCAAACTCACTTACCTACTGCAAACTCATTTACCAACAGCAAACCTACTGCAAACTCACTTACCTACTGCAAACTCACTTACCTACTGCAAACTCACTTACCTACTGCAAACTCACTTACCTACTGCAAACTCATTTACCAACAGCAAACCTACTGCAAACTCACTTACCTACTGCAAACTCACTTACCTACTGCACACTCACTTACCTACTGCAAACTCATTTACCAACAGCAAACCTACTGCAAACTCACTTACCTACTGCAAACTCACTTACCTACTGCAAACTCATTTACCTGCTGCAAACTCATTTACCTACTGCAAACTCACTTACCTACTGCAAACTCATTTTCCAACAGCAAACCTACTGCAAACTCACTTACCTACTGCAAATTCATTTACCAACAGCAAACCTACTGCAAACTCACTTACCTACTGCAAACTCATTTACCAACAGCAAACCTACTGCAAACTCACTTACCTACTGCAAACTCATTTACCAACAGCAAACCTACTGCAAACTCACTTACCTACTGCAAACTCATTTACCTACTGCAAACTCATTTACCTACTGCAAACTCACTTACCTACTGCAAACTCATTTACCAACAGCAAACCTACTGCAAACTCACGTACCTACTGCAAACTCATTTACCAACAGCAAACCTACTGCAAACTCACGTACCTACTGCAAACTCATTTACCAACAGCAAACCTACTGCAAACTCACTTACCTACTGCAAACTCATTTACCAACAGCAAACCTACTGCAAACTCACTTACCTACTGCAAACTCACTTACCTACTGCAAACTCACTTACCTACTGCAAACTCACTTACCTACTGCAAACTCATTTACCAACAGCAAACCTACTGCAAACTCACTTACCTACTGCAAACTCACTTACCTACTGCACACTCACTTACCTACTGCAAACTCATTTACCAACAGCAAACCTACTGCAAACTCACTTACCTACTGCAAACTAACTTACCTACTGCAAACTCATTTACCTGCTGCAAACTCATTTACCTACTGCAAACTCACTTACCTACTGCAAACTCATTTTCCAACAGCAAACCTACTGCAAACTCACTTACCTACTGCAAATTCATTTACCAACAGCAAACCTACTGCAAACTCACTTACCTACTGCAAACTCATTTACCAACAGCAAACCTACTGCAAACTCACTTACCTACTGCAAACTCACTTACCTACTGCAAACTCATTTACCAACAGCAAACCTACTGCAAACTCACTTACCTACTGCAAACTCACTTACCTACTGCAAACTCATTTACCTACTGCAAACTCATTTACCTACTGCAAACTCACTTACCTACTGCAAACTCATTTACCAACAGCAAACCTACTGCAAACTCACTTACCTACTGCAAACTCATTTACCAACAGCAAACCTACTGCAAACTCACTTACCTACTGCAAACTCATTTACCAACAGCAAACCTACTGCAAACTCACTTACCTACTGCAAACTCACTTACCTACTGAAAACTCACTTACCTACTGCAAACTCACTTACCTACTGCAAACTCATTTACCAACAGCAAACCTACTGCAAACTCACTTACCTACTGCAAACTCATTTACCAACAGCAAACCTACTGCAAATTCACTTAACTACTGCAAACTCATTTACCAACAGCAAACCTACTGCAAACTCACTTACCTACTGCAAACTCACTTACCTACTGCAAACTCATTTACCAACAGCAAACCTACTGCAAACTCATTTACCTACTGCAAACTCATTTACCTACTGCAAACTCACTTACCTACTGCAAACTCATTTACCAACAGCAAACCTACTGCAAACTCACTTACCTACTGCAAACTCACTTACCTACTGCAAACTCATTTACCTACTGCAAACTCATTTACCTACTGCAAACTCACTTACCAACAGCAAACCTACTGCAAACTCATTTACCAACAGCAAACCTACTGCAAACTCACTTACCAACAGCAAACCTACTGCAAACTCACTTACCTACTGCAAACTCATTTACCAACAGCAAACCTACTGCAAACTCACTTACCTACTGCAAACTCATTTACCAACAGCAAACCTACTGCAAACTCACTTACCTACTGCAAACTCATTTACCTACTGCAAACTCATTTAACTACTGCAAACTCACTTACCTACTGCAAACTCATTTACCAACAGCAAACCTACTGCAAACTCACTTACCTACTGCAAACTCATTTACCAACAGCAAACCTACTGCAAACTCACTTACCTACTGCAAACTCACTTACCTACTGCAAACTCACTTACCTACTGCAAACTCATTTACCAACAGCAAACCTACTGCAAACTCACTTACCTACTGCAAACTCACTTACCTACTGCACACTCACTTACCTACTGCAAACTCATTTACCAACAGCAAACCTACTGCAAACTCACTTACCTACTGCAAACTAACTTACCTACTGCAAACTCATTTACCTGCTGCAAACTCATTTACCTACTGCAAACTCACTTACCTACTGCAAACTCATTTTCCAACAGCAAACCTACTGCAAACTCACTTACCTACTGCAAATTCATTTACCAACAGCAAACCTACTGCAAACTCACTTACCTACTGCAAACTCATTTACCAACAGCAAACCTACTGCAAACTCACTTACCTACTGCAAACTCATTTACCTACTGCAAACTCATTTACCTACTGCAAACTCACTTACCTACTGCAAACTCATTTACCAACAGCAAACCTACTGCAAACTCACGTACCTACTGCAAACTCATTTACCAACAGCAAACCTACTGCAAACTCACTTACCTACTGCAAACTCATTTACCTACTGCAAACTCACTTACCTACTGCAAACTCATTTACCTACTGCAAACTCATTTACCTACTGCAAACTCACTTACCTACTGCAAACTCATTTACCAACAGCAAACCTACTGCAAACTCACTTACCTACTGCAAACTCATTTACCAACAGCAAACCTACTGCAAACTCACTTACCTACTGCAAACTCATTTACCAACAGCAAACCTACTGCAAACTCACTTACCTACTGCAAACTCACTTACCTACTGCAAACTCACTTACCTACTGCAAACTCACTTACCAACAGTAAACCTACTGCAAACTCACTTACCAACTGCAAACCTACTGCAAACTCACTTACCTACTGCAAACTCACTTACCTACTGCAAACCTACTGCAAACTCACTTACCTACTGCAAACTCATTTACCAACTGCAAACTCACTTACCTACTGCAAACTCACTTACCTACTGCACTCATTTACCAACTGCAAACTCACTTACCTACTGCAAACTCACTTACCTACTGCACTCATTTACCAACTGCAAACTCACTTACCTACTGCAAACCCACTTACCTACTGCAAACCTACTGCAAACTCACTTACCTACTGCAAACTCATTTACCTACTGCAAACTCATTTACCTACTGCAAACTCACTTACCTACTGCAAACTCATTTACCAACAGCAAACCTACTGCAAACTCACGTACCTACTGCAAACTCATTTACCAACAGCAAACCTACTGCAAACTCACTTACCTACTGCAAACTCATTTACCTACTGCAAACTCATTTACCTACTGCAAACTCACTTACCTACTGCAAACTCATTTACCAACAGCAAACCTACTGCAAACTCACTTACCTACTGCAAACTCACTTACCTACTGCAAACTCATTTACCTACTGCAAACTCATTTACCTACTGCAAACTCACTTACCTACTGCAAACTCATTTACCAACAGCAAACCTACTGCAAACTCACTTACCTACTGCAAACTCATTTACCAACAGCAAACCTACTGCAAACTCACTTACCTACTGCAAACTCATTTACCAACAGCAAACCTACTGCAAACTCACTTACCTACTGCAAACTCACTTACCTACTGCAAACTCACTTACCTACTGCAAACTCACTTACCAACAGTAAACCTACTGCAAACTCACTTACCAACTGCAAACCTACTGCAAACTCACTTACCTACTGCAAACTCACTTACCTACTGCAAACCTACTGCAAACTCACTTACCTACTGCAAACTCATTTACCAACTGCAAACTCACTTACCTACTGCAAACTCACTTACCTACTGCACTCATTTACCAACTGCAAACTCACTTACCTACTGCAAACTCACCTACCAACTGCAAACTCACTTACCTACTGCAAACTCACTTACCAACAGTAAACCTACTGCAAACTCACTTACCTACTGCAAACTCACTTACCTACTGCAAACCTACTGCAAACTCACTTACCAACAGCAAACCTACTGCAAACTCACTTACCAACAGCAAACCTACTGCAAACTCACCTACCAACTGCAAACCTACTGCAAACTCACTTACCTACTGCAAACCTACTGCAAACTCACTTACCAACAGTAAACCTACTGCAAACTCACCTACCAACTGCAAACTCACTTACCTACTGCAAACTCACTTACCTACTGCAAACTCACCTACCAACTGCAAACTCACTTACCTACTGCAAAACTCACTTACCAACAGCACACCTACTGCAAACTCACTTACCTACTGCAAACCTACTACAAACTCACTTACCAACAGCAAACCTACTGCAAACTCACCTACCAACTGCAAACCTACTGCAAACTCACTTACCTACTGCAAACTCACTTACCTACTGCAAACTCACTTACCTACTGCAAACTCACTTACCAACAGTAAACCTACTGCAAACTCACTTACCAACTGCAAACCTACTGCAAACTCACTTACCTACTGCAAACTCACTTACATACTGCACTCATTTACCAACTGCAAACTCACTTACCTACTGCAAACCCACTTACCTACTGCAAACCTACTGCAAACTCACTTACCTACTGCAAACTCACTTACCTACTGCAAACCCACTTACCTACTGCAAACCTACTGCAAACTCACTTACCTACTGCAAACTCACTTACCTACTGCAAACCTACTGCAAACTCACTTACCTACTGCAAACTCACCTACCAACTGCAAACTCACTTACCTACTGCAAACTCACTTACCTACTGCAAACTCACTTACCTACTGCAAACTCACTTACCAACAGTAAACCTACTGCAAACTCACTTACCTACTGCAAACTCACTTACCAACAGCAAACCTTACTGCAAACTCACTTACCTACTGCAAACCTACTGCAAAATCACTTACCAACAGCAAACCTACTGCAAACTCACTTACCAACAGCAAACCTACTGCAAACTCACCTACCAACTGCAAACCTACTGCAAACTCACTTACCTACTGCAAACCTACTGCAAACTCACTTACCAACAGTAAACCTACTGCAAACTCACTTACCTACTGCAAACTCACCTACCAACTGCAAACTCACTTACCTACTGCAAACTCACTTACCTACTGCAAACTCACCTACCAACTGCAAACTCACTTACCTACTGCAAACCTACTGCAAACTCACTTACCAACAGCAAACCTACTGCAAACTCACTTACCTACTGCAAACCTACTACAAACTCACTTACCAACAGCAAACCTACTGCAAACTCACCTACCAACTGCAAACCTACTGCAAACTCACTTACCAACAGCAAACCTACTGCAAACTCACTTACCAACTGCAAACCTACTGCAAACTCACTTACCTACTGCAAACTCACTTACCTACTGCAAACCTACTGCAAACTCACTTACCTACTGCAAACTCATTTACCAACTGCAAACTCACTTACCTACTGCAAACTCACTTACCTACTGCACTCATTTACCAACTGCAAACTCACTTACCTACTGCAAACTCACCTACCAACTGCAAACTCACTTACCTACTGCAAACTCACTTACCTACTGCAAACTCACTTACCTACCGCAAACTCACTTACCAACAGTAAACCTACTGCAAACTCACTTACCTACTGCAAACTCACTTACCAACAGCAAACCTACTGCAAACTCACTTACCTACTGCAAACCTACTGCAAACTCACTTACCAACAGCAAACCTACTGCAAACTCACTTACCAACAGCAAACCTACTGCAAACTCACCTACGAACTGCAAACCTACTGCAAACTCACTTACCTACTGCAAACCTACTGCAAACTCACTTACCAACAGTAAACCTACTGCAAACTCACCTACCAACTGCAAACTCACTTACCTACTGCAAACTCACTTACCTACTGCAAACTCACCTACCAACTGCAAACTCACTTACCTACTGCAAACCTACTGCAAACTCACTTACCAACAGCACACCTACTGCAAACTCACTTACCTACTGCAAACCTACTACAAACTCACTTACCAACAGCAAACCTACTGCAAACTCACCTACCAACTGCAAACCTACTGCAAACTCACTTACCTACTGCAAACTCACTTACCTACTGCAAACTCACTTACCTACTGCAAACTCACTTACCAACAGTAAACCTACTGCAAACTCACTTACCAACTGCAAACCTACTGCAAACTCACTTACCTACTGCAAACTCACTTACATACTGCACTCATTTACCAACTGCAAACTCACTTACCTACTGCAAACCCACTTACCTACTGCAAACCTACTGCAAACTCACTTACCTACTGCAAACTCACTTACCTACTGCAAACCCACTTACCTACTGCAAACCTACTGCAAACTCACTTACCTACTGCAAACTCACTTACCTACTGCAAACCTACTGCAAACTCACTTACCTACTGCAAACTCACCTACCAACTGCAAACTCACTTACCTACTGCAAACTCACTTACCTACTGCAAACTCACTTACCTACTGCAAACTCACTTACCAACAGTAAACCTACTGCAAACTCACTTACCTACTGCAAACTCACTTACCAACAGCAAACCTACTGCAAACTCACTTACCTACTGCAAACCTACTGCAAAATCACTTACCAACAGCAAACCTACTGCAAACTCACTTACCAACAGCAAACCTACTGCAAACTCACCTACCAACTGCAAACCTACTGCAAACACACTTACCTACTGCAAACCTACTGCAAACTCACTTACCAACAGTAAACCTACTGCAAACTCACTTACCTACTGCAAACTCACCTACCAACTGCAAACTCACTTACCTACTGCAAACTCACTTACCTACTGCAAACTCACCTACCAACTGCAAACTCACTTACCTACTGCAAACCTACTGCAAACTCACTTACCAACAGCAAACCTACTGCAAACTCACTTACCTACTGCAAACCTACTACAAACTCACTTACCAACAGCAAACCTACTGCAAACTCACCTACCAACTGCAAACCTACTGCAAACTCACTTACCAACAGCAAACCTACTGCAAACTCGCTTACCAACTGCAAACCTACTGCAAACTCACTTACCAACTGCAAACCTACTGCAAACTCGCTTACCAACTGCAAACCTACTGCAAACTCACTTACCAACAGCAAACCTACTGCAAACTCACTTACCAACTGCAAACCTACTGCAAACTCGCTTACCAACTGCAAACCTACTGCAAACTCACTTACCAACTGCAAACTCACTTACCTACTGCAAACTCATTTACCTACTGCAAACTCACTTACCAACAGTAAACCTACTGCAAACTCACTTACCAACAGTAAACCTACTGCAAACTCACTTATCAACAGTAAACCTACTGCAAACTCACATACCTACTGCAAACTCACTTACCTCTATCCTAGGGCAGGGATGAATGAGGGAGTTACCGCAGGAATCCTTATTAGGAAAATTGGCACCACCAGTGAAGATATACACTTGACCCTGCTCAGCTGAAATACATAACCGAGACATCAGGGAACTCACACTATGTTGCATGTGTTACCATCTTTCCAAGTGCTATTCTCTAGTTATTACGGTTACAAGTATATTTTATAGTTATATTTAACCCATTTCATTCTGGATACCGTTCAAACGGTATTTGCAAAGAACATAGAGCCAGATCAACTGCCACAGAATGTGCCGTCTGATCAGGCTCTATGCTGTTTGCTATTCACATGATCTTGCTAAGACACTTGGCTATGTAGCAAACAACATAGATCCTGATCAGCATCACGCTGTGTGCTGATCAGGATCTATGTTGTTTGCAAAAGCCTTTATAACTATATAAGTTTTCTTTCGTTCTAATCCCTTTCAGTCTACTGCTGTTAAATTATATGTAAAATGTTCATTTCTTGATTACATGTACAAATACTGAAATAAATAATGTTTAAACTAAAAGCCTTTAAATATATCCAGAATGAAATGGGTTAAGCCAACGATTGGGAATCACTCAAATATATGGGAAAAATAACTTCCTATCAAAAAATCTGATGTCTGGAAAGCTCTAGCATACCTCCAAACAATTCCTCAGTAAAGCTCTAGCATACCTCCAAACAATTCCTCAGTAAAGCTCTAGCATACCTCCAAACAATTCCTCAGTAAAGCTCTAGCATACCTCCAAACAATTCCTCAGTAAAGCTCTAGCATACCTCCAAACAATTCCTCAGTAAAGCTCTAGCATACCTCCAAACAATTCCTCAGTAAAGCTCTAGCATACCTCCAAACAATTCCTCAGTAAAGCTCTAGCATACCTCCAAACAATTCCTCAGTAAAGCTCTAGCATACCTCCAAACAATTCCTCAGTAAAGCTCTAGCATACCTCCAAACAATTCCTCAGTAAAGTCCTCCGACCTGAACGGCGCTCCAATGAACAAATCACTCATATTGTCGTTGTTTACATCCCAAAACTGAAAAACAAATCCAAATAATAAACCACCATAAAAAATGATTTGCTTGTTTGTTTTTTGGGTAGACTGATATAAGATAAGAGCTTGAGCTAAACATATTACCAGAGTGCATTCAAGTATGCAGCGCTTGGAAAACCAAATAATTCTGGGCCGTCATTGTCCACTACTATCCAAACCCATGTCCTTTTGACAAGTTTGTGTCTCTATCATAAGCAAATGCTGCTTAGTGGAAGTTGAGATAGTGCAGTGGTAGCGCGTTCGCTTCTGGTGCGAAAGGTCCGGAGATCGAGCCACTAAGATTGTGCCCTTATGCAAGGAATTTAAATTCCACGTTGCCACCTCTCTCCCTTGTGGCGATGGATTCCATCAGGGATGAGGTCTCAAGATTAATATAAGTTGTAAGAGTTTGCTTGAACTAATTGTGGACAGACGTACGGACGGACGACACATGAATACTAAACTCTCACCCTGAGCATAGCTCACTAAGCTGACGAGTCACAGCAATCTATGATTTGTTACCATACCTTCACTTTAGCACCAAATCTTTCATAGTTCCTATCCCCTTCTATCCGGCCTCGCGGTAGTGTATCGTTGCGTGGCAGACTTCCTGCACTTGTGTTGTAGAGAGCAACACGTCCCGCCTGAGAGAACTGATAAGTATCTCCCGCTATAGAACCAAAAACATCGGCTCCAACATCACCAACCGCTACAACCTATCAAACACATAAACCAAGCTGTCAAACATATAAACCAACCTGTCAACCATATAAACCAAGCTGTCAAACATATAAATCAAGCTGTCAAACACATAAACCAAGCTGTCAAACATATAAACCAAGCTGTCAAACACATACACCAAGCTGTCAAACACATAAACCAAGCTGTCAAACATATAAACCAACCTGTCAAACATATAAATCAAGCTGTCAAACACATAAACCAAGCTGTCAAACACATAAACCAAGCTGTCAAACACATAAACCACGATGTCAAACATATAAACAAACCTGTCAAACATATAAACCAACCTGTCAAACACATAAACCAAGCTGTCAAACACATAAACCAAGCTGTCAAACATATAAACCAAGCTGTCAAACACATAAACCAAGCTGTCAAACACATAAACCAAGCTGTCAAACACATAAACCAAGCTGTCAAACATATAAATCAAGCTGTCAAACACATAAACCAAGCTGTCAAACACATAAACCAAGCTGTCAAACATATGAACAAAGCTGTCAAACATATGAACAAAGCTGTCAAACATATAAACCAACCAACATCCCTCACATTTCTTCAAGCAAATTATTATTTCAGACCATACTGCCATCTTTTCAATGAATTATAATCATTTACATTCAAACCTGTGTTAAGCAGTCAGCCAAGGGAATCACATAATGTGGCTGCTTAACACAGGTGGCTGCTTAATAGAGGTCAAATGTATAAGAAAACTACATATTTGGAATATGGAATCTGGCTGCTTAATACAGGTTGGCTGCTGAATGGAGGTGACCACTAATATAAGTTTGACTGTATAGAGAATTTGTGATGAGTTTTCATTTCATATAAAGTTTTACTAAGCAAGTTCAGAAAAAATGTTATAAAGTGAGTCTTTTAAGCATGTTTTATGGTTGTATATACGTAAATAGGCAGAAGTACATCCGCGGTCCACTCGAATGTAGTCCCAATAACTAATATAGTTCATGTTTCTTTTTGGTAGAAATGCATTTTCATGACAGGCAGTGCATAGTTTTTGTGTTTTTTGGTGAAATTATGTGACTTGAGAAGACTTCAGACTAGTTAATGTGTAGAAAAGATGTGGTATAAGAATTCAGGCCATTGCAAACTGAAGGTTGGTATACTGTATTATTTGGCAGAGGAATACAGCATGTAAACACAGTGATGTTATTCACAGGTTAGCACTGGCTATTTGAAACATAAAATTGTGAATAATCTTGGTGTGTTTCAAGCTGATTTGAATACCTCTTCACAGTGGATGTGGTACCAGAAGACATGAAAGATTGAAAATATAAATGAACAGACCGTATGTTTTTACTTTTTACTATGTATTAAATAGGTAATTTATTTGTTGTTTTACAACCTTATATTCTTTGTACCATGCGATTTCTGAACATACATTTTGAGCACCTCTCGTATTCCAGATTACCTGTACATTCTCATCAGGATATGGTGATCCAATATCCGCACTCCACCCAGTCTGTGAGAACTCCTGAAATCCATACGCCGTCCAATTCCTGGTCAGATTGGTTCCATAAAATGCATGAACTCTACCATTACTTTGAACGTCAAACTCGGAATATTTACAGTCCGTGCTGAAAGTATGGGACACAAAATTACAAACACTTGCAAATCAGCTACATTTATTTACTGTCTCTGTGGCCTAGTGGTTAAGGCATCCCCACCTACGGAATGGGAGGTTGAATGTTTGAACCTTGTCAGGGGTTAGTTGTGATATTGCAGTTGGTGAGCTGCCAGCTAGTTACATAATGGTTACCGATTGCCTATCAGCCTGGCGCCTGGCCTTCAAGGATAGAATTCGGCAAGTACTGATGTCCATAAGAGTTGTCTCATAAATAATAAAGCATTCTTCTTCTTCTTCTTCATAAATCAGAAATGACTTGCCTTTTCAATAGGGGTGACACTATAATAAACAAACACTTTACTTTACTTTATATAAATCTCCATGTTCATTCCTAACCCAACTGCACGAACCATGGTGAAGTAGTAAAGCTAAGCTATGTATATTCCTTAACGCTTTGCGTAATATTTTCCAAAGGAGAGGACAACCATAAGCTGTATAGCTTTCTGTCCAATTGCTCATTTCAATTGTTGTAAATAACCATGTACAATAAATATGTTTAAACCAATATTTTCCTTAGAATAGAGAATAAAACTGGTTATTTATTCCTTTTTGAGGCTGACTTTCATATCTTGTATTAGATGTGTCAAAGACTTGCTTCAGTTCGTAGAGCATTCATGCGTTATGTCCTCAATGGTAATAAACTTCATTAATAGTGAAGGTTCAAAACCACTCAATGGTCCATACATGGGAGTGTGCAGAGTCCATACATGGGAGTGTGCAGAGTCCATACATGGGAGTGTGCAGAGTTCATACATGGGAGTGTGCAGAGTTCATACATGGGAGTGTGCAGAGTCCATACATGGGAGTGTGCAGAGTCCATACATGGGAGTGTGCAGAGTCCATACATGGTAGTGTGCAGAGTCCATACATGGAAGTGTGCAGAGTCCATACATGGGAGTGTGCAGAGTTCATTCATGGGAGTGTGCAGAGTTCATACATGGGAGTGTGCAGAGTCCATACATGGGAGTGTGCAGAGTTCATACATGGGAGTTTGCAGAGTCCATACATGGGAGTGTGCAGAGTCCATACATGGGAGTGTGCAGAGTCCATACATGGGAGTGTGCAGAGTCCATACATGGGAGTGTGCAGAGTTCATACATGGGAGTGTGCAGAGTCCATACATGGGAGTGTGCAGAGTCCATACATGGGAGTGTGCAGAGTCCATACATGGGAGTGTGCAGAGTTCATACATGGGAGTGTGCAAAGTTCATACATGGGAGTGTGCAGAGTCCATACATGGGAGTGTGCAGAGTCCATACATGGGAGTGTGCAGAGTCCATACATGGGAGTGTGCAGAGTCCATATATAGGAGCATGTGGCATAAACAGCACCCTATATGGAACACCTGCTGTTCACATATACATGATTGGACAGGCTCTGTACTTAGACGGGCTCTGTACTTAGACGGGCTCTGTACTTAGATGGGCTCTGTACTTAGATGGGCTCTGTACTTAGACGGGCTCTGTACTTAGATGGGCTCTGTACTTAGAGGGCTCTGTACTTAGACGGGCTCTGTACTTAGACGGGCTCTGTACTTAGATGGGCTCTGTACTTAGATGGGCTCTGTACTTAGACGGGCTCTGTACTTAGATGGGCTCTGTACTTAGATGGGCTCTGTACTTAGACGGGCTCTGTACTTAGATGGGCTCTGTACTTAGACGGGCTCTGTACTTAGATGGGCTTTGTACTTAGACGGGCTCTGTACTTAGATGGGCTCTGTACTTAGATGGGCTCTGTACTTAGGCTCTGTACTTAGACGGGCTCTGTACTTAGATGGGCTCTGTACATAGATGGGCTCTGTACTTAGATGGGCTCTGTACTTAGACGGGCTCTGTACATAAATGGGCTCTGTACATAGATGGGCTCTGTACTTAGACGGGCTCTGTACTTAGATGGGCTCTGTACATAGATGGGCTATGTACACTCCCATACATGAATACTGACCAATAGTCATATAAACCTATTTTCTGCAGTGGAACATGCAGGTGATATATAAAACAGGTCAATGTCACTAAATTGTAACAAACTCGATACTAAATCAGAATCTCTCTATGGATGACAAACTAGTTACAGAGCAGACGCCATATGTATAACCTTAATGAATCAGAAACATGAGGTATAACCTTAATGAACCATAAACATGAGGTATAACCTTAATGAACCAGAAACATGAGGTATAACCTTAATGAATCAGAAACATGAGGTATAACCTTAATGAATCAGAAACATGAGGTATAACCTTAATGAATCATAAACATGAGGTATAACCTTAATGAATCAGACACGAGGTATAACCTTAATGAATCAGAAACACGAGGTATAACCTTAATGAATCAGAAACATGAGGTATAACCTTAATGAATCAGAAACATGAGGTATAACCTTAATGAATCAGAAACATGAGGTATAACCTTAATGAACCAGAAACATGAGGTATAACCTTAATGAATCATAAACATGAGGTATAACCTTAATGAACCATAAACATGAGGTATAACCTTAATGAACCAGAAACATGAGGTATAACCTTAATGAATCATAAACATGAGGTATAACCTTAATGAATCATAAACATGAGGTATAACCTTAATGAATCATAAACACGAGGTATAACCTTAATGAACCAGAAACATGAGGTATAACCTTAATGAATCATAAACATGAGGTATAACCTTAATGAATCAGACACGAGGTATAACCTTAATGAATCAGAAACACGAGGTATAACCTTAATGAATCAGAAACATGAGGTATAACCTTAATGAATCATAAACACGAGGTATAACCTTAATGAATCATAAACATGAGGTATAACCTTAATGAACCAGAAACATGAGGTATAACCTTAATGAATCATAAACATGAGGTATAACCTTAATGAATCAGACACGAGGTATAACCTTAATGAATCAGAAACACGAGGTATAACCTTAATGAATCAGAAACATGAGGTATAACCTTAATGAATCAGACATGAGGTATAACCTTAATGAATCAGAAACACGAGGTATAACCTTAATGAATCAGAAAATTATTTAACTACAGTCTACATCCGTTATGTCAAAGTCGGATTCTCAGGTTATCTCGAAGTCGGATCAAAGTCTCATTTCACACACTATCATTTTACATATAACTGGCTCCGTTTATATAGAATTTCGTTAAGTCAAACTTCGGTTATGTTGAAGTATTTTGTTCGGTCCGACGGAATTCGACATAATGGATGTAGACTGTATGTTGAATACGAGATAGATTGCTCCAATGACTTACTAATAACAGATTCTAGATTCTGGCTGTGCCACAAACATCACGTTCTGTTTATTCCATGTTCCAAATGTCATATCATACCCAAACCATCCAGTGTTCTGCAAAATAACAAAATTAAAATACTAGGGCTCCAGTGATCCAGTGATGTTCCTAGAGCTCCAGTGGATGTTTCTAGGGCTCCAGTGGATGTTTCTAGGGCTCCAGTGGATGTTTCTAGGGCTCCAGTGGATGTTTCTAGGGCTCCAGTGGATGTTTCTAGGGCTCCAGTGGATGTTCTAGGGCTCCAGTGGATGTCTAGGGCTCCAGTGGATGTTTCTAGGGCTCCAGTGGATGTTTCTAGGGCTCCAGTGGATGTTTCTAGGGATCCAGTGGATGTTTCTAGGGCTCCAGTGGATGTTTCTAGGGCTCCAGTGGATGTTTCTAGGGCTCCAGTGGATGTTTCTAGGGCTCCAGTGGATGTTTCTAGGGATCCAGTGGATGTTTCTAGGGCTCCAGTGGATGTTTCTAGGGCTCCAGTGGATGTTTCTAGGGCTCCAGTGGATGTTTCTAGGGCTCCAGTGGATGTTTCTAGGGCTCCAGTGGATGTTTCTAGGGCTCCAGTGGATGTTTCTAGGGCTCCAGTGGATGTTTCTAGGGATCCAGTGGATGTTTCTAGGGATCCAGTGGATGTTTCTAGGGCTCCAGTGGATGTTTCTAGGGCTCCAGTGGATGTTTCTAGGGCTCCAGTGGATGTTTCTAGGGCTCCAGTGGATGTTTCTAGGGCTCCAGTGGATGTTCTAGGGCTCCAGTGGATGTTTCTAGGGCTCCAGTGGATGTTTCTAGGGATCCAGTGGATGTTCTAGGGCTCCAGTGGATGTTCTAGGGCTCCAGTGGATGTTTCTAGGGCTCCAGTGGATGTTTTAGGGCTCCAGGATGTTCTAGGGCTCCAGTGGATGTTTCTAGGGCTCCAGTGGATGTTTCGAGGGCTCCAGTGGATGTTTCTAGGGCTCCAGTGGATGTTTCTATGGAGGTTTCTATGGATCCAGTGGATGTGGGTGGTTATGGATCCAGTGGATGGGGCTAGGGATCCAGTGGATGTTTCTATGGATTTTTTATCCAGTGGATGTTTCTATGGATCCAGTGGATGTTTCTAGGGTCCATCCAGTGGATGTTCTCTCCAGTGGATGTTTCTAGGGATCCAGTGGATGTTTCTTCCAGTGGATGTTTCTATGGATCCAGTGGATGTTTCTATGGATCCAGTGGATGTTTCCAGTGGATGTTTCTAGGGAGCTCCAGTGGATGTTTAGGGCTCCAGTGGATGTTTCTAGGGCTCCAGTGGATGTTTCTAGGGCTCCAGTGGATGTTTCTAGGGATCCAGTGGATGTTTCTAGGGATCCAGTGGATGTTTCTAGGTCTCCAGTGGATGTTTCTAGGGATCCAGTGGATGTTTCTAGGGCTCCAGTGGATGTTTCTAGGGATCCAGTGGATGTTTCTAGGGATCCAGTGGATGTTTCTAGGGATCCAGTGGATGTTTCTAGGACTCCAGTGGATGTTTCTAGGGATCCAGTGACTGTTTCGAGGGCTCCAGTGACTGTTCCTAGAGCTCCAGTGGATGTTTCGAGGGCTGCAGTGGATGTTTCTAGGGCTCCAGTGGATGTTTCTAGGGATCCAGTGACTGTTTCGAGGGCTGCAGTGGATGTTTCTAGGGCTCCAGTGGATGTTTCTAGGGATCCAGTGAATGTTTCTAGGGCTCCAGTGGATGTTTCTAGGGATCCAGTGACTGTTTCTAGGGATCCAGTGGATGTTTCTAGGGCTCCAGTGGATGTTTCTAGGGATCCAGTGGATGTTTCTAGGGCTCCAGTGGATGTTCTAGGGCTCCAGTGGATGTTTCTAGGGATCCAGTGGATGTTTCTAGGGATCCAGTGGATGTTTCTAGGGCTCCAGTGGATGTTTCTAGGGCTCCAGTGGATGTTTCTAGGGCTCCAGTGGATGTTTCTAGGGATCCAGTGGATGTTTCTAGGGCTCCAGTGGATGTTTCTAGGGCTCCAGTGGATGTTTCTAGGGATCCAGTGGATGTTTCTAGGGCTCCAGTGGATGTTTCTAGGGCTCCAGTGGATGTTTCTAGGGATCCAGTGGATGTTTCTAGGGCTCCAGTGGATGTTTCTAGGGCTCCAGTGGATGTTTCTAGGGCTCCAGTGGATGTTTCTAGGGATCCAGTGGATGTTTCTAGGGCTCCAGTGGATGTTCTAGGGCTCCAGTGGATGTTTCTAGGGATCCAGTGGATGTTTCTAGGGCTCCAGTGGATGTTTCTAGGGATCCAGTGGATGTTTCTAGGGATCCAGTGGATGTTTCTAGGGCTCCAGTGGATGTTTCTAGGGATCCAGTGGATGTTTCTAGGGCTCCAGTGGATGTTTCTAGGATCCAGTGGATGTTTCTAGGGCTCCAGTGGATGTTTCTAGGGCTCCAGTGGATGTTTCTAGGGATCCAGTGGATGTTTCTAGGGATCCAGTGGATGTTTCTAGGGCTCCAGTGGATGTTTCTAGGGATCCAGTGGATGTTTCTATGGATCCAGTGGATGTTTCTAGGGATCCAGTGGATGTTTCTAGGGCTCCAGTGGATGTTTCTAGGGATCCAGTGGATGTTTCTAGGGCTCCAGTGGATGTTTCTATGGATCCAGTGGATGTTTCTAGGGCTCCAGTGGATGTTTCTAGGGCTCCAGTGGATGTTTCTATGGATCCAGTGGATGTTTCTATGGATCCAGTGGATGTTTCTAGGGCTCCAGTGGATGTTTCTATGGATCCAGTGGATGTTTCTAGGGCTCCAGTGGATGTTCTAGGGCTCCAGTGGATGTTTCTAGGGCTCCAGTGGATGTTTCTAGGGCTCCAGTGACTGTTTCGAGGGCTCCAGTGGTTGTTTATAGGACTCCAGTGACTGTTTCGAGGGCTCCAGTGGATGTTTCTAGGGCTCCAATGAAATAAAACCATCAATTCTAAGAATTTACATCAGCTCTCATGGCCACAGATGTCTTCCTTTATAAACTTAATCACTATTTTACAGCAGTTTGTGAAATATAAATAAGAATATCAGATACGAGAATTAGATATCAGGCATTGACTTTACATCTTATTCAAATATTTTTTGGAAAAAATGACAAACCTGTAACAGAAATACATATACAAATCATTACCCTGAAAGACCAATTCCATGTGTTTATATTGTATATATTTACCTGGTCCCCAGTAATCCTCCAAGTAAGAGCTCCTACATCTATCTCCTGGTGACCTGGAACCAAACAATGAACACAGATCATTGTCAAGAGAAGTCGTTATTTATTTATTTAATTTAATTTTAGCTTGATTGCAAAACATATTCTTACAACGCTAGTTTAACTGCTCGCGAGACCTCATCCCTGATGCAATTCTCCGCCATGAGGGAGAGAGAGGCAATGTGGGTTTAAGTGTCTTGCGTAATGATATGACCACCGCGGTTTGGGTGTCATTTGGGTGTCAATCGGGTGTCAATCGGGTGTCGTTTGGGTGTCGTTCGGGTGTCGTTTGGGTGTCGTTCGAACATAACAACCTCTAGATTACGAGATGGACACCATATCCAGTTTATGCAAATTTATTCGAGCTCAATTGCAAACGTTAGTTTAATCGATTGCCAACTCTCATCCCTGATGCAATTGCCATGAGCAAAAGAGAGAAAAGGCAATGTGGAATTTAAGCGCCTTGCCTAAAAACACAATCGTAACAGCTACAGCTGGGAGTGAACTCCAGGCTTTTCACTCCTGAAGCAAAAATGCTACCACTACACTATCACGACTTCCACTACACTATCATGACTTCCACTCTGCTATCATGACTTCCACTATGCTATCACTACTTCCACTCCGCTATCACGACTTCCACTCTGCTATCACTACTTCCACTACACTATCATGACTTCCACTCTGCTATCACTACTTCCACTACACTATCACGACTTCCACTATGCTATCACGACTTCAACTATGCTATCACGACTTCCACTCCGCTATCATGACTTCCACTATCACGACTTCCACTCGACTATCACGACTTCCACTCCGCTATCATGAATTCCACTCCGCTATCACGACTTCCACTCCGCTATCACGACTTCCACTCCACTATTACGACTTCCACTCCGCTATCACGACTTCCACTCCGCTATCATGACCTCCACTCCGCTATCACGACTTCCACTATGCTATCACGACTTCCACTCCACTATCACGACTTCCACTATGCTATCACTACTTCCACTCCACTATCACGACTTCCACTATGCTATCACGACTTCCACTCCACTATCACGACTTCCACTCCACTATCATGACTTCCACTCCACTATCACGACTTCCACTACGATATCACGACTTCCACTATGCTATCACGACTTCCACTACGCTATCACGACCTCCACTACACTATCACTACTTCCACTCCACTATCACTACTTCCAGTGCGCTATCACGATTTCCACTCCACTACCACGACTTCCACTACACTATCACTACTTCCACTACACTATCACTACGACTTCCACTATGCTATCACGACTTACACTCTGCTAACATGACTTCCACTCCGCTATCACGACTT
Organism: Archivesica marissinica; assembly: GCA_014843695.1. Classification (NCBI taxonomy): domain Eukaryota; kingdom Metazoa; phylum Mollusca; class Bivalvia; order Venerida; family Vesicomyidae; genus Archivesica; species Archivesica marissinica. The sequence goes on from CM026397.1 coordinate 74,068,369, forward strand.
CCCACTCTGCTAACATGACTTACACTCTGCTATCATGACTTACACTCTGCTATCACGACTTCCACTCCGCTATCACGACTTCCACTATGCTATCACGACTTCCACTATGCTATCACGACTTCCACTCCGCTACCATGACTTCCACTCCGCTATCACGACTTCCACTCCGCTATCATGACTTCCACTCCGCTATCACGACTTCCACTATGCTATCACGACTTCCACTACGCTATCACGACTTCCACTATGCTATCACGACTTCCACTCAGCTATCATGACTTCCACTCCACTATCACGACTTCCACTATGCTATCACGACTTCCACTCCCTATCAGATTCCACTATCACGACTTCCACTCGACTATCACGACTTCCACTCCGCTATCATGAATTCCACTCCGCTATCACGACTTCCACTCCGCTATCACGACTTACACTCCACTATCACGACTTCCACTCCGCTATCACGACTTCCACTCCGCTATCATGACCTCCACTCCGCTATCACGACTTCCACTATGCTATCACGACTTCCACTCCACTATCACGACTTCCACTCGACTATCACGAATTCCACTCCACTATCACGACTTCCACTATGCTATCACTACTTCCACTCCACTATCACGACTTCCACTATGCTATCACGACTTCCACTCCACTATCACGACTTCCACTCCACTATCATGACTTCCACTCCACTATCACGACTTCCACTACGATATCACGACTTCCACTATGCTATCACGACTTCCACTACGCTATCACGACTTCCACTACACTATCACTACTTCCACTCCACTATCACTACTTCCAGTGCGCTATCACGATTTCCACTCCACTACCACGACTTCCACTACACTATCACTACTTCCACTACACTATCACTACGACTTCCACTATGCTATCACGACTTACACTCTGCTAACATGACTTCCACTCCGCTATCACGACTTCCCACTCTGCTAACATGACTTACACTCCGCTAACACGACTTCCACTCCGCTATCACGACTTCCACTCTGCTATCACGACTTCCACTCCACTATCACGACTTCCACTCCGCTATCACGACTTCCACTCCGCTATCACGATTTCCACTCCGCTATCACGACTTACACTCCGCTATCACGATTTCCACTCCGCTATCATGACTACTACTATCACTACTACCACATCCATTACACTTCAAGAGAAGTAGCTACAAAAGTCCTTCTGCGTGGACTAAAGATCAAACTTTTAATATGAGAGTAACTCTGGACAGACTATATTCTGTTTATAACTCTGGACAGACTATATTCTGTTTATAACTCTGTACAGACTATATTCTGTTGATAACTCTGGACAGACTATATTCTGTTTATAACTCTGTACAGACTATATTCTGTTTATAACTCTGTACAGACTATATTCTGTTTATAACTCTGGACAGACTATATTCTGTTTATAACTCTGTACAGACTATATTCTGTTTATAACTCTGGACAGACTATATTCTGTTTATAACTCTGGACAGACTATATTCTGTTTATAACTCTGTACAGACTATATTCTGTTTATAACTCTGGACAGATTATATTCTGTTTATAACTCTGGACATACTATAATCTGTTTATAAAACAACTGCAATGAAAACATTTTTAACCCTTTCCCTCATAGAAGCAACTTGACGTCATTACCAATACGAGATACATTGACAATATAGTAACTAATGTTCATAATAAAGGCCAGAATCTCATGTAGTTCCAGTAAAATCTATGGAGGTGGGATAGATATGGCAACTACTTATCCACTGCATGATAATTAAATGGCTGTCGTTTGTATGGAGATATATAGAGAATATTAGGTTACTGTCTTATACATTTTAATTTATTAGGCGAGTCGGAGAAAAAATACAAGGCGAGGCTTAAAATTTATAAAACAGTAACCTAATATTCTATTTATCCTACATTCTGAGTGTGCACCCGACACAAAAACAAACAAATTAGCCATGACAGCTTACAAACTCGCTACGCACTTGGTAATATGTTGCGCATTGATATTTCTATTTATAGATAAATGACAAATGACATTTCTCTGACAACAGTAGTTTCCAGAGGGGTCTCATCGAGTGCTGTTAATTCATCCCAAACAACTTTAAAGTTTGCCTGTTTAAAGTTAACACAAGACTTTCTTCTTGGGACATTTTCCAAACTCAGCAGACACAATGTGACGACAGACGCTTTGTTTATTTACAAACCGTAATCTGGGTCATAAAAGTAGTCCGTCACGAAAGCTTTATTAGGCACTGACTAATAAAGCAAAATTTATTAGGCAGGCCGTTTTTGTACGTTATTTTGCATGAAGGTAGGATAAAATAGTATATTAACCTATATCTCTATGTATTCCCAGTAATATCTATGGAGGTGGGATAGATATGGCCACTACTTATCCACTGCATGATAGCTAAATGGCTGCCGTTTGTATGGAGATATAATAGTATATTAACCTAAATCTCTATGAAGGAAAGGGTTAAATGGCTGTCGTTTGTATGGAGATATAATAGTATATTAACCTAAATCTCTATGAAGGAAAGGGTTAAATGGCTGTCGTTTGTATGGAGATATAATAGTATATTAACCTAAATCTCTATGAAGGAAAGGGTTAAATGGCTATCGTTTGTATGGAGATATAATAGTATATTAACCTAAATCTCTATGAAGGAAAGGGCTAAATGGCTGTCATTTGTATGGAGATATAATAGTATATTAACCTAAATCTCTATAAAGGAAAGGGTTAAATGGCTGTCGTTTGTATGGAGATATAATAGTATATTAACCTAAATCTCTATGAAGGAAAGGGCTAAATGGCTGTCATTTGTATGGAGATATAATAGTATATTAACCTAAATCTCTATGAAGGAAAGGGTTAAATGACTGTCGTTTGTATGGAGATATAATAGTATATTAACCTAAATCTCTATGAAGGAAAGGGTTAATGTAACTTCCATTATATTCAGGTCTTACAGACATGTGGAAACTCGGACACAGTTATTGCAGTGTTGGTTTGTTGCATAGCAACTTTAGACTGTTCACAAAATAACTTCATCATTTACACTGGAGGCTTAAAATTTATAAAACAGTAACCTAATATTCTATTTATCCTACATTCTGAGTGTGCACCCGACACAAAAACAAACAAATTAGCCATGACAGCTTACAAACTCGCTACGCACTTGGTAATATGTTGCGCATTGATATTTCTATTTATAGATAAATGACAAATGACATTTCTCTGACAACAGTAGTTTTCAGAGGGGTCTCATCGAGTGCTGTTAATTCATCCCAAACAACTTTAAAGTTTGCCTGTACACGACTTTCTTCTTGGGACATTTTCCAAACTCAGCAGACACAATGTGACGACAGACGCTTTGTTTATTTACAAACCGTAATCTGTGTCATAAAAGTAGTCCGTCACGAAAGCTTTATTAGGCACTGACTAATAAAGCAAAATTTATTAGGCAGGCCGTTTTTGTACGTTATTTCGCATGAAGGTAGGATAAAATAGTATATTAACCTATATCTCTATGTATTCCCAGTAATATCTATGGAGGTGGGATAGATATGGCCACTACTTATCCACTGCATGATAGCTAAATGGCTGCCGTTTGTATGGAGATATAATAGTATATTAACCTAAATCTCTATGAAGGAAAGGGCTAAATGGCTGTCATTTGTATGGAGATATAATAGTATATTAACCTAAATCTCTATGAAGGAAAGGGTTAAATGGCTGTCGTTTGTATGGAGATATAATAGTATATTAACCTAAATCTCTATGCAGGAAAGGGTTAAATGGCTGTCGTTTGTATGGAGATATAATAGTATATTAACCTAAATCTCTATGAAGGAAAGGGTTAAATGACTGTCGTTTGTATGGCGATACAATAGTATATTAACCTAAATCTCTATGAAGGAAAGGGCTAAATGGCTGTCATTTGTATGGAGATATAATAGTATATTAACCTAAATCTCTATGAAGGAAAGGGCTAAATGACTGTCGTTTGTATGGAGATATAATAGTATATTAACCTAAATCTCTATGAAGGAAAGGGTTAATGTAACTTCCATTATATTCAGGTCTTACAGACATGTGGAAACTCGGACACAGTTATTGCAGTGTTGGTTTGTTGCATAGCAACTTTAGACTGTTCACAAAATAACTTCATCATTTACACTGGTCTTCTGTGAAATAATTCATAAGATGAGCGAGCAACTGGCATATTTAGTCCCACTACATTAGCTATTGAGTCCACCAGCGTTGTCGAGTGGTTACGGTCGCTGACTTGTATGATACCACTGTAACCTATCATCACTGATGGTCACGGGTTCGAGCCTCGCTCAAGCCGTGTCTTATTTATATGAAAAAGTTGGCAGTTTGTTACAGCGGTTGGTGCGCCAAGTACTGGTTAACAGCTGGAGCATGCCCAGGAAAGGTGTTGTTAGGCAAACTGCCCGCCGTCGATATAGCCCATAATGGTGCTGGTGCGTATAATACCAGAACAAACAAACAAACAAACAAACAAACATTATCTATTCAAGGCAGGTAACTCATATTCATGCTAGCTACTCGACTACTAATCTACTAAAACAACACACAATAGTAACTACAGTTGTACCCAAATTATTAAGGCTTGCAAACAGAGCAGTAACAAACCCCCTCTGTTGTCCCCCAGCAGGGGCAAAAGGGGATCCAATAACAAGGTCAGGGTGTCCATCACCATTAATATCACCAGATACCATAGAAAAGCCAAGGTTACAGTACTGGACCTGAAAATATACACACAGTCCACACATACAATATTCTTCCTTGAAATATACACACATGTTCAGATACAATATTCCTCACTGAAATATACACACAGGTTCACATACAATATTCCTCCCTGAAATATACACACAGGTTCACATACAATATTCCTCCCTGAAATATACACACATGTTCAGATACAATATTCCTCACTGAAATATACACACAGGTTCACATACAATATTCCTCCCTGAAATATACACACAGGTTCAGATACAATATTCCCCTCTAAAATATACACACAGGTTCAGATACAATATTCCTCCATGAAATATACATACAGGTTCAGATACAATATTCCTCAATGAATTATACATACAGGTTCAGATACAATATTCCTCAATGAATTATACATAAAGGTTCACATACAATATTCCTCCATGAAATATACATACATGTTCACATACAATATTCCTCCCTGAAATATACATACAGGTTCACATACAATATTCCTCCTTGAAATATACATACAGGTTCACATACAATATTCCTCCCTGAAATATACACACAGGTTCAGATACAATATTCCTCCATTAAATATACACACAGGTTCAGATACAATATTCCCCCATTAAATATACACACACGTTCAGATACAATATTCCTCCATTAAATATACACACAAGTTCAGATACAATATTCCTCCATTAAATATACACACAGGTTCAGATACAATATTCCTCCATGAAATATACACACAGGTTCAGATACAATATTCCTCCATGAAATATACACACAGGTTCAGATACAATATTCCTCCATGAAATATACACAAATATACACACCGGTTCAGATACAATATTCCTCCATGAAATAATTATACACTAGGTTCAGATACAATATTCCTCCATGAAATAATTATACACTAGGTTCAGATACAATATTCCTCCATGAAATATACACACATGTTCAGATACAATATTCCTCCATTAAATATACACACAGGTTCAGATACAATATTCCTCAATGAAATAGACATACAGAATCAAATGCAATTTACATTGGACAGAAAGCTGAAACAGTTTACAGCTGTCCCCTGTCAACACAAGATCATGTACAAGAATAAAAATTGAGGAATGGGACAGAAAATAAAGCTGTAAGAATTTACGGTCGTCCTCCGGTCTTGTCTTACCTTTCTACATGTTACAGTAATATTGGCAGCACCATTAGCAACTATCTTCTTCTTAGGCAGACCAAAGTAAATGAGAACATAGCCCTGTAAAACAATTACAGTAAGTCAGTGTAATATGTCACATGATGAATTCTGTGTACAACATTTCTCCATTTGAGAATACAAACCATTCTCAGTGTAATATGTCACATGATGCATTCTGTGTACAACATTTCTCCATTTGAGAATACAAACCTTTCTCAATGTAATATGTCACATGATGCATTCTGTGTACAACATTTCTCCATTTGAGAATACAAACCGTTCTCAGTATAATATGTCACATGATGCATTCTGTGTACAACATTTCTCCATTTGAGAATACAAACCATTCTCAGTGTAATATGTCACATGATGCATTCTGTGTACAACATTTCTCCATTTGAGAATACAAACCTTTCTCAATGTAATATGTCACATGATGCATTCTGTGTACAACATTTCTCCATTTGAGAATACAAACCGTTCTCAGTATAATATGTCACATGATGCATTCTGTGTACAACATTTCTCCATTTGAGAATACAAACCGTTCTCAGTGTAATATGTCACATGATGCATTCTGTGTACAACATTTCTCCATTTGAGAATACAAACCGTTCTCAGTATAATATGTCACATGATGCATTCTGTGTACAACATTTCTCCATTTGAGAATACAAACCATTCTCAGTATAATATGTCACATGATGCATTCTGTGTACAACATTTCTCCATTTGAGAATACAAACCGTTCTCAGTGTAATATGTCACATGATGCATTCTGTGTACAACATTTCTCCATTTGAGAATACAAACCATTCTCAGTGTTTTATATACAGTTTGTTAGAAAATTGTTTTTCATTACTGTTGGTAGGTGGGTGGGGTATACTATATGGCAAACTGTCCAAATTAGGGTGGAGTTGACATTTGGTATCGAATTGAGAGGGCGGCATCAGACATAGCGGGTGGGCAGGGATCAAAAAATCTAACATATCTTTTTTGTTTGATTTTGGGGGTTTAAAGTCTAACAGCTTAGGTCATATGGTGAAACTCCAGTTTAAAGTCTAACAGCTTAGGTCATATGGTGACTCTCCAGTTTAAAGTCCCACAAACAGCTTAGGTCATATGGCGACTCTCCAGTTTAAAGTCTAACAGCTTAGGTCATATGGTGACTCTCCAGTTTAAAGTCCCAAAACAGCTTAGGTCATATGGTGACTCTCCAGTTTAAAGTCCCACAAACAGCTTAGGTCATATGGTGACTCTCCAGTTTAAAGTCCCACAAACAGCTTAGGTCATATGGTGACTCTCCAGTTTAAAGTCCCACAAACAGCTTAGGTCATATGGTGACTCTCCAGTTTAAAGTCCCACAAACAGCTTAGGTCATATGGTGACTCTCCAGTTTAAAGTCCCACAAACAGCTTAGGTCATGGGACTCTCCATTTAAAGTCAACAGCTTAGGTCATATGGTGACTCTCCAGTTTAAAGTCCCACAAACAGCTTAGGTCATATGGTGACTCTCCAGTTTAAAGTCCCACAAACAGCTTAGGTCATATGGTGACTCTCCAGTTTAAAGTCCCACAAACAGCTTAGGTCATATGGTGACTCTCCAGTTTAAAGTCCCACAAACAGCTTAGGTCATATGGCGACTCTCCAGTTTAAAGTCCCACAAACAGCTTAGGTCATATGGCGACTCTCCAGTTTAAAGTCCCACAAACAGCTTAGGTCATATGGTGACTCTCCAGTTTAAAGTCCCACAAACAGCTTAGGTCATATGGCGACTCTCCAGTTTAAAGTCCCACAAACAGCTTAGGTCATATGGTGACTCTCCAGTTTAAAGTCCCACAAACAGCTTAGGTCATATGGCGACTCTCCAGTTTAAAGTCCCACAGACAGCTTAGGTCATATGGTGACTCTCCAGTTTAAAGTCCCACAAACAGCTTAGGTCATATGGCGACTCTCCAGTTTAAAGTCCCACAAACAGCTTAGGTCATATGGCGACTCTCCAGTTATTACTGGTGGAGGAAGACATCGGGTGACCTTACAAGCAGTAAATAATCCACGGGTGGACACACAGGTAGAACCACCGACCTTCTGCTAGTCAATTGGATAGCTTCCTCAGTTGAAAGAATTCGACAACCCCCAGTGGGATTCGAACCTGTAGTGGTGAGGGGAAAGTGAGTTGAAGTCAACGACCGCAACCACTCGGCTACGGAGGACACCACTACTAACTTATAAAGGTTGTATTGTCAAGGAAGGTTTCAGAAACCTGTTATATGGCTGTAGACACTTACACTATACTGTAGCGGACTATCAAATAGTTCAGTATAAGGTTATAGACACTTACACTATACTGTAGCAGACTATCAAATAGTTCAGTATAAGGTTATAGACACTTACACTATACTGTAGCGGACTATCAAATAGTTCAGTATAAGGTTATAGACACTTACACTATACTGTAGCGGACTATCAAATAGTTCAGTATAAGGTTAGACACTTATACTATACTGTAGCAGACTATCAAATAGTTCAGTATAAGGTTAGACACTTATACTATACTGTAGCGGACTATCAAATAGTTCAGTATAAGGTTAGACACTTACACTATACTGTAGCGGACTATCAAATAGTTCAGTATAAGGTTATAGACACTTACACTATACTGTAGCAGACTATCAAATAGTTCAGTATACGGTTATAGACACTTACACTATACTGTAGTGGACTATCAAATAGTTCAGTATAAGGTTATAGACACTTACACTATACTGTAGTGGACTATCAAATAGTTCAGTATACGGTTATAGACACTTACACTATACTGTAGTGGACTATCAAATAGTTCAGTATAAGGTTATAGACACTTACACTATACTGTAGCGGACTATCAAATAGTTCAGTATAAGGTTATAGACACTTACACTATACTGTAGTGGACTATCAAATAATTCAGTATAAGGTTATAGACACTTACACTATACTGTAGCGGACTATCAAATAGTTCAGTATAAGGTTATAGACACTTACACTATACTGTAGCGGACTATCAAATAGTTCAGTATAAGGTTATAGACACTTACACTATACTGTAGCGGACTATCAAATAGTTCAGTATAAGGTTATAGACACTTACACTATACTGTAGCGGACTATCAAATAGTTCAGTATAGGTTAGACACTTACACTATACTGTAGCAGACTATCAAATAGTTCAGTATAAGGTTATAGACACTTACACTATACTGTAGCGGACTATCAAATAGTTCAGTATAAGGTTATAGACACTTACACTATACTGTAGCGGACTATCAAATAGTTCAGTATAAGGTTATAGACACTTACACTATACTGTAGCGGACTATCAAATAGTTCAGTATAAGGTTATAGACACTTACACTATACTGTAGCGGACTATCAAATAGTTCAGTATAAGGTTATAGACACTTACACTATACTGTAGCAGACTATCAAATAGTTCAGTATAAGGTTATAGACACTTACACTATACTGTAGCGGACTATCAAATAGTTCAGTATAAGGTATAGACACTTACACTATACTGTAGCGGACTATCAAATAGTTCAGTATAAGGTTATAGACACTTACACTATACTGTAGCGGACTATCAAATAGTTCAGTATAAGGTTATAGACACTTACACTATACTGTAGCGGACTATCAAATAGTTCAGTATAAGGTTATAGACACTTACACTATACTGTAGCGGACTATCAAATAGTTCAGTATAAGGTTATAGACACTTACACTATACTGTAGCGGACTATCAAATAGTTCAGTATAGTTATAGACACTACACTATACTGTAGCGGACTATCAAATATTCAGTATAAGGTTAGACACTTACACTATACTGTAGCGGTTCAGTATAAGGTTATAGACACTTACACTATACTGTAGCGGACTATCAAATAGTTCAGTATAAGGTTATAGACACTTACACTATACTGTAGCAGACTATCAAATAGTTCAGTATAAGGTTATAGACACTTACACTATACTGTAGCGGACTATCAAATAGTTCAGTATAAGGTTATAGACACTTACACTATACTGTAGCGGACTATCAAATAGTTCAGTATAAGGTTATAGACACTTACACTATACTGTAGCGGACTATCAAATAGTTCAGTATAAGGTATAGACACTTACACTATACTGTAGCGGACTATCAAATAGTTATAAGGTTATAGACACTTACACTATACTGTAGCAGACTATCAAATAGTTCAGTATAAGGTTATAGACACTTACACTATACTGTAGCGGACTATCAAATAGTTCAGTATAAGGTTATAGACACTTACACTATACTGTAGCGGACTATCAAATAGTTCAGTATAAGGTTAAACACACACAACAACACAAAACAAAAAAACACACAACACAACACAAGTATAAGGTTAGACACTTACACTATACTGTAGCGGACTATCAAATAGTTCAGTATAAGGTTATAGACACTTACACTATACTGTAGCAGACTATCAAATAGTTCAGTATAAGGTTAACACAACAACATAGTTCAGTATAAGGTTATAGACACTTACACTATACTGTAGCGGACTATCAAATAGTTCAGTATAAGGTTAGACACTTACACTATACTGTAGCGGACTATCAAATAGTTCAGTATAAGGTTATAGACACTTACACTATACTGTAGCGGACTATCAAATAGTTCAGTATAAGGTTATAGACACTTACACTATACTGTAGCGGACTATCAAATAGTTCAGTATAAGGTTATAGACACTTACACTATACTGTAGCGGACTATCAAATAGTTCAGTATAAGGTTATAGACACTTACACTATACTGTAGCGGACTATCAAATAGTTCAGTATAAGGTTATAGACACTTACACTATACTGTAGCGGACTATCAAATAGTTCAGTATAAGGTTATAGACACTTACACTATACTGTAGCGGACTATCAAATAGTTCAGTATAAGGTTATAGACACTTACACTATACTGTAGCGGACTATCAAATAGTTCAGTATAAGGTTATAGACACTTACACTATACTGTAGCGACTATCAAATAGTTCAGTATAAGGTTATAGACACTTACACTATACTGTAGCGGACTATCAAATAGTTCAGTATAAGGTTATAGACACTTACACTATACTGTAGCGGACTATCAAATAGTTCAGTATAAGGTTATAGACACTTACACTATACTGTAGCAGACTATCAAATAGTTCAGTATAAGGTTATAGACACTTACACTATACTGTAGCGGACTATCAAATAGTTCAGTATAAGGTTATAGACACTTACACTATACTGTAGCGGACTATCAAATAGTTCAGTATAAGGTTATAGACACTTACACTATACTGTAGCGGACTATCAAATAGTTCAGTATAAGGTTATAGACACTTACACTATACTGTAGCGGACTATCAAATAGTTCAGTATAAGGTTATAGACACTTACACTATACTGTAGCAGACTATCAAATAGTTCAGTATAAGGTTATAGACACTTACACTATACTGTAGCGGACTATCAAATAGTTCAGTATAAGGTTATAGACACTTACACTATACTGTAGCGGACTATCAAATAGTTCAGTATAAGGTTATAGACACTTACACTATACTGTAGCGGACTATCAAATAGTTCAGTATAAGGTTATAGACACTTACACTATACTGTAGCGGACTATCAAATAGTTCAGTATAAGGTTATAGACACTTACACTATACTGTAGCGGACTATCAAATAGTTCAGTATAAGGTTATAGACACTTACACTATACTGTAGCGGACTATCAAATAGTTCAGTATAAGGTTATAGACACTTACACTATACTGTAGCGGACTATCAAATAGTTCAGTATAAGGTTATAGACACTTACACTATACTGTAGTGGACTATCAAATAGTTCAGTATAAGGTTATAGACACTTACACTATACTGTAGCGGACTATCAAATAGTTCAGTATAAGGTTATAGACACTTACACTATACTGTAGCGGACTATCAAATAGTTCAGTATAAGGTTAGACACTTACACTATACTGTAGCGGACTATCAAATAGTTCAGTATAAGGTTATAGACACTTACACTATACTGTAGCGGACTATCAAATAGTTCAGTATAAGGTTATAGACACTTACACTATACTGTAGCAGACTATCAAATAGTTCAGTATAAGGTTACAGACACTTACACTCTACTGTAGCAGACTATCAAATAGTTCAGTATAAGGTTATAGACACTTACACTATACTGTAGCAGACTATCAAATAGTTCAGTATAAGGTTAGACACTTACACTATACTGTAGCGGACTATCAAATATTTCAGTATAAGGTTAGACACTTACACTATACTGTAGCAGACTATCAAATAGTTCAGTATAAGGTTAGACACTTACACTATACTGTAGCGGACTATCAAATAGTTCAGTATAAGGTTATAGACACTTACACTATACTGTAGTGGACTATCAACTAGTTCAGTATAAGGTTAGACACTTACACTATACTGTAGTGGACTATCAAATAGTTCAGTATAAGGTTAGACACTTACACTATACTGTAGTGGACTATCAAATAGTTCAGTATAAGGTTATAGACACTTACACTATACTGTAGCAGACTATCAAATAGTTCAGTATAAGGTTATAGACACTTACACTGTACTGTAGCAGACTATCGAATAGTTCAGTATAAGGTTATAGACACTTACACTGTACTGTAGCGGACTATCAAATAGTTCAGTATAAGCTGGTGCACCAATCGCAATGTCATCTGCTCCATCTAAATTAATATCCAGCACTGCCACAGACGCACCAAACCTCGACTGCGCCTGCAAGTATAGTGACACTAAGGAACTTTTCACATCTAAAACACACATGCAGAAACCTCGATTAGGTACAGCATGCTGTGATGCTCATACAAAATGAACACATATCTTGATAATGTGTGTTTTACGTTTATTTATCGTCGCTACCGGTTGCCCATATGAGCGACGCATCCTGAAGAGATTAAATATTTTAGATCATGGAGGATAGTGCATGATACAGACAGAGACCCATTCCAGAGTCTCCTCTGGTTCTTTTATGTGCACGGTGTGAGGAACCGACACAAGACCTCGGTTTAACGTCCCATCTGAAAGATTGTTAATTTTATTAGGGTCAGATGGGGGATCGAACCTGTGATACCTGGATTACCAGTCCAGCATGCTACCACTGGACTACAGATCTGTCTGTTATCTTGATAAACACACAACTGATCACATATCTTATATATAAATATAACCAATCACATCTCTGTATAAACACAACCAATCACATCTCTGTATAAAGACAACCAATCACATCTCTGTATAAAGACAACCAATCACATCTCTGTATAAAAGACAACCAATCACATATCTTGATAAATACAACCAATCATAACTATTGTTAAGCAACAGACGGATCTGTAGTCCAGTGGTAGCATGCTGGACTGGTAATCCAGGGATCGCAGGTTCGCTCCCCCTGTCTGACTCTAATAAAATTAACAGCCTTTCAGATGGGACTTTAAACCGAGGCCTTGTGTTGATGCTTTCCACCGTGCACGTAAAAGAACCAGAGGAGACTCTGGAATGGGTCTCTGTCTGTATCATTGCACTATCCTCCAAAATCTAAAATGACTAATCTCTTCAGGAGGCATCGCTCATATGGGCAATCGGTAGCGACGATAAATAAACGTAAAACACACAAATACTGTTAAACATAACGAATGACTTGATAAATACAACAAATGACGTCCTAGTGAATCACATAACACATTGGACAAACTATTAGTTTCAAGTTGATGCACTATACCAATACAAGGTCTCTGGCAACAGAAAACTTCACATGTATAACTCACTAAATACTATGATCAAAATACATCACCGCCTAGGTGCAAAACCAAACACAGTTAAACAAACAATAATCTATAACACTCAATTTACATTTTGCTATAAGCTACAAAAGTCACATTAACGGCTAGATTCAAAGTGGGATAAAACTTACAGTTCCCCAGCCTCTCAGGATCTGACCTTGACCTGTGGTTTCAAGAGTGTCAAGGTCAATGTTAGTGGACTTTGGTACACCACTGTCATCACCTGAAATAGTGATCAGGAAGATGAACAAGAGACCCGCACTGTACTAGATAGTGCAGTTGAGCTTAGATGATAGATAATGATTTTCTATAATTTGACCTAGTAACCTAGTTCTTCAATTGTTACAGTGAGGATGCTGCAGACAAATACTGATCAAATCACTTCTCTTTGTGATATTTTTGTAGTTTGCAGTTTGGAATTCATTGATAGTCTCTATGTCATGGATGACATACCTCGTTTCTATTCCCCTGGTACATTCCAATCAAGAAGCACATCTATGTCATGGTTGGTCTACCTCGTTCCTATTTCTCTGGTACATTCCAATCAAGAAGCCCCTCTATGTCATGGTTGGTCTACCTCGTTTCTATTTCTCTGGTACATTCCAATCAAGAAGCACATCTATGTCATGGTTGGTCTACCTCGTTTCTATTTCTCTGGTACATTCCAATCAAGAAGCACATCTATGTCATGGTTGGTCTACCTCGTTTCTATTTCTCTGGTACATTCCAATCAAGAAGCACATCTATGTCATGGTTGGTGTACCATGTTCCTATTTCCCTGGTACATTCCAATCAAGAAGCCCTCTAGGTTATGGTTGGTCTACCTCGTTCCTATTTCCCTGGTACATTCCAATCAAGAAGCCCTCTAGGTTATGGTTGGTCTACCTCGTTCCTATTTCCCTGGTACATTCCAATCAAGAAGCCCTCTTCCAATGCGGTTTACTTACGATATATAATGTACACTCTCCCTTCCTGGGGACTTCCTGATGTTCCATACCCTGGGGCTGTCACAACCAAATCAGGTTTACTTACCATATATAATGTACACCCTCCCTTCCTGGGGACTTCCAGATGTTCCATACCCTGGGGCTGTCACAACCAAATCAGGCTTGCCATCAAAGTTAAGATCGCCAGTGGCGTATGACCTATAATCAATGCATAGTGTAGAAACAATGATATAATGTACTAAACAAACATATACCATAGCAAATTAATCAAATTTTTTTTACATATTTTTAAATTTTCTGCTTCACATTTAGACCAATGGAGCCAGTGTGGTGTAATAGGTAGATGTCCATCTCATAACCAACGGTTGCAAGTTTGAGCCCAGACAGAACCACGGTGGTGGTGTATTTAGGCAAGACACTTAAATGCAACTGTTCCTCTTCTCTCTCCCCTCGATGAAAGAAGCCTTGTCAGTGATTAATCTAATGTTGTAAGAACTTGTTTTGCAATCGATCTAAAAGACATTTGCAAAATCTAATGAGATATAATAATTCCCAGGCAATACAACAAAGTCCCCTACCGAATGGCAGCAACAAAAATGAAAATGAAAAAAATGTCCCGGGAGGGGGGGTAAGGCGGGTTTACGGGATGTAATGACAAATCAACTCATCAGGGTGAACATTTGTGCCAAGTTATTTAAAATTACTACAATGAATGGTGAAGTTTTGTTGTTGATAAATTCCATATATCAAAATTGACTTATAACCGTCAATGTGACATTGACCTTTGGGGTAGGGATCCGGGTCTTGGACGCGACACATCAAGTTCATATGGGGAACATTTCTGCCACATTATTTCAGAATCCCCTCATCCATTGCATAGTTACAGAGCGGATACAATGTATTATACAATAGTTGACCTTTAACCCAATGAGTGTGACCTTGACCCGGATCACGGATCTTGGATGCGACATGTCATCTTCATGTGGCGATCATTTCTTCTTAATTATTTGAAAATCCCCACATGCATGCCAATGTTACAGCCCGGATACTAGGATAACCTTAAAGTATGACCTCAACCTTTGAGGTATGGACCCGGATCTTGGACGTGACACATCATCATGAAATGGTGAACATTTGAGTGTATTTATCTGAAACTCCCCCAAATGCATGATACATATATATAGATGAAAGAGTGCAATCCAATAGTCCTGATGGGGTAGACAGGTGAGAGGGGGGCTAATAACTTACTCTCCCAGCCTGATCGGGTAGACAGGTGAGAGGGGGGCTAATAACTTACTCTCCCAGCCTGATGGGGTAGACAGGTGAGAGGGGGGCTAATAACTTACTCTCCCAGCCTGATGGGTAGACAGGTGAGAGGGGGGCTAATAACTTACTCTCCCAGCCTGATCGGGTAGACAGGTGATAGGGGGGCTAATAACTTACTCTCCCAGCATGCTCGGGTAGACAGGTGAGAGGGGGGCTAATAACTTACTCTCCCAGCCTGATGGGGTAGACAGGTGAGAGGGGGGCTAATAACTTACTCTCCCAGCCTGATGGGGTAGACATGGTGAGAGGGGGGCTAATAACTTACTCTCCCAGCCTGATCGGGTAGACAGGTGAGAGGGGGCTAATAACTTACTCTCCCAGCCTGATGGGGTAGACAGGTGAGAGGGGGGCTAATAACTTACTCTCCCAGCCTGATCGGGTAGACAGGTGATAGGGGGGCTAATAACTTACTCTCCCAGCCTGATCGGGTAGACAGGTGAGAGGGGGGCTAATAACTTACTCTCCCAGCCTGATGGGGTAGACAGGTGAGAGGGGGGCTAATAACTTACTCTCCCAGCCTGATGGGGTAGACAGGTGAGAGGGGGGCTAATAACTTACTCTCCCAGCCTGATCGGGTAGACAGGTGAGAGGGGGGCTAATAACTTACTCTCCCAGCCTGACCGGGTAGACAGGTGAGAGGGGGGCTAATAACTTACTCTCCCAGCCTGATCGGGTAGACAGGTGAGAGGGGGGTTAATAACTTACTCTCCCAGCCTGATGGGGTAGACAGGTGAGAGGGGGGCTAATAACTTACTCTCCCAGTCTGATCGGGTAGACAGGTGAGAGGGAGGCTAATAACTTACTCTCCCAGTCTAGCATATTCATTCTTCACATATAGGACACTATCTGGGAACTTGCTGTCCCCTGTCAACTCCTTCCTGTTACTTTCAAACTTCATCGTGGAGGATTGTGTATTTTTCTTGTGAAGTCTTGCCTGCAATGCATAGAAGATAGAGGATGTTTGCTTTGTGTGTGTGTTTTACGTTTATTTATCGTCGCTACCGGTTGCCCATATGAGCGACGCCTCCTGAAGAGTTTAGTCATTTTAGATTTGTGGAGGATAGTGCAATGATATAGACAGAGACCCATTCCAGAGTTTCCTCTGGGTTTTTTACGTGCATGGTGTAAAGCACCGACACACGATCTCGGCTTAAAGTCCCATCTGAAAGATTGTTAATTTTATTAGGGTCAGACGGGGGATCGAACCTGCTGTTTGTTTTGCTTCAGTGTATGGTTGATTTATCTTTCACTGAATGAACATTGACCACATTATTAGCATGAGTGACACTCATATCTATATTCACTGAGTGAACATTGATCATATTATTAGCATGAGTGTCACTCATATCTATATTCACTGAATGAACATTGACCATATTATTAGCATGAGTGTCACTCATATCTATATTCACTGAGTGAAATATAATTTGTTCATTCCATAACGAAAACACTTTTATGTGGAAGTTGTGCTAATGTAGTGGTAGCGTGTTAGCTTCAGGTGTGAAAGGCCAAAGAGTTCGCAACAAGTTCTAGCTGTTATGAATGTGCCCGAAGGCAAGGCACTTAAATTTCCACATTGCCTCTTCTCTCTCCCTCATGGCGATATATTCAACCAGGAATGAGGTCTAGAGAGTGACTTAACTAATGGTGTAAGAAATTGTTTTGCAATCGAGCTCAAATAAATTTGCATACATTTTTAGACAGGATCTCTCTGTAATATAACAAAACCTAAACATTTTGCTACATTTGGATGCTGCTTAAAACAGTGACTGCAAACAAACATGGGAACCAGACATTGCAAACACTCCTGGGTACCAGTCACTACAAACAATCCTGGGTACCAGACACTACAAACAATCCTGGGTACCAGACACTACAAACAGTCCTGGGTACCAGTCACTACAAACAATCCTGGGTACCAGTCACTACAAACGATCCTGGGTACCAGACACTACAAACAGTCCTGGGTACCAGTCACTCCAAACAATCCTGGGTACCAGACACTCCAAACAATCCTGGGTACCAGTCACTACAAACAATCCTGGGTACCAGACACTGCAAACAATCCTGGGTACCAGTCACTACAAACAATCCTGGGTACCAGTCACTACAAACAATCCTGGGTACCAGTCACTACAAACAATCCTGGGTACCAGACACTACAAACAATCCTGGGTACCAGTCACTGCAAACATTCCTGGGTACCAGACACTACAAACAATCCTGGGTATCAGTCACTACAAACAATCCTGGGTACCAGTCACTACAAACAATCCTGGGTACCAGTCACTACAAACAATCCTGGGTACCAGTCACTACAAACAAGCCTGGGTACCAGACACTACAAACAATCCTGGGTATCAGACACTACAAACAATCCTGGGTACCAGACACTACAAACAATCCTGGGTACCAGTCACTACAAACAATCCTGGGTACCAGACACTACAAACAATCCTGGGTACCAGACACTACAAACAATCCTGGGTACCAGTCACTACAAACAATCCTGGGTACCAGACACTGCAAACAGTCCTGGGTACCAGTCACTACAAACAATCCTGGGTACCAGTCACTACAAACAATCCTGGGTACCAGACACTACAAACAATCCTGGGTACCAGACACTGCAAACAGTCCTGGGTACCAGTCACTACAAACAATCCTGGGTACCAGACACTGCAAACAGTCCTGGGTACCAGTCACTACAAACAATCCTGGGTACAAGACACTACAAACAATCCTGGGTACCAGACACTCCAAAAAATCCTGGTACCTGACACTACAAACAATCCTGGGTACAAGACACTACAAACAATCCTGGGTACCAGACACGGCAAACAATCCTGGGTACCAGACACTACAAACAATCCTGGGTACCAGACACTGCAAACAATCCTGGGTACAAGACACTGCAAACAGTCCTGGGTACCAGTCACTACAAACAATCCTGGGTACCAGACACTGCAAACAGTCCTGGGTACCAGTCACTACAAACAATCCTGGGTACCAGTCACTACAAACAATCCTGGGTACCAGACACTACAAACAATCCTGGGTACCAGACACTGCAAACAATCCTGGGTACAAGACACTGCAAACAGTCCTGGGTACCAGTCACTACAAACAATCCTGGGTACCAGACACTGCAAACAGTCCTGGGTACCAGTCACTACAAACAATCCTGGGTACCAGTCACTACAAACAATCCTGGGTACCAGTCACTCCAAACAATCCTGGGTACCAGTCACTACAAACAATCCTGGGTACAAGACACTGCAAACAATCCTGGGTACCAGACACTTCAAACAATCCTGGGTACCAGTCACTATAAACAATCCTGGGTACAAGGCACTGCAAACAATCCTGGGTACAAGACACTACAAACAATCCTGGGTACCAGACACTACAAACAATCCTGGGTACCAGATACTACAAACAATCCTGGGTACCAGTCACTACAAACAATCCTGGGTACCAGACACTACAAACAATCCTGGGTACCAGACACTTCAAACAGTCCTGGGTACCAGTCACTACAAACAATCCTGGGTACCAGTCACTACAAACAATCCTGGGTACCAGATACTACAAACAATCCTGGGTACCAGACACTACAAACAATCCTGGGTACCAGTCACTACAAACAATCCTGGGTACAAGACACTGCAAACAATCCTGGGTACAAGACACTACAAACAATCCTGGGTACCAGATACTACAAACAATCCTGGGTACCAGACACTACAAACAATCCTGGGTACAAGACACTGCAAACAATCCTGGGTACAAGACACTACAAACAATCCTGGGTACCAGACACTACAAACAATCCTGGGTACCAGACTCTACAAACAATCCTGGGTACCAGACACTGCCAACAATCCTGGGTACCAGTCACTACAAACAATCCTGGGTACCAGACATTGCAAACAATCCTGGGTACCAGACACTCCAAACAATCCTGGGTACCAGTCACTCCAAACAATCCTGGGTACCAGACACTCCAAACAATCCTGGGTACCAGACACTCCAAACAATCCTGGGTACAAGACACTGCAAACAATCCTGGGTACTAGTCACTACAAACAATCCTGGGTACCAGTCACTGCAAACAATCCTGGGTACCAGTCACTACAAACAATCCTGGGTACAAGACACTGCAAACAATCCTGGGTACCAGACACTACAAACAATCCTGGGTACCAGACACTACAAACAATCCTGGGTACCAGTCACTACAAACAATCCTGGATACAAGTCACTACAAACAATCCTGGGTACCAGACATTGCAAACAATCCTGGGTATAAGTTACTACAAACAATCCTGGGTACCAGTCACTACAAACAATCCTGGGTACCAGACACTACAAACAATCCTGGGTACCAGTCACTACAAACAATCCTGGATACAAGTCACTACAAACAATCCTGGGTACCAGACATTGCAAACAATCCTGGGTATAAGTTACTACAAACAATCCTGGGTACCAGTCACTACAAACAATCCTGGGTACCAGACACTACAAACAATCCTGGGTACCAGACATTGCAAACAATCCTGGGTATAAGATACTACAAACAATCCTGGGTACCAGTCACTACAAACAATCCTGGGTACCAGACACTACAAACAGTCCTGGGTACCAGTCACTACAAACAATCCTGGGTACCAGTCACTACAAACAATCCTGGGTACCAGATACTACAAACAATCCTGGGTACCAGACACTACAAACAATCCTGGGTACCAGTCACTACAAACAATCCTGGGTACAAGACACTGCAAACAATCCTGGGTACAAGACACTACAAACAATCCTGGGTACCAGATACTACAAACAATCCTGGGTACCAGACACTACAAACAATCCTGGGTACAAGACACTGCAAACAATCCTGGGTACAAGACACTACAAACAATCCTGGGTACCAGACACTACAAACAATCCTGGGTACCAGACTCTACAAACAATCCTGGGTACCAGACACTGCCAACAATCCTGGGTACCAGTCACTACAAACAATCCTGGGTACCAGACATTGCAAACAATCCTGGGTACCAGACACTCCAAACAATCCTGGGTACCAGTCACTCCAAACAATCCTGGGTACCAGACACTCCAAACAATCCTGGGTACCAGACACTCCAAACAATCCTGGGTACAAGACACTGCAAACAATCCTGGGTACTAGTCACTACAAACAATCCTGGGTACCAGTCACTGCAAACAATCCTGGGTACCAGTCACTACAAACAATCCTGGGTACAAGACACTGCAAACAATCCTGGGTACCAGACACTACAAACAATCCTGGGTACCAGACACTACAAACAATCCTGGGTACCAGTCACTACAAACAATCCTGGATACAAGTCACTACAAACAATCCTGGGTACCAGACATTGCAAACAATCCTGGGTATAAGTTACTACAAACAATCCTGGGTACCAGTCACTACAAACAATCCTGGGTACCAGACACTACAAACAATCCTGGGTACCAGTCACTACAAACAATCCTGGATACAAGTCACTACACACAATCCTGGGTACCAGACATTGCAAACAATCCTGGGTATAAGTTACTACAAACAATCCTGGGTACCAGTCACTACAAACAATCCTGGGTACCAGACACTACAAACAATCCTGGGTACCAGACACTACAAACAATCCTGGGTACCAGTCACTACAAACAATCCTGGGTACAAGACACTCCAAACAATCCTGGGTACCAGACACTACAAACAATCCTGGGTACCAGTCACTACAAACAATCCTGGGTACCAGTCACTACAAACAATCCTGGGTACCAGTAACTACAAACAATCCTGGGTACCTGACACTACAAACAATCCTGGTTACCAGTCACTATAAAAAAATCCTGGGTACCAGTCACTACAAACAATCCTGGGTACCAGTCACTACAAACAATCCTGGGTACCAGACTGATATATTTTCAAGAATGATTTCTATTTGATAACGATACATTACCATGTATGATTTCGATGGTTTAATTCTTATCCCTCTCAAAGTCTTCTCCACGACAACATCGTCACGTGATACGCCATTCATCGGCGGCCGCTTGAAGTAGCCGTTCTTCTCCGGCTTCCGGTATCCATCAAGCTTAGGCAGGCTCTGGTTACAGTGAATGAATAGCGTACTGTGTGGAATACTGCAATCTCTGTGGTACAAACAATCACCATGGTTACAGTGATGAATAGTGTACTGTGTGGAATACTGCAATCTCTGTGCAACAAACAATCGCCATGGTTACAGTGAATGAATAGCGTACTGTGTGGAATACTGCAATCATTGTGGTACAAACAATCACCATGGTTACAGTGAATGAATAGTGTACTGTGTGGAATACTGCAATCTCTGTGGTACAAACAATCACCATGGTTACAGTGAATGAATAGCGTACTGTGTGGAATACTGCAATCTCTGTGGTACAAACAATCACCATGGTTACAGTGAATGAATAGTGTACTGTGTGGAATACTGCAATCTCTGTGGTACAAACAATCACCATGGTTACAGTGAATGAATAGCATACTGTGTGGAATACTGCAATCTCTGTGCAACAAATAATCGCCATGGTTACAGTGAATGAATAGTGTACTGTGTGGAATACTGCAATCTCTGTGGTACAAACAATCACCATGGTTATAGTGAATGAATAGTGTACTGTGTGGAATACTGCAATCTCTGTGCAACAAGCAATCACCATGGTTACAGTGAATGAATAGCGAACTGTGTGGAATACTGCAATCTCTGTGCAACAAACAATCACCATGGTTACAGTGAATGAATAGTGTACTGTGTGGAATACTGCAATCTCTGTCCAACAAACAATCACCATGGTTACAGTGAATGAATAGCGTACTGTGTGGAATACTGCAATCTCTGTGGTACAAACAATCACCATGGTTACAGTGAATGTATAGCGTACTGTGTGGAATACTGCAATCATTGTGGTACAAACAATCACCATGGTTACAGTGAATGAATAGTGTACTGTGTGGAATACTGCAATATCTGTGGTACAAACAATCACCATGGTTACAGTGAATGAATAGCATACTGTGTGGAATACTGCAATCTCTGTGCAACAAATAATCGCCATGGTTACAGTGAATGAATAGTGTAATGTGTGGAATACTGCAATCTCTGTGGTACAAACAATCACCATGGTTATAGTGAATGAATAGCGTACTGTGTGGAATACTGCAATCATTGTGGTACAAACAATCACCATGGTTACAGTGAATGAATAGCATACTGTGTGGAATACTGCAATCTCTGTGGTACAAACAATCACCATGGTTACAGTGAATGAATAGCATACTGTGTGGAATACTGCAATCTCTGTGGTACAAACAATCACCATGGTTACAGTGAATGAATAGTGTACTGTGTGGAATACTGCAATCTCTGTGCAACAAACAATCACAATGGTTACAGTGAATGAATAGTGTACTGTGTGGAATACTGCAATCTCTGTGCAACAAACAATCACAATGGTTACAGTGAATGAATAGTGTACTGTGTGGAATACTGCAATCTCTGTGGTACAAACAATCACCATGGTTACAGAGAATGAATAGCGTACTGTGTGGAATACTGCAATCATTGTGGTACAAACAATCACCATGGTTACAGTGAATGAATAGTGTACTGTGTGGAATACTGCAATATCTGTGGTACAAACAATCACCATGGTTACAGTGAATGAATAGTGTACTGTGTGTAATACTGCAATCTCTGTGCAACAAACAATCACCATGGTTACAGAGAAAGAATAGCGTACTGTGTGGAATACTGCGATCTCTGTGCAACAAACAATCACCATGGTTACAGAGAATGAATAGTGTACTGTGTGGAATACTGCAATCATTGTGGTACAAACAATCACCATGGTTACAGAGAATGAATAGTGTACTGTGTGGAATACTGCAATATTTGTGCAACAAACAATCACCATGGTTACAGAGAATGAATAGTGTATTGCTACAGAAATGGGTGATACATCTCACATACATTGCTAGAACCCATGGGTGATACATCACACATACCATTGCTAGAACCCATGGGTGATACATCACACATAAACCATTGCTAGAACCCATGGGTGATACATCACACATAAACCATTGCTAGAACCCATGGGTGATACATCTCACATAAACCATTGCTAGAGCCCAAGTGCCATGTTCTCTTCCCCACATATGGGGGGGGGGTACTTCACATGTCTGTGGCTTGCGGGTATTGGAAGAAAAGGTTAATGACATTACCCAGTCCCCTTTTCTATCATTGTAACTGTCTGTTGCCAGATTCTGTTGGTCCATCCAGCCATGTCATCCACACCACCGATGAAGAAGTGCTCAAACTGGTCAACAAGGAACGGACTTTCGTCTGCATAGGTGAGAAACAACTGCAAACAACATGGGATAGTAGGGACAGGCTAGCAATATTATAGTAAACACTGGTGCTGCCAGCCACCCATATATGCTATGCTGAGGGCATGAAAATAAAATATCGTATTGGCGTATTCTGAATTATTTTTATCTCTACTTCGGTGCTTACGGTTATGACCCGATGTTGCCATATTATAAAGGTTCGATATTCATTTGATATTCATAATACATGTATATATTAAAATAAAAAAGTGCTTAGTTTAAACAATATTTATTTCTTTGAATAAACATAGTCCAGTATTTATAATATGTACATACATGTAGGATTGGGGAGACAGCAACCTGCTTGTATGGTTATATACATACATACATGTAGGATTGAGGAGAAAGCAACCTGCTTGTATGGTTATATGTACATACATGTAGGATTGAGGAGAAAGCAACCTGCTTGTATGGTTATATGTACATACATGTAGGATTGAGGAGAAAGCAACCTGCTTGTATGGTTATATGTACATACATGTAGGATTGAGGAGAAAGCAACCTGCTTGTATGGTTATATACATACATGTAGGATTGAGGAGAAAGCAACCTGCTTGTATGGTTATATGTACATACATGTAGGATTGAGGAGAAAGCAACCTGCTTGTATGGTTATATGTACATACAAATAGGATTGAGGAGAAAGCAACCTGCTTGTATGGTTATATGTACATACATGTAGGATTGAGGAGAAAGCAACCTGCTTGTATGGTTATATGTACATACATGTAGGATTGAGGAGAAAGCACCTGCTTGTATGGTTATATGTACATACATGTAGGATTGAGGAGAAAGCAACCTGCTTGTATGGTTATATGTACATACATGTAGGATTGAGGAGAAAGCAACCTGCTTGTATGGTTATATGTACATACATGTTGGATTGAGGAGAAAGCAACCTGCTTGTATGGTTATATGTACATACATGTAGGATTGAGGAGAAAGCAACCTGCTTGTATGGTTATATGTACATACATGTAGGATTGAGGAGAAAGTAACCTGTGTGTATGGTTATATGTACATACATGTAGGATTGGGGAGAAAGCAACCTGTTTGTATGGTTATATGTACATACATGTAGGATTGAGGAGAAAGCAACCTGCTTGTATGGTTATATGTACATACATATAGGATTGAGGAGAAAGCAACCTGCTTGTATGGTTATATGTACATACATGTAGGATTGAGGAGAAAGCAACCTGCTTGTATGGTTATATGTACATACATGTAGGATTGAGGAGAAAGCAACCTGCTTGTATGGTTATATGTACATACATGTAGGATTGAGGAAAAGCAACCTGCTTGTATGGTTATATGTACATACATGTAGGATTGAGAAAGCACCTGCTTGTATGGTTATATGTACATACATGTAGGATTGAGGAGAAAGCAACCTGCTTGTATGGTTATATGTACATACATATAGGATTGAGGAGAAAGCAACCTGCTTGTATGGTTATATGTACATACATGTAGGATTGAGGAGAAAGCAACCTGCTTGTATGGTTATATGTACATACATGTAGGATTGAGGAGAAAGCAACCTGCTTGTATGGTTATATGTACATACATGTAGGATTGAGGAGAAAGCAACCTGCTTGTATGGTTATATGTACATACATGTAGGATTGAGGAGAAAGCAACCTGCTTGTATGGTTATATGTACATACATGTAGGATTGAGGAGAAAGCAACCTGCTTGTATGGTTATATGTACATACATATAGGATTGAGGAGAAAGCAACCTGCTTGTATGGTTATATGTACATACATGTAGGATTGAGGAGAAAGCAACCTGCTTGTATGGTTATATGTACATACATGTAGGATTGAGGAGAAAGCAACCTGCTTGTATGGTTATATGTACATACATATAGGATTGAGGAAAAGCAACCTGCTTGTATGGTTATATGTACATACATGTAGGATTGAGGAGAAAGTAACCTGTGTGTATGGTATATGTACATACATGTAGGATTGAGGAGAAAGCACCTGCTTGTATGGTTATATGTACATACATATAGGATTGATGAGAAAGCAACCTGCTTGTATGGTTATATGTACATACATGTAGGATTGAGGAGAAAGTAACCTGTGTGTATGGTTATATGTACATACATGTAGGATTGAGGAGAAAGTAACCTGTGTGTATGGTTATATGTACATACATGTAGGATTGAGGAGAAAGCAACCTGCTTGTATGGTTATATGTACATACATGTAGGATTGAGGAGAAAGCAACCTGCTTGTATGGCTATATGTACATACATGTAGGATTGAGGAGAAAGCAACCTGCTTGTATGGTTATATGTACATACATGTAGGATTGAGGAGAAAGCAACCTGCTTGTATGGTTATATGTACATACATGTAGGATTGAGGAGAAAGCAACCTGCTTGTATGGTTATATGTACATACATGTAGGATTGAGGAGAAAGCAACCTGCTTGTATGGTTATATGTACATACATGTAGGATTGAGGAGAAAGCAACCTGCTTGTATGGTTATATGTACATACATGTAGGATTGAGGAGAAAGCAACCTGCTTGTATGGTTATATGTACATACATGTAGGATTGAGGAGAAAGCAACCTGCTTGTATGGTTATATGTACATACATGTAGGATTGAGGAGAAAGCAACCTGCTTGTATGGTTATATGTACATACATGTAGGATTGAGGAGAAAGCAACCTGCTTGTATGGTTATATGTACATACATGTAGGATTGGGGAGAAAGCAACGCTTGTAGGTTATATGTACATACATATGATTGGAGAAAGAACCTGCTTGTATGGTTATATGTACATACATATAGGATTGAGGAGAAAGCAACCTGCTTGTATGGTTATATACATTAGGATTGAGAAAAGCAACCTGCTTGTATGGTTATATACATACATGTAGGATTGAGGAGAAAGCAACCTGCTTGTATGGTTATATACATACATGTAGGATTGAGGAGAAAGCAACCTGCTTGTATGGTTATATACATACATGTAGGATTGGGAGAAAGCAACCTGCTTGTATGGTTATATGTCTACATGTAGGATTGAGGAGAAAGCAACCTGCTTGTATGGTTATATGTACATACATATAATTGGGGAGAAGCAACCTGCTTGTATGGTTATATGTACATACATATAGGATTGAGGAGAAGCAACCTGCTTGTATGGTTATATGTACATACATATAGGATTGAGGAGAAAGCAACCTGTTTGTATGGTTATATGTACATACATATAGGATTGAGGAGAGAGCAACCTGCTTGTATGGTTATATGTACATACATGTAGGATTGAGGAGAAAGCAACCTGCTTGTATGGTTATATGTACATACATATAGGATTGAGGAGAAAGCAACATGCTTGTATGGTTATATGTACATACATGTAGGATTGAGGAGAAAGCAACCTGCTTGCATGGTTATATGTACATACATGTAGGATTGAGGATAAAGCAACCTGCTTGTATGGTTATATGTACATACATGTAGGATTGAGGAGAAAGCAACCTGCTTGCATGGTTATATGTACATACATGTAGGATTGAGGAGAAAGCAACCTGCTTGCATGGTTATATGTACATACATTTAGGATTAAGGAGAAAGCAACCTGCTTGTATGGTTATATGTACATACATGTATGATTGAGGAGAAAGCAACCTGCTTGTATGGTTACCTCTTTCATAAGTAAAGAGTTTGTTTATTACAGTGTCAATGTTACCCCTATTGAAAAGGCCAATCATTTCGGACATATGAGACACCTCCTATGAGCATCAGTACTTCACGAATCCTTGCAGGCCAATCTTAGGCTAAGCCACAGGGACTTCACAGTTTATCCATAAGGCTCCAAAAACCATGTTTAGGCCCCCCCAGAACCCTGTACCTCTATCCTAGGGTACCCATCTACGTCCCAATTCCGTGTCGTCGTCTCCATTCCATTGGTGGGGTATGGTAGGCAGTGCATTCCTGTAGTCTATATATATATAGAGGGGTGTCCTAGGATAGAGGTACAGGGTTCTGGGTGTCTAAAACATGGTTGTTGGTGCCTGATGGATAGAATATCAGGTTCCTGTGGTTAAACCTAGATGAGTAATGTTACAGGTTCCTGTGGTTAAACTTAGATGAGTAATGTTACAGGTTCCTGTGGTTAAACTTAGATGAGTAATGTTACAGGTTCCTGTGGTTAAACTTAGATGAGTAATGTTACAGGTTCCTGTGGTTAAACTTAGATGAGTAATGTTACAGGTTCCTGTGGTTAAACTTAGATGAGTAATGTTACAGGTTCCTGTGGTTAAACTTAGATGAGTAATGTTACAGGTTCCTGTGGTTAAACTTAGATGAGTAATGTTACAGGTTCCTGTGGTTAAACTTAGATGAGTAATGTTACAGGTTCCTGTGGTTAAACTTAGATGAGTAATGTTACAGGTTCCTGTGGTTAAACTTAGATGAGTAATGTTACAGGTTCCTGTGGTTAAACTTAGATGAGTAATGTTACAGGTTCCTGTGGTTAAACTTAGATGAGTAATGTCACACAATGTGTTTACCTCCTTGATTCCTATAGCTTCTGCCATTCTGTAATGGAAAATAGTGACAACATTAGATTTTTTATTCTGATAGAAGCATCACACCATACAGAACAGAACCTTTCCATTTAGCTGTCCGAATAGTACAGTGGTTAGTGCGCTCAGTTCTCACTAATACAACCCGGGTTCGATCCTCGGACCAGGAAGTATGTGAGATGGTACAGTGGTCGCCAGATCAGACTGGTGGGTTTTCTCCGGGTACTCCGGTTTCCTCCCACACGAATGACCACATTTATACTTTCATCTGCGCCAACGAGAGTGATTAATATAAGTTGTTAAAACTTGCTTCGCAATCGTTATAAAATAAATAAAGTTTAA
>CM026397.1:74098921-74134823 GCA_014843695.1 Archivesica marissinica
AGGTATATATATAGGTTGTATATATAGGTTTATATATAGGTTGTATATATAGGTATATATTTAGGTTGTATATATAGGTATATATATAGGTTGTATATATAGGTATATATATAGGTTGTATATATAGGTATATATTTAGGTTGTATATATAGGTATATATTTAGGTTGTATATATAGGTATATATTTAGGTTGTATATATAGGTTTATATATAGGTTGTATATATAGGTATATATTTAGGTTGTATATATAGGTATATATATAGGTTGTATATTAGGTTATATATAGGTTGTATATAGGTATATATATAGGTTGTATATATAGGTATATATTAGGTTGTATATATAGGTTTATATTTAGGTTGTATATAGGTTATATATAGGTTGTATATTAGGTTGTATATATAGGTTGTATATATAGGTTTATATATAGGTTGTATATATAGGTTTATTTTAGGTTGTATATATAGGTTATATTAGGTTGTATTATAGGTTTTATTGTATATATAGGTATATATTTAGGTTGTATATATAGGTATATATTTAGGTTGTATATATAGGTTTATATTTAGGTTGTATATATAGGTTTATATATAGGTATATATTTAGGTTGTATATATAGGTATATATTTAGGTTGTATATATAGGTATATATTTAGGTTGTATATATAGGTATATATTTAGGTTGTATATATAGGTATATATTTAGGTTGTATATATAGGTATATATTTAGGTTGTATATATAGGTATATATTTAGGTTGTATATATAGGTTTATATATAGGTTGTATATATAGGTATATATTTAGGTTGTATATATAGGTATATATTTAGGTTGTATATATAGGTATATATTTAGGTTGTATATATAGGTATATATTTAGGTTGTATATATAGGTATATATTTAGGTTGTATTATAGGTATATATTTAGGTTGTATATATAGGTATATATTTAGGTTGTATATATAGGTATATATTTAGGTTGTATATATAGGTATATATTTAGGTTGTATATATAGGTTTATATTTAGGTTGTATATATAGGTATATATTTAGGTTGTATATATAGGTATATATTTAGGTTGTATATATAGGTATATATTTAGGTTGTATATATAGGTATATATTTAGGTTGTATATATATGGTATATATTTAGGTTGTATATATAGGTATATATTTAGGTTTTATATATAGGTATATATTTAGGTTGTATATATAGGTATATATTTAGTTGTATGTATAGTATATATTTAGGTTGTATGTATAGTATATATTTAGGTTGTATATATAGTATATATTAGGTTGTATATATATGGTATTATTTAGGTTGTATATATAGGTATATTTTAGGTTGTATGTATAGGTATATATTTAGTTGTATATATATGTATATTTTAGGTTGTATATATAGGTATATATTAGGTTGTATATATAGGTATATATTTAGGTTGTATATATAGGTATATATTTAGGTTGTATATATAGGTATATATTTAGGTTGTATGTATAGGTATATTTAGGTTGTATATATGGTATATATTTAGGTTGTATATATAGGTATATATTTGGTTTATTTAGGTTGTATGTATAGGTATATATTTAGGTTGTATATATAGGTATATATTTAGGTTGTATATATAGAGTGGTGGAACCTATGCTCGGCGTATTCCTATGCTCGGCGTATTTTTTCAATTTACATCCGTATTTAAAATATTTAAATAGTTTTAACATATTTTCGCTGACAGAGGTGAAGCATGGTTCAATAACATTCCGTTGTGCGTGCCGGTAGCCTAATGCAACTGTCACCTGACTGGTTCAGTAGCCGAATATAAACAGACAACTTGTTGGGAAAATTGTTTCCACCGAAATGATGCAGTTTATGAGTTTACCAGTTAGACGTATATCAGTGGGCAATCTCAAATAACTATTATGATATTCAAGGGAAAAATGTATTGTATTTAAGGGAGAAGTGTATGGTATTCAAGGGAGAAGTGTTTGGTGCAGCAGTGGTCCGAAGTCTAAATTGTATTCATGGATGCCCCAGAAATATATTGGGTATGAAACACTATACAGTTATTTAAATGCTTAAAATATCACACTTGCGTTCCATCTATATTATAGGAAATTATTCAATCTGAAACTTTAATTACCGACTCACGGGAATGACTGAAATACCAAACTAGTAAATGAACCGATTCGTACCGCGGTTTATAAAAACTACGGTATTCCGGTAATACCATGGGGACCTCTATTGTTTGGTGAAATTAGTGCCCGGGAATGGTGGGAAAATAGGAGAGTTACTAAGAAATGGTTACCTTCCAAGAAATAAAACCAAAGTACATTCTTGAATAATACTTTTTGGCATCTTCTCAATAGTACCGTAATAGTTAGCATAGATATTAAATAGATCATCGGTAGGGATGTACCTGTTACAAATAGAAGCAGAGTTCAAGGTAGAAATAGAAACCAAGCCCAGATATTATGCAATCAATTCAAGTTAGTATCAAAATACATACAAGCTTAAAGCGACACTATATCGGTTAAAACGCAAATGTCTGCAGAATGTAATTTGCTATTATATGGTATAATTTGTTTCCAAATATTTGCCTCAAAAACTGAGTATTTCAACAAATAAACAAATGTCGTATACGCGGTTTGTTGACATAACAAAATAATGTAAATAGGGTCGACATTCATGCGTAATACAGAGCGTTTATCCTGAATATCTGAATATCCTCACATGTGTGCCTATGCATATTTATTTGTAGACTAATCTTATTTAAATTATCTCTAAACGAAAATATCGCGTGTTTAGTATTGACTTCAATGACAACAAACATCAATGTAGGAGCCTGGATGACCATATATGAAATCCTACTTTCACATTTGAAAGTTTGTATACCACAAAAACAGTTAAATTGATTCAATGTTAGTGTTCGATATATTCAGAAGAATTTATAGTAGCAATGCATTTATACGTGAAAAAAAAATCCATTTTATTTGCTTTTTGCGATGTAATGTCGCTTTAAACCATCAGAAATTAACTGCTATATTTACATCATAAGTTTGTCCAAAATGGAGGCGGAGTTTCCTTTAATATTTTCTTTTAATTACCCAATAAAATGTAGGGGTGGTATTAAAATGTGAGGATAAAAATATAACAATTAATTTCTAACGGCTTAATTAAATGGGGCAGCAGTAAATTCTCAGTTTTTATTTACCTTTTTTCATCAGTAAATCAAAACAACAACAAACATCCTGTCCTTAAATCAATCCTCTTATATGCAACCAAATAAGATGTAGGGAAATA
The DNA here is from genome assembly GCA_014843695.1 of Archivesica marissinica. Taxonomy (NCBI): domain Eukaryota; kingdom Metazoa; phylum Mollusca; class Bivalvia; order Venerida; family Vesicomyidae; genus Archivesica; species Archivesica marissinica. The sequence goes on from CM026397.1 coordinate 74,102,233, forward strand.
ACATATAGCATCTGATTTTAATGGGATTGGACCTAAACAACAAAGCCAGAAAATATCATATATAAATTTGTTTTTGGGGTTTAATGCCGAACCAACAGCTTAGGTCATACGGGAACTTTCCAGCAATTATTGGTGAAGGAAGACCCCGGGTGTCCCTTCCAACAGTATATCAGGCTCTGGCGGGCACCCAGGTAGAACCACCGACCCACCACAAGCCAGCTGGATAGCTTCTTCAAGTGACAGAATTCGATACCCCCATTGGAATTTGAACCTACAGCGGTGGGGGCAAGTGATTTGAAGTAAACGACCGTAACCACTCGGCCATGGAGGCCCCCCATTATATTTTGCATCTTTCCCCTCCACAACTGTAGAATCTACTGCTTCCATACTGAGTACAACATGACACATCCACACAAACCACTGCCCATCATCATCCCATGCAACCACATACAACAACTTATCTTTAATGTGAAATGTTGACAAATCAAATCAAATTTTATTTACTGTTGGCATGGTACATACAATTAACATAAGTTATGTATATATAGCTTTTGACTGACATCTACAATTAACAGACAGATCTGTAGTCCAGTAGTAACACGCTGGACTGGTAATCCAGGGATCGCAGGTTTGATCCCCCGCCTGACCCTAATAAAATTAACAGTCTTTCAGATGGGACTTTAAACCGAGGTCTTGTGCCGGTGCTATACACCGTGCACGTAAAAGAACCAGATGAGGCTCTGGAATGGGTCTCTGTCTGTATCATTGCACTATCCTCCAAAAATCTAAAATGACTAATCTCTTCAGGAGGCGTCGCTCATATGGGCATCCGGTAGCGACGATTAATAAACATAAAACACATCTACAATATATAACAGATAATAACAATAGCTAGACAAAAAGGAACCATAAATAAAGTCCGTCAAGTCAGGTCAAGTCAAGTCAGACGGCGGCGGCTGCTGCGGCGACGACGACAACAAATCTTCTGTTATTTCAATTGATTTGAATTGATCTGTGGTTATTCACAGTACAGACAAGTTGTATCTGGGCTGCATAGGGTGGAATTAACACATACAATATGGAACTATTTGTGACACTGGTTTCTTTGCTTATTTTATTATCTCTGTTCAATAATGTACTCATAATATAATTAGTTTCAATCTATCATTTATGTGGAAATTACTGCAGCACTTAGCATCTATTAACCCATTTCATTCAGGATACATTTAAAGGCTTTTGCAAACAATATAGATCCAGATCAGCCGCAGCGTGACGCTACGTGCTGATCAGGATCTATGTTGTTTGCTACATAGCCAAGTGTCTTAGCAAGATCATCTGAATAGCAAACAGCATAGAGCCTGATTAGACAGCACATTCTGTGGCGGTTGATCTGGCTCTATGTTCTTTGCAAATACTGTTTGAATGGTATCCAGAATGAAATGGGTTAAACATTCACCTCTGCTAAGCATCCACGTTTCGTTACTCCTAGGACTGGCTGCTTAGGATGGGGTTTACTGTACATAATTCTTTCTTTGATTAACATGATGTTAACTGCCCGTATGTCACACAAATTTCCACATTGCCAAACATGTACTTTGTCATGCACATGTACAAACACTGCCCTTCAAACACTGCCCTTCAAACACTGCCCTTCAAACACTGCCCTTCAAACACTGCCCTTCAAACACTGCCCTTCAAACACTGCCCTTCAAACACTGCCCTTCAAACACTGCCCTTCAAACACTGCCCTTCAAACACTGCCCTTCAAACACCCCTCCACAAGTTACTGTATTCACATTGCACTGCATCTATTTCACATTTCATAAAATCCTAAACGCTTGCAATGAAATCAATAATTAACTCATTGAGTTTAAATTTTGTGAAAATGAAGTACAGTTGTTAAAAGTTGCAATAAAAACTAAGTATGATCAATTAAAATTGAAACGAAACAAAAAATCTGAATGTTGAAAATAATGTGAGATTTGACAACAGGAGTCTGAAGTCTCAACAACATATAATGTTTTTGCTCGACTCCACCCACCTACTAAATACCGTACTGACAAATGGTCCAAGCTTTTGAGAGAAAACAAATCATTTTTAATAATTTATTTTTATGAGGATCTACAGTACAATAGAGTAAATCGTTTATGAGGATCTACAGTACAATAGAGTAAATCGTTTATGAGGATCTACAGTACAATAGAGTAAATCATTTATGAGGATCTACAGTACAATAGAGTAAATCGTTTATGAGGATCTACAGTACAATAGAGTAAATTGTTTATGAGGATCTACAGTACAATAGAGTAAATCATTTATGAGGATCTACAGTACAATAGAGTAAATCGTTTTTCTAATACCGTACATACTCGCGTACAAGACATGATTTTGATCACCAGATTATGGCCTCAAAGTGGTTCTCGTCTTATAAGTGAGTGATAACAACAATCAGTTTGTTCTGACTCGATAATGGATGATCTTATATTATATTGAAATAACTGAAAGGGTGTAACAAAAGCTTAACTTTCACAGATCTATCTGTAAACTGAACTTGTCTATAGCATTTAAACAAATCAAATTTATTGCGGCATCAGTACATTTTATATGATTTGACATAATTTACAGGTTTTATTTAATTTGTCTTTACTTCTGTTTGTATCAACCCGTCTATGCAAAATACCACTGATTTAAGACCAATGTTGAGGGGGGGGTCATCTTATAGTCGAGAACGTCTTATAGGCGAGTATGTATGGTACACTAGATTTGTTATAAAATATTCATGAAGCATCTAGATTTAAATGAAATAGAATTATAAGAGCTTGTAAAGTGAGTTTTGGAGGGCAGTGTATAATGGGATACCTCTCTAGGTAAAGCTCGACGGAACACGCCAATATTACATCCGTGGGAACTTTCATTTTGGTTCCGTTAAAATAGTTGTATATATTATACAGATCGTCTGTTGGAATATACCTTTGGAGAGAAATAAGAAATGGTTTATTAACATGTCGTACATGTTCTAATAAAAGCTCTCTCCTATCTTGGAGGAAATGCCAAATAAATGCCTCCCTTCTGTGAACACACACATTTCATGCAGATAATTCTATTTTTTTTTAACCCTTTCCTTCATAGAGATTAAGGTTAATATACTATTATATCTCCATACAAACGACATTTAGCTATCATGCAGTGGATAAGTAGTGGCCATATCTATCCCACCTCCATATTATTGGGACTACATGAGATTCTGGCCTTTATTATGAACATTGGTTTGGCTACTACCTTGTCAATGTATGTCGTATTGGTAATGGCGTCAAGAGGTGCTTCTATGAGGGAAAGGGTTAATGTGTGTGGTATTAGTAATGGGTAATGGCGTCAGGAGGTGCTTCTATGAGGGAAAGGGTTAATACTGTACTGGTGCTTCTATGAGGGAAAGGGTTAAATACCGTACTGGTGCTTCTATGAGGGAAAGGGTTAAATACCGTACTGGTGATTCTATGAGGGAAAGGGTTAAATACCGTACTGGTGCTTCTATGAGGGAAAGGGTTAAATACCGTACTGGTGCTTCTATGAGGGAAAGGGTTAAATACCGTACTGGTGCTTCTATGAGGGAAAGGGTTAAATACCATACTGGTGCTTCTATGAGGGAAAGGGTTAAATACCGTACTGGTGCTTCTATGAGGGAAAGGGTTAAATACCGTACTGGTGCTTCTATGAGGGAAAGGGTTCAATACCGTACTGGTGCTTCTATGAGGGAAAGGGTTAAATACCGAACTGGTGCTTCCATGAGGGAAAGGGTTAAATACCGTACTGATGCTTCTATGCAGGAAAGGGTTAAATACCGTACTGGTGCTTCTATGAGGGAAAGGGTTAAATACCGTACTGGTGCCTCTATGAGGGAAAGGGTTAAATACCGTACTGGTGCTTCTATGAGGGTAAGGGTTAAATACCGTACTGGTGCTTCTATGAGGGAAAGGGTTAAATACCGTATTGGTGCTTCTATGAGGGAAAGGGTTAAATACTGTATTGGTGCTTCTATCAGGGAAAGGGTTAAATACCGTACTGGTGCTTCTATGAGGGAAAGGGTTAAATACTGTACTGGTGCTTCTATGAGGGAAAGGGTTAAATACCGTACTGGTGCTTCTATGAGGGAAAGGGTTAAATACCATACTGGTGCTTCTATGAGGGAAAGGGTTAAATACTGTATTGGTGCTTCTATGAGGAAAGGGTTAAATACCATACTGGTGCTTCTATGAGGGAAAGGGTTAAATACTATATTGGTGCTTCTATGAGGGAAAGGGTTAAATACCGTACTGGTGCTTCTATGAGGGAAAGGGTTAAATACCGTATTGGTGCTTCTATGAGGGAAAGGGTTAAATACCGTATTGGTGCTTCTATGAGGGAAAGGGTTAAATACTGTATTGGTGCTTCTATGAGGGAAAGGGTTAAATACTGTATTGGTGCTTCTATGAGGGAAAGGGTTAAATACCGTATTGGTGCTTCTATCAGAGAAAGGGTTAAATACCGTATTGGTGCTTCTATGAGGGAAAGGGTTAAATACTGTATTGGTGCTTCTATGAGGGAAAGGGTTAAATACTGTATTGGTGCTTCTATCAGGGAAAGGGTTAAATACTGTATTGGTGCTTCTATGAGGGAAAGGGTTAAATACCGTATTGGTGCTTCTATCAGGGAAAGGGTTAAATACTGTATTGGTGCTTCTATGAGGATTGAGGGAAAGGGTTAAATACCGTATTGGTGCTTCTATCAGGGAAAGGGTTAAATACTGTATTGGTGCTTCTATGAGGGAAAGGGTTAAATACTGTATTGGTGCTTCTATGAGGGAAAGGGTTAAATACTGTATTGGTGCTTCTATGAGGGAAAGGGTTAAATACCGTATTGGTGCTTCTATCAGGGAAAGGGTTAAATACTGTATTGGTGCTTCTATGAGGGAAAGGGTTAAATACCGTACTGGTGCTTCTATCAGGGAAAGGGTTAAATACTGTACTGGTGCTTCTATGAGGGAAAGGGTTAAATACCGTATTGGTGCTTCTATCAGGGAAAGGGTTAAATACTGTATTGGTGCTTCTATGAGGGAAAGGGTTAAATACCGTATTGGTGCTTCTATCAGGGAAAGGGTTAAATACTGTACTGGTGCTTCTATGAGGGAAAGGGTTAAATACCGTATTGGTGCTTCTATCAGGGAAAGGGTTAAATACTGTACTGGTGCTTCTATGAGGGAAAGGGTTAAATACCGTATTGGTGCTTCTATCAGGGAAAGGGTTAAATACCGTATTGGTTCTTCTATGAGGGAAAGGGTTAAATACCGTACTGGTGCTTCTATGAGGGAAAGGGTTAAATACCGTACTGGTGCTTCTATGAGGGAAAGGGTTAAATACCGTACTGGTGCTTCTATGAGGGAAAGGGTTAAATACTGTACTGGTGCTTCTATGAGGGAATGGGTTAAATACAATACTGGTTCTTCTATGGGAAAGGGTTAAATACCGTACTGGTGCTTCTATGAGGGAAAGGGTTAAATACCGTATTGTTGCTTCTATCAGGGAAAGGGTTAAATACTGTACTGGTGCTTCTATGAGGGAAAGGGTTAAATACCGTATTGTTGCTTCTATCAGGGAAAGGGTTAAATACTGTACTGGTGCTTCTATGAGGGAAAGGGTTAAATACCGTATTGGTGCTTCTATCAGGGAAAGGGTTAAATACTGTACTGGTGCTTCTATGAGGGAAAGGGTTAAATACCGTACTGGTTCTTCTATGAGGGAATGGGTTAAATACAATACTGGTTCTTCTATGGGAAAGGGTTAAATACCGTACTGGTGCTTCTATGAGGGAAAGGGTTAAATACCGTACTGGTGCTTCTATGAGGGAAAGGGTTAAATACTGTACTGAAAATCTACTTTTTATCGATTAACATTTGTTCTACGTATTTTCAAATTTACGACTTTCCAGTGAGAATTATACTATTAACCCATAAACTGCCGAATAAATTGGACGGAATGTGCAAACAACATAGATCCAGATCAGCTGCGGCGTAACGCCACATCTGATCAGGATCTATGTTGGTTGCTATTCAGACAAGTGTTGTAGCTCCACTATCCGGACAGCAAACAGTATAGAGCCTGATTATACGGCATGTGTTGTTCTATCTGATCTGGCTCTATGATGTTTGCAAAAGCGACTTTAGTCGTGATTGGCAGGTTATGGGTTAAATAAAGAAACATAGATCTGTAATTGGTGTCACACAATGAAAAACAAGGTTTCAGCATTCTTTGAATATTCTTGATTTGTGGTTGATGAAATGTTTGGTAAAGTGGCTGGATTTGTTACTGTTATGTGATGTGGGTTCGACTCATGACTATAGCAGGGCTGGGGCTAGGACAATGGGGAGAAATTGTCTCCCTAAGCTGACTCACTTCTCCCTATTTTGAGTTCAGGGAGTTGCATGTTGAGTTCAGGGAGTTGTATGTTGAGTTCAGGGAGTTGTATGTTGAGTTCAGGGAGTTGTATGTTGTATTTTGAGTTCAGGCTGTTGTATGTTGAGTTCAGGGAGTTGTATGTTGTATTTTGAGTTCAGGCTGTTGTATGTTGAGTTCAGGGAGTTGTGTGTGAGTTCAGGGAGTTGTATGTTGAATTCAGGGAGTTGTATTTTGAGTTCAGGGAGTTGTATTTTGAGTTCAGGGAGTTGTATGTTGAGCTCAGGGAGTTGCATGTTGAATTCAGGGAGTTGTATTTTGAGTTCAGTGAGGGCACTTAGGTCAACATATTTCTTCCTTACTTTAAACATCCTCCGAGTTTGGAGATTGAGCTTTTTATATGACTAAGCAATTTTACAGTATAAAGAAAAGCATGGATTTATTTCGCAAACAACAACATTTATCTTAATGAATTATATACCCCTCCTCATTGTTTCTGTACTCAAAAGTTATCATTAAAGGAAGATCCTCTGCAGACTGTTTGTCAATTTAATCCCCGTCTAATTAGAAATGTGAGCATAATATTGAAAACATTGTGAAAATCGCACTTCAATTAAAGCAGTTATGGGAATTTGAACTCTTGAAATATTGTTCAAAATGGCTGCCATTTGAATATTTATGAGTAGCTATGACATCATGCAACAAATATATTTGTAGCTACAAACGTAGCTTTTAGTTGTAATGTTAAATCAAATTATTTGTGTTGATAACATGAGTGTAAATTGATTGTTCAAAAGTCATGTGATTTGCTTAATCCAAGATGGCAACCTCCCTAATTTTCTTTTTGAGAAAATCAACATGTCATAACTTTTTTATTTGCAGTTCGATTTTCAAATTTCACGTAAATTCGCGTACCACATTAAATATTTTAGTCAGCTCTATTTTTCAAGATTAACACGACTTTTGTTGATGGTTTTCCTTTAAGATAATTACGGTAATACAATCTTTAACTTTGATTTGAATTCAATTAATTACGCTAAATCAAGACTTACCAGCCTTCTTCTAGAGGTATATATGTCATGTTCAACTCATACTCGGAGAGAACATCCCCACCTGTAACATACAGTACATATACATACATCAACACAAGCATTGTGCAGGCAAACATCACACTCAGCGTGCATGCATGCCTCAATCCCAGAAACATCCCCGGTTCCTTCACATTCTCAATATGATATATGAGACTGTGGTATGAAATCTAATCTTGTGGCTCGGGCAGCGTTCAAACTCAAACTTGCAAGGTGAACATCGTATCCATTACAAATTAATATCATTATTAATCTGCAGATACTTGCACATTTCAGCTAACAATTTATCTTATAACGACACCCCAGAACATAGTACATGAGGCCCTGAATGAAATCGATGATGTATATCTAATTTCACTGAAGGTGGAGGCTTTTCTGTAAAGAAACATGTCAAACTTGACCAACATTAGACTTACCGAAATCTCCAATAGGGTGAGCTCTATCAAATTTGCCATTGAAGTTAATCTATAAGAGAACAAAACAAACATACATACATATATATCAAACACATATATACATTGCAAAGTACAAACCCCCATATGTCACATACATACATCACACATACATTGCAAAGTACAAACCCCCATATGTCACATACATACATCATACATACATTGCAAAGTACAAACCCCATATGTCACATACATACATCATACATACATTGCAAAGTACAAACCCCCACATATGACATACATACATCAAACATACATTGCAAAGTACAAACCCCCATATGTCACATACATACATCATACATACATTGCAAAGTACAAACCCCCATATGTCACATACATACATCACACATACATTGCAAAGTACAAACCCCCATATATCACATACATACATCACACATAAATTGCAAAGTACAAACCCCCATATATCACATACATACATACATCACACATACATTGCAAAGTTCAAACCCCCATATATGACATACATACATCACACATACATTGCAAAGTTCAAACCCCCATATATCACAGACATACATCACACATACATTGCAAAGTACAAACCCCCATATATCACATACATACATCACACATACATTGCAAAGTACAAACCCCCATATATCACATATATCACATACATACATCACACATACATTGCAAAGTACAAACCCCCATACATCACATATATCACATACATACATCACACATACATTGCAACGTACAAACCCCCATATATCACATATATCACATACATACATCACACATACATTGCAAAGTACAAACCCCCATATATCACGTACATTCATCACACATACATTGTAGAGTACAAACCCCCATATATCACATACATACATCACACATACATTGTAGAGTACAAACCCCCATATGTCACATACATACATCACACATACATTGTAGAGTACAAACCCCCATATATCACATACATACATCACACATACATTGCAAAGTACAAACCCCCATATGTCACATACATACATTGCACAGTACAAACCCCCATATATCACATACATACATTGCACAGTACAAACCCCCATATATCACATACATACATTGCACAGTACAAACCCCCATATATCACATACATACATTGCACAGTACAATCCCCCATATATCACATACATACATTGCACAGTACAAACCCCCATATATCACATACATACATTGCACAGTACAAACCCCCATATATCACATACATACATTGCACAGTACAACCCCCATATATCACATACATACATTGCACAGTACAATCCCCCATATATCACATACATACATTGCACAGTACAATCCCCCATATATCACATACATACATTGCACAGTACAAACCCCCATATATCACATACATACATTGCACAGTACAAACCCCCATATATCACATACATACATCACACATACATTGCAAAGTACAAACCCCCATATGTCACATACATACATCACACATACATTGTAGAGTACAAACCCCCATATATCACATACATACATCACACATACATTGCAAAGTACAAACCCCCATATGTCACATACATACATTGCACAGTACAAACCCCCATATATCACATACATACATTGCACAGTACAAACCCCCATATATCACATACATACATTGCACAGTACAAACCCCCATATATCACATACATACATTGCACAGTACAAACCCCTATATGTCACATACATACATTGCACAGTACAAACCCCCATATATCACATACATACATTGCACAGTACAAACCCCCATATATCACATACATACATTGCACAGTACAATCCCCCATATATCACATACATACATTGCACAGTACAATCCCCCATATATCACATACATACATTGCACAGTACAATCCCCCATATATCACATACATACATTGCACAGTACAATCCCCCATATATCACATACATACATTGCACAGTACAAACCCCCATATATCACATACATACATTGCACAGTACAAACCCCCATATATCACATACATACATTGCACAGTACAAACCCCCATATATCACATACATACATTGCACAGTACAATCCCCCATATATCACATACATACATTGCACAGTACAAACCCCCATATGTCACACACATACATTGCAAAGTACAAACCCCCATATGTCACATACATACATTGCACAGTACAAACCCCCATATATCACATACATACATTGCACAGTACAAACCCCCATATATCACATACATACATTGCACAGTACAAACCCCCATATATCACATACATACATTGCACAGTACAAACCCCCATATGTCACATACATACATTGCACAGTACAAACCCCCATATATCACATACATACATTGCACAGTACAAACCCCCACATATCACATACATACATTGCACAGTACAATCCCCCATATATCACATACATACATTGCACAGTACAAACCCCCATATATCACATACATACATTGCACAGTACAATCCCCCATATATCACATACATACATTGCACAGTACAATCCCCCATATATCACATACATACATTGCACAGTACAATCCCCCATATATCACATACATACATTGTACAGTACAATCCCCCATATGTCACATACATACATTGTACAGTACAATCCCCCATATATCACATACATACATTGCACAGTACAATCCCCCATATATCACATACATACATTGCACAGTACAATCCCCCATATATCACATACATACATTGCACAGTACAATCCCCCATATATCACATACATACATTGTACAGTACAATCCCCCATATGTCACATACATACATTGCACAGTACAAACCCCCATATGTCACATACATACATTGCACAGTACAAACCCCCATGTACATACAATGTGGAGTATATGTATACAAATTAACCATAATAATATTACCTTCCAACATTCATACATTCATTCAGTGAAATGTAATTTGATGGTAATTATGTTGAAACAAGCACATATTCTCTATAAATTATGTAAATTTCTTTCATATTACAGAATACGAAACAGAGCTTTAGAGGAAAGTTTAAAAACAATTCAATTTATTTTGTCAATTGCAAGCTATTTAATTTTCTAATAACTTACATTGGCCATAGTTTGTAAGAATCCTTGGTCGATACCGAGACTGTGCCAGAGGATATCAGCAACTTGATGTGAAACTACGCCGAACATGAACACCACAAGCTTCTCTGTTGCCTGTAACACACAAAATTCCATCATTTGTATCCAGGGTTCCCCGCTGTCGGTCGCCAATTGCAACAAAACATTAATTACTGGTGCTAAATTTTGTAAATTGGCAAAATTATTTGGTGTAACTTTTTTTTTGCGCAACCCGTTTTGTTTTAGATTTCACTTAAAACCACACAGATATACAATTCTTATAGATTTCATGTAAAAATGCACACACATATACAATTTTTATAGATTTGATGTCAAATGCACACTTTTAGAATATAGAGATTTCACGTAAAATGCATACAATTTTATACAATTTTTATAGATTTCAATTAAAATGCACACAATTATCATGTATGACAAAGTTGGCCATTAACATTTTCTAAGGGAGATAAATCATCCCAGAAAAAAACATGCAGACCATGATGATAATATAAAAATACAGCTTGGAGAAAACATGGTCGCTTGTTCTGCTTGGAGAAAACATGGTCACTTGTCCAGCTTGGATAAAACACGGTCGCTTGTCCAGCTTGGATAAAACATGGTCGCTTGTCCAGCTTGGATAAAACACGGTCGCTTGTCCAGCTTGGATAAAACACGGTCGCTTGTCCAGCTTGGATAAAACATGGTCGCTTGTCCAGCTTGGATAAAACATGATCGCTTGTCCAGCTTGGATAAAACATGGTCACTTGTCCAGCTTGGATAAAACATGGTCGCTTGTCCAGCTTGGCTAAAACATGGTCGCTTGTCCAGCTTGGATAAAACATGGTCGCTTGTCCAGCTTGGATAAAACACGGTCGCTTGTCCAGCTTGGATAAAACATGGTCGCTTGTCCAGCTTGGAGAAAACATGGTCGCTTGTCCAGCTTCGAGAAAACATGGTCGCTTGTCCAGCTTGGAGAAAACATGGTTGTTTGTTCAGCTTGGAGAAAACACGGTCGCTTGTCCAGCTTGGATAAAACATGGTCGCTTGTCCAGCTTGGATAAAACATGGTCGCTTGTCCAGCTTGGATAAAACATGATCGCTTGTCCAGCTTGGATAAAACATGGTCACTTGTCCAGCTTGGATAAAACATGGTCACTTGTCCAGCTTGGCTAAAACATGGTCGCTTGTCCAGCTTGGATAAAACATGGTCGCTTGTCCAGCTTGGATAAAACACGGTCGCTTGTCCAGCTTGGATAAAACATGGTCGCTTGTCCAGCTTGGAGAAAACATGGTCGCTTGTCCAGCTTCGAGAAAACATGGTCGCTTGTCCAGCTTGGAGAAAACATGGTTGTTTGTTCAGCTTGGAGAAAACACGGTCGCTTGTCCAGCTTGGATAAAACATGGTCGCTTGTCCAGCTTGGAGAAAACATGGTCGCTTGTCCAGCTTGCATAAAACATGGTCGCTTGTCCAGCTTGGATAAAACATGGTCGCTTGTCCAGCTTCGAGAAAACATGGTCGCTTGTCCAGCTTGGAGAAAACATGGTCGCTTGTCCAGCTTCGAGAAAACATGGTCGCTTGTCCAGCTTCGAGAAAACACGGTTGCTTGTTCAGCTTGGATAAAACACGGTTGCTTGTCCAGACAAACTTTGTGACATACTATCTGACAGAGAGGACAATATCCACATGTCTCTCACAGGTAAGATAAGAAACACATGATAAATATCCACATATCTCTCACAGGTAAGATAAGAAACACATAATAAATATCCACATATCTCTCACAGGTAAGATAAGAAACACATGATAAATATCCACATATCTCTCACAGGTAAGATAAGAAACACATGATAAATATCCACATAACTCTCACAGGTAAGATAAGAAACACATGATAAATATCCACATATCTCTCACAGGTAAGATAATAAACACATGATGAAGATATTGCTGTTTCTCCTATTACCTCCCTTTGGCAAAGTCAGATTTATCCCTAGATGTATGTTTGGTAAATTTTGTTTGAATCCTTTGTATTTAACTTTGTTTCCAACCAGATGTTGCAGTATGATGAATGTTTGTTTAAATGATATCCATAACTTTGTTTCCAACCAGATGTTGCAGTATGATGAATGTGTATCTAAATGGTATCCATAACTTTGTTTCCAACCAGATGTTGCAGTATGATGAATGTGTATCTAAATGGTATCCATAACTTTGTTTCCAACCAGATGTTGCAGTATGATGAATGTGTATCTAAATGGTATCCATAACTTTGTTTCCAACCAGATGTTGCAGTATGATGAATGTGTATCTAAATGGTATCCATAACTTTGTTTCCAACCAGATGTTGCAGTATGATGAATGTGTATCTAAATGGTATCCATAACTTTGTTTCCAACCAGATGTTGCAGTATGATGAATGTGTATCTAAATGGTATCCATAACTTTGTTTCCAACCAGATGTTGCAGTATGATGAATGTGTATCTAAATGGTATCCATAACTTTGTTTCCAACCAGATGTTGCAGTATGATGAATGTGTATCTAAATGGTATCCATAACTTTGTTTCCAACCAGATGTTGCAGTATGATGAATGTGTATCTAAATGGTATCCATAACTTTGTTTCCAACCAGATGTTGCAGTATGATGAATGTGTATCTAAATGGTATCCATAACTTTGTCTCCAACCAGATGTTGCAGTATGATGAATGTGTATCTAAATGGTATCCATAATTACGTTTTAGAAAAGAAAGGAGTCTGTCTCTAAACATTTCTTCAATTTGCACTGGTGGCCAAACCTGCATTCATGGTCTGGTGTACATTTTATCTACCCGTGTTATATGTGAGTGCATGCCAAAACATAGATTTCAGGACCAAAGTAGGGGGTCATCTTATAGGCGAGGTCATCTTATAGGCGAGATCATCTTACAGGCGAGATCATCTTATAGGCGAGATCATCTTATAGGCAAGATCATCTTATAGGCGAGATCATCTTATAGGCGAGATCATCTTATAGGCGAGATCATCATATAGGCGAGATCATCATATAGGCGAGATCATCTTATAGGCGAGATCCCCTTATAGGCGAGATCACCTTATAGGCAAGATCACCTTATAGGCGAGATCACCTTATAGGCGAGATCATCATATAGGCAAGATCACCTTATAGGCAAGATCACCTTATAGGCAAGATCACCTTATAGGCAAGATCACCTTATAGGCAAGATCACCTTATAGGCAAGATCGTCATATAGGCGAGATCATCTTATAGGCAAGATCATCTTATAGGCAAGATCATCTTATAGGCGAGATCATCTTATAGGCGAGATCACCTTATAGGCGAGATCACCTTATAGGCAAGATCATCATATAGGCAAGATCACCTTATAGGCAAGATCACCTTATAGGCAAGATCACCTTATAGGCAAGATCGTCATATAGGCGAGATCATCTTATAGGCAAGATCATCTTATAGGCAAGATCATCTTATAGGCAAGATCATCATATAGGCAAGATCATCTTATAGGCAAGATCATCTTATAGGCAAGATCACCTTATAGGCAAGATCACCTTATAGGCGAGATCATCTTATAGGCAAGATCATCATATAGGCGAGATCATCTTATAGGCAAGATCATCTTATAGGCAAGATCATCTTATAGGCGAGATCATCATATAGGCGAGATCGCCTTATAGGCGAGATCATCATATAGGCGAGATCATCATATAGGCGAGATCATCATATAGGCGAGATCGCCTTATAGGCGAGATCATCTTATAGGCGAGATCATCATATAGGCGAGATCATCTTATAGGCGAGATCATCTTATAGGCGAGATCATCATATAGGCGAGATCATCTTATAGACGAGATCATCATATAGGCGAGTATGGATGGTAATGTAATACTTCTAAGACAGGGTTCCCGCTGTCGGTCGCCAATGGCGCCAATTGAAACAAAAAACAAATATTGGCGCTAAATTTTATGAATTGGCGAAAATATTTGGCGCAACTTTTTTTTTTTGGCACATGTTTTGTCAAACACATGGCTTCAAATATTTATTTGTGAACTATATGGCTCTTAGTTGGCTCCAAATGTTTTTAATTAGCTCCAGTATTTTTCAATTGGTGACAGAAGTGGCGCAGACAAACATTCAGACAGAGGGAACCCTGTAAGATGGAAAAAGATATGAAAATCGACAGCATGTACATGTAGTGTGCACAAAGGAAACAATGATAAAATCAGTGAAAATAAATTAACCCTTTCAACACCACAGGCCTCTCAATAGGCTTACAAAAAGTGTAGATCCAGATGAGCCGGCTCGTGACGAGTCGTCTCATCAGGATCTGCACTTTTTGCCAGTAGTATTACTATTTTTAGACAAAATTACCCATTTTGATAAATGAACTGATCCAAATGTAATTTTCCTATTAAATTATTGGTCTGAAAATATCATGGACCAGTCCATGTCAGTTACTTGGTGTTGAATGGGTTAAACAGACATATTCTGTTATGAGCATTCATGGTAAGTAACTGACCATTGTTCTCATTAGAATGGTTATCAAAATAAATTTATACATGTATGTTTGTTACTGGGTGTAATGGGGATAATGCAATGAGAGACATCTCTAATTTTCTATTACCTCCCTTGACAGATAAAGTCTGATTTATTCCAAAATGTGAATAGGTCCTTTCAGTTAGAATCCTTTGTTTTTACTGTTGTTCCCTAACCATATGTTGTGGTATGATAATTGTGATTTTATCAAAATCGTGTTAATTAACTGATAGCATTGTTTTACAAATAAGTACCCATTGCATATACTGTAGGAGATCTGCCGAGATATAGTAATTTAATAATCATATAAAGCGATAGTGGAATAAAATTGCTAGCATGTTGTGCAAAGGAAACAACGATAAAAACAGAGGAAAACACTTAATAGGACCTATCTACTTTTAGGGAGTATTCAGGGGCAGTAACTGACTGATGCCTCTCATTGATATAATGCAGTTTATTAGCACACTATTAATAGAGTGGCTAGATACATGTATATTATGTTATATTTTATATTTCGGGTTTTACGCCTGCATCAGCACCATTTTGGGCTATATCGCCGGCGGGCAGTTTACCTAACAACACCTTTCCTGGGCAGACTCCAATGGTTAACCAGTACTTGGGTGCACCAACCTCCGTAAGAAACTGCCAACTTTTTCATATAAATGAGACACGGTCTGAGCGTGGCTCGAACCCGTGACCATCAGTGATGATAGGTTACAGTGGTATACAAGTCAGCGACCGTAACCACTCGACCACGGAGGCGGACTAGATACATGTATATAACCGTGAGATACTTGTATAATATATATATATATGTCAGGGTTCATTCTAGGTCAGAATTTTTGGGAGAAGTGAGAAAGCGTGTGATCGCTTCCATAAATGGTGTTCTTTAATATATTTCTGCAAAATAGGGTTAAAATGCACAGTACAACCATTAAATACAACATTTGAATAGAAGGAGTGCTTTATAAAATTTCGTTTGAAAATCGTAAAACCAAAAGGGAGAAGTGGGGCCCCCAGAGGGCGACAATTTCGCCCACATCGCCCTCTAGAATGATCCCTGATATATATATATATAATTAACAGTGTTATAACTCCATGGCCTCTTATAAAGCCCACATGCATAGCATGATATATACGGTCATCGCAGGTATCAGATTACGCTACCATAGTAGGTCGAGTATAAACATGTACACATGAAACTTCCGGAATAGAGAAGAGATGCTAACCCTTAGTCTGCCGAATAAATTCGATGGAATGTGCAAACAACATTATGCCACGTCTGATCAGGAGTTTTAGCTCCACTATCCGAATAGCAAACAGCATCAGACATTCTGTGCCAACTGATCTGGCTCTATGCTGTTTGCTATTCAGACACGTGTTTTAGCTCCACTATCCGAATAGCAAACAGCATCAGACATTCTGTGCCAACTGATCTGGCTCTATGCTGTTTGCTATTAAGACACGTGTTTTAGCTCCACTATCCGAATAGCAAACAGCATCAGACATTCTGTGCCAACTGATCTGGCTCTATGCTGTTTGCTATTCAGACACGTGTTTTAGCTCCACTATCCGAATAGCAAACAGCATCAGACATTCTGTGCCAACTGATCTGGCTCTATGCTGTTTGCAAAAGCGACTTTTGTTGTGATTGTCAGGTTACGGGTTAAGGGTATAAACAATACCTCGTCCCAGGGCTGTGGGTACTGCTTGTTGATATAGTTTACTGTGATTGTCAGGTTAAGGGTATAAACAATACCTCGTCCCAGGGCTGTGGGTACTGCTTGTTGATATAGTTTACTGTGATTGTCAGGTTAAGGGTTAAGGGTATAAACAATACCTTGTCCCAGGGCTGCGGGTACTGCTTGTTGATATAGTTTACTGTGGTTGTCAGGTTAAGGGTATAAACAATACCTCGTCCCAGGGCTGCGGGTACTGCTTGTTGATATAGTTTACTGTGATTGTCAGGTTAAGGGTATAAACAATACCTAGTCCCAGGGCTGCGGGTACTGCTTGTTGATATAGTTTACTGTGATTGTCAGGTTACGGGTTAAGGGTATAAACAATACCTCGTTCCAGGGCTGCGGGTACTGCTTGTTGATATAGTTTACTGTGATTGTCAGGTTACGGGTTAAGGGTATAAACAATACCTACTCCCAGGGCTGCGGGTACTGCTTGTTGATATAGTTTACTGTGATTGTCGGGTTAAGGGTATAAACAATACCTCGTCCCAGGGCTGTGGGTACTGCTTGTTGATATAGTTTACTGTGGTTGTCAGGTTAAGGGTATAAACAATACCTCGTCCCAGGGCTGCGGGTACTGCTTGTTGATATAGTTTACTGTGATTGTCAGGTTAAGGGTATAAACAATACCTCGTCCCAGGGCTGCGGGTACTGCTTGTTGATATAGTTTACTGTGATTGTCAGGTTAAGGGTTAAGGGTATAAACAATACCTCGTCCCAGGGCTGCGGGTACTGCTTGTTGATATAGTTTACTGTGATTGTCAGGTTAAGGGTATAAACAATACCTCGTCCCAGGGCTGTGGTACTGCTTGTTGATATAGTTTACTGTGATTGTCAGGTTAAGGGTATAAACAATACCTCGTCCCAGGGCTGTGGGTACTGCTTGTTGATATAGTTTACTGTGATTGTCAGGTAAGGGTATAAACAATACCTCGTCCCAGGGCTGCGGGTACTGCTTGTTGATATAGTTTACTGTGATTGTCAGGTTAAGGGTATAACAATACCTCGTCCCAGGGCTGCGGGTACTGCTTGTTGATATAGTTTACTGTGATTGTCAGGTTAAGGGTTAAGGGTATAAACAATACCTAGTCCCAGGGCTGCGGGTACTGCTTGTTGATATAGTTTACTGTGATTGTCAGGTTACGGTTAAGGGTATAAACAATACCTCGTCCCAGGGCTGCGGGTACTGCTTGTTGATATAGTTTACTGTGATTGTCAGGTTAAGGGTATAAACAATACCTCGTCCCAGGGCTGCGGGTACTGCTTGTTGATATAGTTTACTGTGATTGTCAGGTTAAGGGTATAAACAATACCTCGTCCCAGGGCTGCGGGTATTTCTTGTTGATATAGTTTACTGTGATTTTCAGGTTAAGGGTATAAACAATACCTCGTCCCAGGGCTGCGGGTACTGCTTGTTGATATAGTTTACTGTGGCGTTTATGAATGGAGCCCAGTGGGTATCCTCGGATACATCATGGTAACGACCTACAACAACATGTACCAAGGTTCAATACACTATAGTGATGAAAATCTACAATAGTACAGTGAGTTTTACTACAGTCAAACCTGTGTTAGTGGTCACCTGTATTAAGCAGCCAACCTGTATTAAGCAGCCAACCTGTATTAAGTAGCCAACCTGTATTAAGCAGCCACTTTCCATATTCCAGTCCAGTCACCTATGCTAAGCAGCCACTTTCTGTGATCCCTTGGCTGGCTGCTTAAGACAGGTTTGACTGTATATACAAGTAATGCTGCATATATTACCATTCCGAATTATAAAATATTTGTCGTTACCCCCCCCCCCCCCCAATCATACTGCATAATGATAAATGATTTTTTTGGCCCTTAGTTTATATAAATTTATATTAGCTTGATTGCGAAACAAGTTATTTCAACTTATATTAATCACTCTTGAGACCTCATTCGTGATGGAATCTATCGCCACGAGGGAGAGAGAAGAGGCAACGTGAAATTTAAATGCCTTGCCTAAGGGCACAATCGTAACGGCTCCTTTTTGGCCCTACTATATGACCATAGGGCCACACAAAAAATTGTGTCTTGTGACACGAGAGCTATATTTACATGTGGTGGGAGTGAGCTTAGAAACATAGCTCAAGGGAGATAACTGAATTTGACTTTGGTAACATTTTTCATGAATCTCCAACCAATCAAATTTCTAAAGACTGACTTTTAAATTTCAAAAACATTGCTAATATCAAAGCTCATTTAAAGCACACAAGTCTAAGTGACAGATATCAGAGCCCAGTTAACCCTTTCCTTCATAGAGATTTAGATTAATATACTATTATATCTCCATGCAAACAACAGCAATTTAGCTATCATGCAGTAGATAAGTAGTCGCCATATCTATCCCACTTCCATAGATATTACTGGGACTACATGAGATTCTGGCCTTTATAATGAGCATTGGTTTGGCTACTACATTGTCAATGTATGTGGTATTGTAATGGCGTCAAGAGGTTCTTCCATGAGGGAAAGGGTTAAACAAATCCCTAATTAAATAAATGTATGTCGTATTGGTAATGGCATCAAGAGGTGCTTCCATGAGGGAAAGGGTTAAAGAACATATGAATATACATACAATGCTTAGAGACAGGACATAATCTCTCTAATTGAAACAATAATTAATATCATTAATAACTAAACTTATTTGGGGAATCCGTGGTCAAGTGGTTACGGTCAGTGGCTTCAGATCCCTTGCCCCTCACAGTTGCAAGTTTGAATCCTACTGAGGGTGATGAATTCTTACATGATGTGGCTAAGCATCCACTCCAGGGTTCATTCTAGGTCAGAATTTTTGGGAGAAGTGAGAAAGCGCGCTATTGCGTCCTTACACGACGTTTAGGCATTAATTGATAAATTTCAACAAAATATGGTTAAAATGCACAGTATGACCATTAAATACAACATTTGAATAGAAGGAGTTCTTTATAATGGGCCAGTGTATCTTACTGGACCAAATTTTGTATGAAAATTGTAAAACAATTGGTCTATGTGTCTGCCGATAGCACAACCATTGGACTATGTGCCTGCCGGTAGCACAACCCTTGGACTATGTGTCTGCCGGTAGCACAACCCTTGGACTATGTGCCTGCCGGTAGCACAACCCTTGGACTATATGTCTGCCGGTAGCACAACCATTGGACTATGTGTCTGCTGGTAGCACAACCATTGGACTATGTGCCTGCCGGTAGCACAACCATTGGACTATGTGTCTGCTGGTAGCACAACCATTGGACTATGTGCCTGCCGGTAGCACAACCATTGGACTATGTGTCTGCTGGTAGCACAACCATTGGACTATGTGTCTGCCGGTAGTACAACCATTGGACTATGTGTCTGCCGGTAGTACAACCATTGGACTATGTGTCTGCTGGTAGCACAACCATTGGACTATGTGTCTGCCGGTAGTACAACCCTTGGACTATGTGTCTGCCGGTAGTACAACCATTGGACTATGTGCCTGCTGGTAGTACAACCATTGGACTATGTGTCTGCTGGTAGCACAACCATTGGACTATGTGTCTGCTGGTAGTACAACCATTGGATTATGTGTGTGCTGGTAGTACAACCATTGGATTATGTGTCTGCCGGTAGCACAACCATTGGACTATGCGTCTGCTGGTAGCACAACCATTGGACTATGTGTTTGCCGGTAGTACAACCATTGGACTATGTGTTTGCCGGTAGTACAACCATTGGACTATGTGTCTGCTGGTAGCACAACCATTGGACTATGTGTCTGCTGGTAGTACAACCCTTGGACTATGTGTTTGCCGGTAGTACAACCATTGGACTATGTGTCTGCTGGTAGCACAACCATTGGACTATGTGTCTGCTGGTAGTACAACCATTGTACTATGTGTTTGCCGGTAGTACAACCATTGGACTATGTGTCTGCTGGTAGCACAACCATTGGATTATGTGTGTGCTGGTAGTACAACCATTGGATTATGTGTCTGCCGGTAGCACAACCATTGGACTATGCGTCTGCTGGTAGCACAACCATTGGACTATGTGTTTGCCGGTAGTACAACCATTGGACTATGTGTTTGCCGGTAGTACAACCATTGGACTATGTGCCTGCCGGTAGTACAACCATTGGACTATGTGCCTGCCGGTAGCACAACCATTGGACTATGTGTCTGTTGCTTGTTTGATGAAGAATAAGATACAACGTACCCTCAGCACATATCTCGTCATAGTAAGCATCCGGGTATGGACTTCCAGCCATCAATGCATCATTGTGTGTTAAGATTAACTGAAACATTCAATCAACTCAATTTCATAATGCGTACTAACTGTATAAGTAATATTCATCATAGATAATACGCTGGTTTGAACTTCTCAAAATGATCTTGTTATCGAAATATTTATAATGCCGTCTGATCAGGTTCTATGCTGTTTACTATTTGGATAGTGGAGCTAAAACACTTGGCTGAATAGCAAACAACATAGATATTGATCAGATGCAGAATTATACCATGGCTAATCTGGATCTATGTTGTTTGCAAATGTGATTTTATTTACTCAGCAGGCAAAGGGTTAATTTAAATCCCTGGAGGAGCATCCAGGTATCTTGCAAATGTTCAATGTTCCATCCGTCCGTCCGAGCTATTTTGGCTCATGGAATAATCAACGATTAGCATCACTAGAAAGTTCATGATATAAAAATCCTGCTAATTGCCAATTGATTTGATCAAAAAAGTTAGTGATGAATATAATGTCTTCCATTTTGACCAAAATTTCCGGTATTTTTCAGCGTCTATTAACATTTTGTAATGGATTCATATAGTCTATGGACATAGATGAGTCTGGAAAACTACTGTAATTTTCATTTATTTTAGAAATGAGCTCTATTAATAGTGTACATTAAACTGAAATAATTTCTTTAATAATTTCTCAAAAGCTGTTAAATGCATTTTATTTAAAAAGTTGAAATTACTTTAACCACTTTTACATTTTATATTATGACATTTATAAAATCTTGATAATATTTTCAGTAGAGTTTATACACATTTATTTTAGCTCGATTGCAAAACAAGTCCCTATAATTTGCTCTGATGGAATGTGTCGCCATGAAGTAGAGAAAAGACACTGTGGATTTAAGTGCTTTTCCTAAGGACACAATCTCTGTGATACTGGTCGGGTTTGGTTACAAGGCAGATATTGTATTGACTACAGCACGAAGACTCCATGTGAAATTGTTAACCTATAAGCTACCTTTGCGTAATCAACTTTGGCTCCGGAATCATCCTTAAAATACGTCTTGGCTCTATGACCTGGAATGATGCAAGAATACAAGGAAAGAACAGTTTTAGTGAATTCTTAAAATGAAAATATTTGTATACAAACATGGTTCCTTAGGGCTCAAGCTAGACCCAAATATTTGTATACAAACATGGTTCCTTAGGGCTCAAGCTAGACCCAAATATTTGTATACACACATGGTTCCTCAGGACTCAAGGTAGACCCAAATATTTGTATACAAACATGGTTCCTTAGGGCTCAAGCTAGACCCAAATATTTGTATACACACATGGTTCCTTAGGGCTCAAGCTAGACCCAAATATTTGTATACAAACATGGTTCCTTAGGGCTCAAGCTAGACCCAAATATTTGTATACACACATGGTTCCTCAGGACTCTAGGTAGACCCAAATATTTGTATACAAACATGGTTCCTCAGGACTCAAGGTAGACCCAAATATTTGTATACAAACATGGTTCCTCAGGGCTCAAGTTAGACCCAAGTATTTGTGAGAAGTGAGAAAGAGCATGATTGTGTTATCTGATGGTATTACTACTTTGACTACTTGTTGCCCTTCTGTAGAATGGATGTATACCACCACTCCTTCTTTCCACGTGGAAGCAAATTCAAGCATCAAGAATCAACTGGTTATAACAAAAGCAAGACACCCAATGTCCCATTATAGGCATACTAGATCAGCAGTTCAGCTCTGTCTTCACCAGAGAGACCACAGAGCACATGACATACAATTTTCTATCTTTATACAGTGGAACCTCTCTAAACCGGACATCTTCGGGACTGGATAAAAAGTCCAGTATACAGAGGTTTCCGGTTTTCAGAGGTTTTTTATTGATGTGTTTTCAAAATTGCATATAACCATTATAAAGTACATATGCCTCAATAGTTTATACTGTATTATTGCAAATACAAATGTGATGAAATATTTTTGAAAAACAGTTCTTTAAATATTATTTTGTAAAACAAATGGTCAAAAGTTGCGAAAATCTTAATTATCTTGTGTGACTGGATTATAATGTGCTTTCACAGGTGATCAAACGGTTGCAATCAAACAATAAATTACGAGATTCACAAAATCCATTATTCGTTATCAAACAAGTTTTATAATTGCCTATAGGATAGTAATCTACACGTGATTATAACATAATCCCCCAGTTAGCCGATAAATTAACTGTACATGAGAGTTTATTGCAGTAGTCATCAATCAGCCTGACATCTTATAATCTTGCTCGATTATCACACGTTCATAGATCACAAGTGCACTGTTAAAAACGAGATTGGAAAGTGTCAGCAGCGTGTCAATTTATGACGGAATACACAAACAAATTCAACACTTTTTAGTTTATTGATGAAGACCTATATCTCCTAAAAGTTGTTCCGGTTTTGGGAAGTGAAATTACATCAAACTGTACCCAAATTATGCAAATTTTCCGTCCGGTTTCCGGAGTTGAGAGGTTCCGGTTTTCAGAGTGATTTTATGTAAGAACTAAAGAGGAAACAATTCGGGACTTTCAAAAACGTCCAGTATTGGGAGTATTCCGATTTAGAGAGGGTCCGGTTTTGGGAGGTTCCACTGTACTGCCAAATAATCAATTGTAACTATGCCTGGCAGGTCCCTTATTTATTATGTTGGGACACGCTCAAGACCGACATGGGATCAAGCTAAATATCGACAAGTGATCAAGCTAAATATCGACACGGGATCAAGCTAAATATCGACAAGTGATCAGGCTAAATATCGACATGGGATCAAGCTAAAAATCAACAAGGGATCAAGCTAAATATCGACACAGGATCAAGCTAAATATCAACAAGGGATCAAGCTAAATATCAACAAGGGATCAAGCTAAATATTGACAATGGATCAAGCTAAATATCGACACGGGATCAAGCTAAAAATCGACAAGTGATCAAGCTAAATATCAACATGGGATCAGCTAAATCTCAACAAGGGATCAAGCTAAATATTGACAAGGGATCAAGCTAAAAATCGACAAGGGATCAAGCTAAAAATCGACAAGGGATCAAGCTAAATATTGACATGGGATCAAGCTAAATATCGACAAGGGATCAAGCTAAATATCGACACAGGAGTAAGCTAAATATCGACACAGGAGCAAGCTAAATATCGACAAGTGATCAAGCTAAATATCGACATGGGATCAAGCTAAATATCGACAAGTGATCAAGCTAAATATCGAAACAGGAGCAAGCTAAATATCTACAAGTGATCTAGCTAAATATCGACACGGGAGTAAGCTAAATATCGACACGGGAGTAAGCTAAATATCGACATGGGATCAAGCTAAATATCGACAAGTGATCAAGCTAAATATCGACACAGGAGCAAGCTAAATATCGACATGCGATCAAGCTAAATATCGACACGGGAGTAAGCTAAATATCGACACGGGAGTAAGCTTTCAATGCAGCATGCCCACCTCCGTGGTTGAGTGGTCTAACGCACAATCGTTAGAACTCGCCTTTCACCACCATCATCAGTCAGTTCAAAAGCTCACTCAGAGCTTGTGTTGTACTGTTGATATCTCGCCAACTCAAAATAAAATTTATGTTATCTTATCAGGGCTGCAGGTTCACTCCTTATCAGGGACAAGTGATAAATTTGTAGATATATGAGAATGTTGCCGTTTATGGAGGTTGGAGAGTTGAGTACTGGTTACTACTCAGAAAATGTGGGTGGTCTACCCTCCACCACAACAATCTCCCAATAATAATCAGAAAATGATTGATGGACTGTAATAGATTATAGAAATAATAAAATAACATTCAGATCGAGTGAGGTCCGGAAACTATCTATCTTCCTCGCGGGGATGTAGACATGTTATGCGCCAAAAAAACGCAAAGAAGTTAAAAGTATTAGTAATTAAAAACATAAATATAAGAAAGTAATGAAAAATAAGTTGGGTTATGGGTTTAAAAGCTACTGCAGAAAGTGTAACTGTCACAAGGCAAGTGGTCCAGATGAAACCTTCAACCAGATCTCACACACAATGCCACATATTATGTTGAAGAACTTCAAGAAACATTGTTTAGAACTAGAAAGTTCTAAGCAGCCCGTTGGATAAAGGCTGACTTCTATCGTACCTCTAGTGTTACAGACATGCTACATTTCCTAAATCTATGCAGACAAGATCAACGGCGTATTGACAATAGGTTATCCCTTATGTATAAAATTCATAATGATCTTGTTGCTATTCCCATTGAAAATTACCTAGTTCCCCTCTCCCGTCCTGCTCGCCATTGCCATTCCTTAAGCTATAGGTTAATTACAGCAACTAAAGACTACTACAAGTTTTCCTTTTTTCCATGAACAATCTACCATTGGAACCACCTCCCTCCTGACATTGTCCACCTCCCTCCTGACATTGTCCACCTCCATCCTGACATTGTCCACCTCCCTACCATAGAGCAATTCAATACGGCAGTTTGCCATATTGATCATGCCAGTCCCTAGTTGTTCTGGGCAGCTGCTTTTAAACTTTTACCACAACTTATTTTCATTACTTTCTTAAATTATGCTTTTAACTACTCATACTTTTAACTTCGGTTTTTGACGAGCAATATGTCTACATCCCCGCGAGGGGTTCGACATTAAAGGAAGATAGAGATAGAAAGTGTGTAAAACAGTAAAAGTTTTAAATATTGAAATTTGAACAACAGATATTCTTTAATTTCAAACGCCAAAAATAAGTGTCAGTTACTTATTTCAATATGTGTTGTAATTCCACAACCAAATGCTGTATAAAACAACGATACATGTAGAACGATGAGTAAAAACGACATATTTGATACAGTTCCTCTTTTTACAAGGCAGCGGACATTTTGTACAGTCATGTGATCATCATGTGACAAGCGGTGTTTGTGTACATTTTTCCAAAAGGTAATAATCTTTTAAGTTTTGCATGTTATTTGTACAGATATATCACCATATCAATTAAATATATGTAGAACTATTTCAGTCATGTAATTTATCATCACACCAATATATATGTCATCACTTCATGCGAACGTAATATTGAAGTTAGGCAATATATTAATAAACGTGCAGGCTAAATTGCACAGCATCCTTGTTTGTGACTGAGAAAGCCAGTAAACTACATGTATATAATATAGTGTCATATTTAAGGCAATCTTGGTCACCACCCTGATCCAACAGACGGATCTGTAGTCCAATGGTAACGAGCTGGACTGATAATCCAGGGATCGCAGGTTCGATCCCCCGTCTGACCCTAATAAAATTAACAGTCTATCAGATGGGACGTTAAACCGAGGTCTCTCGTGTCCGTGCTTTACACCGTGCACATAATAGAACCAGAGGAGACTATGGAATGGGTCTCTGTCTGTATCATTCCACCCAGGGACGTTGCAGTGTAGGAAAAAGTGAATTTTCTTCACCTTTATAACACAGGGCTATTTAGTAGACATATTTTAACTTTAAATTTTTTATCAAGGCCATACATGTCTGTAGGTGGGTCTGGACGCATGTTCTCTCTGATACATGTGTTTTGTATAAAATGCTTTGTTGCATACTTATTTTCATACTCATAGTAACAAAGTTTTGAAACTGCGCATGCATATTCATTTTCCATTAAAAATTACTTTTAAATTAGACACCTATATTGCTTTAGATACTTATGTGGTCTGTTTCAGGACTAACGCGATGATGAAGAAAGTTTACCTTATCTTGACACTAACAATGGTGTCAGCTTCGGGTGAGAACTAGTTTCATACTTTAAAGCAGCATTACATCGTATGAAATAAAAGATATTTGAAAAATTCAATTTTTACGTATGGGTAGCAATGCTGCTACACATTCTAACATTATACTTTGTATGCTTATGTTCATTTGGTAAACAGTATTTTTTTGCGATAAAACAAACTCGAAACCGAAAGTAGGACTTTCCGAGTTGATCGGTCACACACTTGTTTACAACCGGAACGCATCGTCCGCACTTGTTTGCATTCGGAATGCATCGTCCCCATTTGTCCCACGTTGTCTTTTTGAATTAAATTACTTGAGGGACATTTCTACATCCCCACGAGGGGTTCGACATTAGAGGAAAATAGATAGATAGTATTTCATGTTCAAAATATATACGTTGTTTTCTACATCCTCTGTTGTTTCACGCATGCGCACTGTGTGTGTTTACATTTCATGTGTTGATAAACAAATTTGCTTATACGACGGTTTAAATTTATTGGAATTTTATCGTTTCTGAGCGACTATATTGATATTTGTAAACACACACACATTAGTATTTATATTTTACCCAAAACATCCTTTATTACAATGTAATGCTGCTTTAACCCTTTCAACACCACAGGCCTTTAAATAGGCTTATAAAAAGTGTAGATCCAGATGAGCCGGCTCGTGACGAGCCATCTCATCAGGATCTGCACTTTTTGCCAGTAATATTATTAATTTTAGACAAAAATTACCCATTTTGATAAATGAACTGGTCCAAATGTAAGTTTCTTATTAATTTATTGGTCTAAAAATATCATGTACCAGTCCATGTCAGTTACTTGGGGTTGAATGGGTTAAGGCAACATTCATATACAGAGAATGCATCTTGGCACTACACTCAGTTTGAGAGAATGCAGCTGGTACTACACTCAGTTTGAAAGAATGCAGCTGGTACTACACTCAGTCTAAGAGAATGCAGCTTGGCACTACACTCAGTCTGAGAGAATGCAGCTTGGCACTACACTCAGTCTGAGAGAATGCAGCTGGCACTACACTCAGTCTGAGAGAATGCAGCTGGTACTACACTCAGTCTGAGAGAATGCAGCTTGGCACTACACTCAGTCTGAGAGAATGCAGCGGTACTACACTCAGTCTGAGAGAATGCAGCTGGCACTACACTCAGTCTGAGAGAATGCAGCTTGGCACTACACTCAGTCTGAGAGAATGCAGCTGGTACTACACTCAGTTTGAGAGAATGCAGCTTGGTACTACACCCAGTCTGAGAGAATGCAGCTGGTACTACACTCAGTTTGAGAGAATGCAGCTGGTACTACATTCAGTCTGAGAGAATGCAGCTGGTACTACAATCAGTCTGAGAGAATGCAGCTGGTACTACACTCAGTTTGAGAGAATGCAGCTGGCACTACACTCAGTCTGAGAGAATGCAGCTGGTACTACCCTCAGTTTGAGAGAATGCAGCTGGCACTACACTCAGTTTGAGAGAATGCAGCTGGTACATTCTACCTAAATGCATGTGTTGCAAATACACCTGAACAAATTAACTTTCAGCAATTCTGTGTATTTTCCCCCACTGAATTGGAACATTTGTATCATAAACAGACCATATAGAGGTAATATACATGTATTCAGTACACTGACCATATAGAGGTAATCTACATGTATTCAGTACACTGACCATATAGAGGTAATCTACATGTACTCAGTACACTGACCATATAGAGGTAATCTACATGTATTCAGTACACTGACCATATAGAGGTAATCTACATGTATTCAGTACACTGACCATATAGAGGTAATCTACAGGTATTCAGTACACTGACCATATAGAGGTAATCTACATGTACTCAGTACACTGACCATATAGAGGTAATCTACATGTACTCAGTACACTGACCATATAGAGGTAGATTATAGAGGTAATTTACATGTATTCAGTAAACTGACCATATAGAGGTAGATTATAGAGGTAATCTACATGTATTCAGTACACTGACCATATAGAGGTAGATTATAGAGGTAATTTACATGTATTCAGTAAACTGACCATATAGAGGTAGATTATAGAGGTAATCTACATGTATTCAGTAAACTGACCATATAGAGGTAATCTACATGTATTCAGTACACTGACCATATAGAGGTAATCTACATGTATTCAGTAAACTGACCATATAGAGGTAATTTACATGTATTCAGTAAACTGACCATATAGAGGTAGATTATAGAGGTAATCTACATGTATTCAGTAAACTGACCATATAGAGGTAATCTACATGTATTCAGTACACTGACCATATAGAGGTAATCTACATGTATTCAGTAAACTGACCATATAGAGGTAATTTACATGTATTCAGTAAACTGACCATATAGAGGTAGATTATAGAGGTAATCTACATGTATTCAGTAAACTGACCATATAGAGGTAGATTATAGAGGTAATTTACATGTATTCAGTAAACTGACCATATAGAGGTAGATTATAGAGGTAATCTACATGTACTCACACTGACCATATAGAGGTAATTTACATGTATTCAGTACACTGACCATATAGAGGTAATCTACATGTATTCAGTACACTGACCATATAGAGGTAATCTACATGTACTCAGTACACTGACCATATAGAGGTAATCTACATGTACTCAGTACACTGACCATATAGAGGTAATCTACATGTACTCAGTACACTGACCATATAGAGGTAATCTACATGTACTCAGTACACTGACCATATAGAGGTAATCTACATGTACTCAGTACACTGACCATATAGAGGTAATCTACATGTACTCAGTACACTGACCATATAGAGGTAATCTACATGTACTCAGTACACTGACCATATAGAGGTAATCTACATGTACTCAGTACACTGACCATATAGAGGTAATCTACATGTACTCAGTACACTGACCATATAGAGGTAATCTACATGTACTCAGTACACTGACCATATAGAGGTAATCTACATGTACTCAGTACACTGACCATATAGAGGTAATCTACAGGTATTCAGTACACTGACCATATAGAGGTAATCTACATGTACTCAGTACACTGACCATATAGAGGTAATCTACATGTACTCAGTACACTGACCATATAGAGGTAGATTATAGAGGTAATTTACATGTATTCAGTAAACTGACCATATAGAGGTAGATTATAGAGGTAATCTACATGTATTCAGTACACTGACCATATAGAGGTAGATTATAGAGGTAATTTACATGTATTCAGTAAACTGACCATATAGAGGTAGATTATAGAGGTAATCTACATGTACTCAGTACACTGACCATATAGAGGTAATCTACATGTATTCAGTACACTGACCATATAGAGGTAATCTACATGTACTCAGTACACTGACCATATAGAGGTAATTTACATGTATTCAGTAAACTGACCATATAGAGGTAGATTATAGAGGTAATCTACATGTATTCAGTACACTGACCATATAGAGGTAATCTACATGTATTCAGTACACTGACCATATAGAGGTAATCTACATGTACTCAGTACACTGACCATATAGAGGTAATTTACATGTATTCAGTAAACTGACCATATAGAGGTAGATTATAGAGGTAATCTACATGTATTCAGTACACTGACCATATAGAGGTAGATTATAGAGGTAATTTACATGTATTCAGTAAACTGACCATATAGAGGTAGATTATAGAGGTAATCTACATGTATTCAGTAAACTGACCATATAGAGGTAATTTACATGTATTCAGTACACTGACCATATAGAGGTAATCTACATGTATTCAGTAAACTGACCATATAGAGGTAATCTACATGTATTCAGTAAACTGACCATATAGAGGTAATCTACATGTACTCAGTACACTGACCATATAGAGGTAATCTACATGTACTCAGTACACTGACCATATAGAGGTAATCTACATGTACTCAGTACACTGACCATATAGAGGTAATCTACATGTATTCAGTACACTGACCATATAGAGGTAATCTACATGTATTCAGTACACTGACCATATAGAGGTAATCTACATGTACTCAGTAAACTGACCATATAGAGGTAATCTACATGTATTCAGTAAACTGACCATATAGAGGTAATCTACATGTATTCAGTAAACTGACCATATAGAGGTAATCTACATGTATTCAGTAAACTGACCATATAGAGGTAATCTACATGTACTCAGTACACTGACCATATAGAGGTAATCTACATGTATTCAGTAAACTGACCATATAGAGGTAATCTACATGTATTCAGTAAACTGACCATATAGAGGTAATCTACATGTATTCAGTAAACTGACCATATAGAGGTAATCTACATGTACTCAGTACACTGACCATATAGAGGTAATCTACATGTATTCAGTACACTGACCATATAGAGGTAATCTACATGTATTCAGTAAACTGACCATATAGAGGTAATCTACATGTATTCAGTACACTGACCATATAGAGGTAATCTACATGTATTCAGTAAACTGACCATATAGAGGTAATCTACATGTATTCAGTACACTGACCATATAGAGGTAATCTACATGTATTCAGTAAACTGACCATATAGAGGTAATCTACATGTACTCAGTACACTGACCATATAGAGGTAATCTACATGTATTCAGTACACTGACCATATAGAGGTAATCTACATGTATTCAGTACACTGACCATATAGAGGTAATCTACATGTATTCAGTAAACTGACCATATAGAGGTAATCTACATGTACTCAGTACACTGACCATATAGAGGTAATCTACATGTACTCAGTACACTGACCATATAGAGGTAATCTACATGTACTCAGTACACTGACCATATAGAGGTAATCTACATGTACTCAGTACACTGACCATATAGAGGTAATATACATGTATTCAGTAAACTGACCAAATAGTTTATACATGCATCACAGGGTAAGAAAAATGTGCAGCCAACCCGGGTTTCGAACCCGGGACCTTTCCATTACAGAGCGAATGTTCTACCGACTGAGCTAGCCGAGCCGCTTACATATAGTCTTCCCAATGATGAATAACTACAGAGACACATGTATTTAACTTAAATTTTAACATAAAACATAGATTTAGCAATAGGCAGCTCACGAATCTTGCTGCAGCATACAGTACACTGACAGTGACAACTCATCAAATTTAATTGTTTTCTGCAAGTTTTCACACATCGCACCATGTTTGTTTGCTTCATTG
>CM026397.1:74135823-74157300 GCA_014843695.1 Archivesica marissinica
CAAGATAAACAAGGAGACTTAAATAGCAAGATAAAACAACGAGACTTAAATAACAAGATAAAACAACGAGACGTAAATAACAAGATAAAACAACGAGACTTAAATAACAAGATAAAACAACGAGACTTAAATAACAAGATAAACAAGGAGACTTAAATAGCAAGATAAAACAACGAGACTTAAATAACAAGATAAAACAACGAGACGTAAATAACAAGATAAAACAACGAGACTTAAATAACAAGATAAAACAACGAGACTTAAATAACAAGATAAACAAGGAGACTTAAATAGCAAGATAAAACAACGAGACTTAAATAACAAGATAAAACAACGAACAAAAACAAAAAAACAACGAGACTTAAATAACAAGATAAAACAACGAGACTTAAACAACAAGATAAACAAGGAGACTTAAATAGCAAGATAAAACAACGAGACTTAAATAACAAGATAAAACAACGAGACGTAAATAACAAGATAAAACAACGAGACTTAAATAACAAGATAAAACAACGAGACTTAAATAACAAGATAAACAACGATACTTAAATAACAAGATAAAACAAGGATACTTAAATACGTAGATAAAACAATGCTACTTAAATAACAAGATAAACAATGCTACTTAAATAACACGATAAAACAATGAGACTTAAATAACAAGATAAAACAATGATTCTTAAATAACAAGATAAAACAATGAGACTTAAATAACAAGATAAAACAATGAGACTTAAATAACAAGATAAAACAAGGAGACTTAAATAACAAGATAAAATAAAGCGACTTAAATACCAAGCTAAAACAACGAGACTTAAATAACAAGATCAAACAATGATACTTAAATACCTAGATAAAACAATGCTACTTAAATAATAA
The DNA here is from genome assembly GCA_014843695.1 of Archivesica marissinica. NCBI lineage: Eukaryota > Metazoa > Mollusca > Bivalvia > Venerida > Vesicomyidae > Archivesica > Archivesica marissinica. Next base: position 74,136,706 of record CM026397.1, read on the forward strand.
GATAAACAATGCTACTTAAATAACACGATAAAACAATGAGACTTAAATAACAAGATAAAACAAGGATACTTAAATAACAAGATAAAACAATGAGACTTAAATAACAAGATAAAACAATGAGATTTAAATAACAAGATAAAACAAGGAGACTTAAATAACAAGATAAAACAATGAGACTTAAATAACAAGATAAAACAATGAGACTTAAATAACGAGATAAAACAATGAGACTTAAATAACGAGATAAAACAATGAGACTTAAATAACGAGATAAAACAATGAGACTTAAATAACAAGATAAAACAATGAGACTTAAATAACAAGATAAAACAATGAGACTTAAATAACGAGATAAAACAATGAGACTTAAATAACGAGATAAAACAATGAGACTTAAATAACAAGATAAAACAATGAGACTTAAATAACGAGATAAAACAATGAGACTTAAATAACGAGATAAAACAATGAGACTTAAATAACGAGATAAAACAATGAGACTTAAATAACAAGATAAAACAATGAGACTTAAATAACAATATAAAACAAAACTTACTATGGCCTAATACTTGAAAGAACATATTTCACTGAGGAAGGAAGCAATTCGTTCTATGCTAATTTTATTATAGGAGTATGCGACTGTTTCAATACAAGTCCAGACAGGTTATGACATACCTCGTCACCTGATGTGCATAGAACCGAATGATCACATTTGTATGCTCTCTCATTATGTCTAGCTGATCGGCTCACTTGTGGCTTCAACAAATACTTGACCAATTTGTCTCAAGGGTTTCGTAGCGGGGCAATAGTCCAGTGGTAACACGCTTAACTCGTTAGTCCGGGGTCACAAGTTCGATTCACGAGTTCCATCGTGCTAAAATGACTAATATCGTAATCTGTCCAATGAATGAGACTTCAAACAAAGGTCTCGAGTTGGTGACACATAGAGGCATCAGATGGGTGATCTGTATGTATAATTGCATAACCGTCGGACGCATGCGCGCGGACATCGTACAATATATAAGTGTGTACTAGCATGGTCACGCTGTCTGTATTAGTTCCGGTATGCGCGCGGACATCGTACAGTATCCAGGTGTGTACTAGCATGGGCACGCTGTCTGTACTAGTGCCGGTATGCGCGCGGACATCTTACAATATCCAAGTATGTACTAATATGGTCACGCTGTCTGTATTAGTTCGGTGTGCGAGCGGACATCGTACAATATCCAAGTGTGTACTAGAATGGTCACGTTGTTTGTATTAGTTCCGGTATGCGCGCGGACATCGTACAATATCCAAGTGTGTACTAATATTGTCACGCTGTCTGTACTAGTTCCGGTATGCGCGCGGACATCGTACAGTATCCAGGTGTGTACTAGCATGGTCACGTTGTCTGTATTAGTTCCGGTATGCGCGCGGACATCGTACAATATCCAAGTGTGGACTAGTATGGCCACGCTGTCTGTATTAGTTCCGGTATGCGCGGACATCGTACAGTATTCAAGTTTGACAAAGTGTGTTCCTGCAAATAGTGACGTCACCTGAAATCTCCTTAATGCATTGTTTTTGGGCTTAAGTTTGTACCGTATTTCAGGCACGGATGGGTACCCGGATAGATCCACCGACCTTCAGAAAGCGAGTTCCGGTATGCGCGGATATCGTACAATATTCAAGTTTGTATTAGCACGACCACGCTGTCCGTATTAGCCCCGGTGTGCGCGGACATCTGTGTGTTTTTACGTTTATTTATCGTCGCTAGCGGTTGCCCATATGAGCGACGCCTCCTGAAGAGATTAGTCATTTAGCTGTTTGGAGGATAGTACAATGATACAGACAAAGATCCATTCCAGAGTTTCATCTGGTTCCTTTATGTGCACGGTGTAAAGCATCGACACGAGACCTCGGTCTAAAGTCACATCTGAAAGACTGTTGATTTTATTAGGGTCAGACGGGAGATCGAACATGCGATCCCTAGATTACCAATCCAGCGTGTTAACAACTGGACTACAGATCCGTCTGTGTGTATTTGCACGACCGCGCTGGCTGTATTATTTCCGGTATGCGCGGACAGCGATATCCAAGTGTGTATTTGCACGACCGCGCTGGCTGTATTATTTCCGGTATGAGCAGACAGCGATATCCAAGTGTGTATTAGCACTACTGTGCTGTCTGGTTATGAACCACTATCATATGGACTGAATCAGCCAATCAGAATAGCGATATTGCAAGGTGTAATTATTATTAAGGTTCATATTAAGGTTTACGTTTAAGCAACTGTTTATCTGTAATGTGTAATGTAGGTATATTACAAATATTCTAAGATAAATATAATAAAACAAATAATCACAAATCAAGCATGTGTCTAAATGGATCCCGTGGAATCTGTGAGCATCAATTGACGAACATACAGCATTCTAATCTCCACGGACAGACGGACGGACAGGCGGAAAGAAATCACCAATCCCAATAGCCGTAACTGACAACCAATACAGCTCCCGGTACAACTTAGCAGCAGTATTTGATATTGTATGTTCTTGCAAATAGTGACGTCACCGGAAATCTCTTTAATGCATTCTTTTTGACCTTACATTTGTACCGTATTTCGGGTACGGATGGGTACCCGGATATAATCACTGACCTCCAGCAAGCGAGCTTGATTACTTCCTCGCATGAAAGAATTACATATTTGGATCTAACGTTTCCTTATTGCTACATTAAAATTACAATAACGCGATGCTGTAAATATATGCGGACGTTTAGCAAAATCAAGTCCAAACATTTGCCACTGGTGTTAAGTATTCAATAGTTTCTCTACAATTTATATATATACTGAACACATAAACTCGCCATTACTATTCGCCAAGCAATTTGTACCATTTAAACGTACTCCAACATGGAAAGTGATTCATATAAGCTTTAAGCTTGTTTCTCGACCCATATCGGTTCGAATGTATACAACTTGTGTTTATATATGTATATATGTATTTGATCCGAATAAAATATGTTTAAACCAAAGAATTCGACATCGTCATTGATATTAATTTCCACCGCTGTGAGGGAGGGGCGAGTGATTTGAAGTCAACGACCGTTACTAGCTCGCCATGGTGCGCCTTTTTTCCCTCAATGTACTACTTTGCTACAAGAATGATGACATCTTATCAAATTATGAGTATATGGGTGAACATTAAATCAACTGAAAAATTGTTATGTAGCATGTATGAATTTCAATAACATTTCAATTTAGTTCTGAAGCCTCCGAGCACGGTTTTAAAAATGCGAATCTACAGGGAAATCAAACATTTCAACACAGTTCATGAAATTAGAGGGAAAAAATCCTACGATACAATTGTATCTAATATCAATGATTACCTCTTATAGAAAAAAATTCCATTAAGAAGTATAGACCAGAGTAAGTGCTTTCAAGAACGTTGCCAAGTTTCTTTCTGACATAATAGCCTGTTTTTGAAATGCCTTTGACAAATAATGATCAATTGAATCGATCACAGGACCATTCCATGTTTGCTTGTAATTTAACAGAGTAATTGCTGTGACATTTTGATAGCTGTAGGAATAGTACGTCTCGTAGCGGATGGGTCTGTTGCTGGTACCAGTACAATATTAATACTTCGCCATCAAGCATAATTGGACATGTTGCTGGTTCCCAGTACAATATTAATGCTTCGCCATCAAAGTGTAGATGGGTCTGTTGCTGGTTCCCAGTACAATATTAATACTTCGCCATCAAGCGTGGATGGGTCTGTTGCTGGTTCCCAGTACAATATTAATACTTCGCCATCAAGCGTGGATGGGTCTGTTGCTGGTTCCCAGTACAATATTAATACTTCGCCATCAAGCGTGGATGGGTCTGTTGCTGGTTCCCAGTACAATATTAATACTTCGCCATCAAGCGTGGATGGGTCTGTTGCTGGTTCACAGTACAATATTAATACTTCGCCATCAAGCGTGGATGGGTCTGTTGCTGGTTCCCAGTACAATATTAATACTTCGCCATCAAGTGTGGATGGGTCTGTTGCTGGTTCCCAGTACAATATTAATACTTCGCCATCAAAGCGTAGATGGATCTGTTGCTGGTTCCCAGTACGTTGTGTAGCACTATGGTAACACGTTCACTTAGCAACATAAGAGCGGATGGATTTGTTCCTGGCAACCAGTTCACTTGTACATTTCGTAATATAAGAGCGGGTGGATTTGTGGTTTATAGACGGTTAAATAGCACACTTCTTAATCTAAGAGCGGGTGGTTTTATTGTTAGTAGCGAGTGCAATTGTACATTTCGCATTCTATGACGGATGCATTTGTTGTTGGTAGATGGTTCAAAGCGTCATTCGTTGAAGGTGACGTCTTCAGGGACATATTCTAGAAATTTGAATGTACGTTCAATATACCTTCTAACCATGGCATGGTGTCTACCCAAAGACGGAATTTACAGTGATTAAATCTGCAAACATTGTTTAGTGAGTGACGTCAAGCGACGTCGAGACGTAATTTGACTACAAATATGTAGTTTTGTGACGTCATTTAACACCAACTATTTTTGGGCTTTTTAGATATTTTGGTCATGCTAGAATCAATATAATATTTGTAATTGAGTTATTTATAGTCCAATAAAACATGGTGTGTCGTTCTGGGCGCCGGAATTAGCCACTTAGGCAGACGACATTCGTTGTTAATTCCTATGCGTCAGAACATAATGTTTCATTCGCCAATAAATAATTGAAAGACAATGGTTATTTCTTAAAGCGACATTACATTGCAAACAAAAAAAATGCATATTTTTACGTATAAATACATTGCTACTACAAATTATTCTGAGTACATAACATTGAATCAATAAACAGTGATCAAAAGAGAAAGTAGGATTTCATATAACATTCATCCACGCTCCTGAATTGATGTGTTTTGTCATTGGAGTCAATACTAAGCACACGATACTTTCGTTTACAGATAATTTAACTAAGATTTGTCTGCAAATAAATATGCTTAGTCTACAAATACATATGAATAGTAACAAGTCTGAGATATCGCGGTAAATGTGTAACATAGCTCGTGATATTCAGTATAAGCACATTATATTGCGCATGGATGTTGACCCTATTTACATTATTTTGTAAATATATATAACATAGACTAGGTATTGCTCACTCCGTAACCTGGTAACAATATGTCAACAAACCTCGTATACGACGTTTGTTTATTTGTTGAAATACTCAGTTTTTGAGGCAAATATTTGGAAAACAATTATACAATATAATAGCAAATTACATTCTGCAAACATGGACGTTTTCAGCGATGTAGTGTCGCTTTAAAGACAAAATTGCAATATGGAGAAGCGATTAGTGTTATAGCTGGATGTTCGTATATTGCAATGCATGTTCACGGATCGCAAACATCGTGTATGTTTCGATGGTAACATCTATGTGTTAGCTGTCCGATTAGCGCAGCGGTTAGCGCACACGCTTCTCACCAATGCACCCCGGGCTCGATCCTCGGACCGGGAAGTATGTGAGATGGTACGGTGATCGCCAGATCGGACAGGTGGGTTTTCTCCGTGTACTCCGGTTTCCTCCCACACGAATGACCACATTTACGCTTTCATCCGCGCCAACGAGAGTGATTAATTTAAGATAAGTTGTTAGAACTTGCTTCAAAATAAATAAATACGTTTTGATATGTATTTGCAATTACTGTAGTTTCGACTGGTGTCTCACAAGTGTGTTGTTCTTAGACAAACATGTGGTTATCTTGAGGCATCAACCAGCCTATGCTAGATAATATTTATGATTGTTCTGGAAACAGTTCAAATTATGACAGTTCTAATCATATACAATCAATCAGTACACGATACTATCTCTGGCATATCTATTTGTGCATCAAGCAGTGTGAAAGTCACATATAGTTTAATAACGCAAGCCGAACCTGATAACAATATGTATAACATAGACTAGGTATTGCTCACTCCGTAACCTGGTAACAATATGTATAACATAGACTAGCTATTGCTCTCTCCGTAACCTGGTAACAATATGTATAACATATACTAGGTATTGCTCACTCCGTAACCTGGTAACAATATGTATAACCTAGACTAGGTATTGCTCACTCCGTAACCTGGTAACAATATGTATAACCTAGACTAGGTATTGCTCACTCCGTAACCTGGTAACAATATGTATAACATAGACTAGGTATTGCTCACTCCGCAACCTGGTAACAATATGTATAACCTAGACTAGGTATTGCTCACTCCGTAACCTGGTAACAATATGTATAACCTAGACTAGGTAATGCTCACTGCGTAACCTGGTAACAATATGTATAACCTAGACTAGGTAATGCTCACTCCGTAACCTGGTAACAATATGTATAACATAGACTAGGTATTGCTCACTCCGTAACCTGGTAACAATATGTATAACCTAGACTAGGTATTGCTCACTCCGTAACCTGGCAACAATATGTATAACCTAGACTAGGTATTGCACAGTCCGTAACCTGGTAACAATATGTATAACATAGACTACGTATTGCTCATTCCGTAACCTGGAAACAATATGTATAACCTAGACTAGGTATTGCTCACTCCGTAACCTGGTAACAATATGTATAACCTAGACTAGGTATTGCACAGTCCGTAACCTGGTAACAATATGTATAACATAGACTAGGTATTGCTCACTCCGTAACCTGGTAACAATATGCATAACCTAGACTAGGTATTGCACAGTCCGTAACCTGGTAACAATATGTATAACATAGACTAGGTATTGCTCACTCCGTAACCTGGTAACAATATGTATAACACAGACTAGGTATTGCTCACTCCGTAACCTGGTAACAATATGTATAACATAGACTAGGTACTGCTCACTCCGTAACCTGGTAACAATATGCATAACACAGACTAGGTATTGCTCACTCCGTAACCTGGTAACAATATGTATAACCTAGACTAGGTACTGCTCACTCCGTAACCTGGTAACAATATGTATAACACAGACTAGGTATTGCTCACTCCGTAACCTGGTAACAATATGTATAACACAGACTAGGTATTGCTCACTCCGTAACCTGGTAACAATATGTATAACTTAGACTAGGTACTGCTCACTCCGTAACCTGGTAACAATATGTATAACCTAGACTAGGTATTGCTCACTCCGTAACCTGGTAACAATATGTATAACTAGACTAGGTACTGCTCACTCCGTAACCTGGTAACAATATGTATAACCTAGACTAGGTATTGCTCACTCCGGAACCTGGTAACAATATGTATAACCTAGACTAGGTATTGCTCACTCAGTAACCTGGTAACAATATGTATAACACAGACTAGGTATTGCTCACTCCGTAACCTGGTAACAATATGTATAACATAGACTAGGTATTGCTCACTCCGTAACCTGGCAACAATATGTATAACATAGACTAGGTATTGCTCACTCCGTAACCTGGTAACAATATGTATAACATAGACTAGGTATTGCTCACTCCGTAACCTGGTAACAATATGTATAACCTAGACTAGGTATTGCACAGTCCGTAACCTGGTAACAATATGTATAACATAGACTAGGTATTGCTCACTCCGTAACCTGGTAACAATATGTATAACCTAGACTAGGTATTGCACAGTCCGTAACCTGGTAACAATATGTATAACATAGACTAGGTATTGCTCACTCCGTAACCTGGTAACAATATGTATAACATAGACTAGGTATTGCTCACTCCGTAACCTGGTAACAATATGTATAACATAGACTAGGTATTGCTCACTCCGTAACCTGGTAACAATATGTATAACACAGAATAGGTATTGCTCACTCCGTAACCTGGTAACAATATGCATAACCTAGACTAGGTATTGCTCACTCCGTAACCTGGTAACAATATGTATAACACAGACTAGGTATTGCTCACTCCGTAACCTGGTAACAATATGTATAACATAGACTAGGTATTGCTCACTCCGTAACCTGGTAACAATATGTATAACATAGACTAGGTATTGCTCACTCCGTAACCTGGTAACAATATGTATAACATAGACTAGGTACTGCTCACTCCATAACCTGGTAACAATATGTATAACCTAGACTAGGTACCGCTCACTGCGTAACCTGGTACGAATATGTATAATACAGACCAGGTATTGCTCACTCCGTAACCTGGTAACAATATGCATAACCTAGACTAGGTATTGCTCTCTCCGTAACCTGGTAATATTATGTATAACTTAGACTAGGTATTGCTCACTCCGTAACCTGGTAACAATACGTATAACATAGACTAGGTACTGCTCACTGCGTAACCTGGTACCAATATGTATAATACAGACTAGGTATTGCTCACTCCGTAACCTGGTAACAATATGTATAACCTAGACTAGGTATTGCTCACTCCGTAACCTGGTAACAATATGTATAACATAGACTAGGTACTGCTACTCCGTAACCTGGTAACAATATGTATAACCAGACTAGGTATTGCTCACTCCGTAACCTGATAACAATATGTATAACTTAGACTAGGTACTGCTCACTCCGTAACCTGGTAACAATATGTATAACACAGACTAGGTATTGCTCACTCCGTAGCCTGGTACCAATATGTATAACATAGACTAGGTTTTGCTCACTCCGTAACCTGGTAACAATATGTATAACTTAGACTAGGTACTGCTCACTCCGTAACCTGGTAACAATATGTATAACACAGACTAGGTACTGCTCACTCCGTAACCTGGTAACAATATGTATAACCTAGACTAGGTACTGCTCACTGCGTAACCTGGTAACAATATGTATAACCAGACTAGGTACTGCTCACTGCGTAACCTGGTAACACTATGTATAACACAGACTAGGTATTGCTCACTCCGTAACCTGGTAACAATATGTATAACACAGACTAGGTATTGCTCACTCCGTAACCTGGTAACAATATGTATAACATAGACTAGGTATTGCTCACTCCGTAACCTGGTAACAATATGTATAACACAGACTAGGTATTGCTCACTCCGTAACCTGGTAACAATATGTATAACACAGACTAGGTATTGCTCACTCCGTAACCTGGTAACAATATGTATAACATAGACTAGGTATTGCTCACTCCGTAACCTGGTAACAATATGTATAACATAGACTAGGTATTGCTCACTCCGTAACCTGGTAACAATATGTATAACATAGACTAGGTATTGCTCACTCCGTAACCTGGTAACAATATGTATAACACAGACTAGGTATTGCTCACTCCGTAACCTGGTAACAATATGTATAACATAGACTAGGTATTGCTCACTCCGTAACCTGGTAACAATATGTATAACATAGACTAGGTATTGCTCACTCCGTAACCTGGTAACAATATGTATAACATAGACTAGGTATTGCTCACTCCGTAACCTGGTAACAATATGTATAACACAGACTAGGTATTGCTCACTCCGTAACCTGATAACAATATGTATAACTTAGACTAGGTATGCTCACTCCGTAACCTGGTAACAATATGTATAACACAGACTAGGTATTGCTCACTCCGTAGCCTGGTACCATATGTATAACATAGACTAGGTTTTGCTCACTCCGTAACCTGGTAACAATATGTATAACTTAGACTAGGTACTGCTCACTCCGTAACCTGGTAACAATATGTATAACACAGACTAGGTACTGCTCACTCCGTAACCTGGTAACAATATGTATAACCTAGACTAGGTACTGCTCACTCCGTAACCTGGTAACACTATGTATAACACAGACTAGGTATTGCTCACTCCGTAACCTGGTAACAATATGCATAACACAGACTAGGTATTGCTCACTCCGTAACCTGGTAACAATATGTATAACACAGACTAGGTATTGCTCAATCCGTAACCTGGTAACAATATGTATAACACAGACTAGGTATTGCTCATTCCGTAACCTGGTAACAATATGTATAACACAGACTAGGTATTGCTCACTCCGTAACCTGGTAACAATATGTATAACACAGACTAGGTATTGCTCACTCCGTAACCTGGTAACAATATGTATAACATAGACTAGGTATTGCTCACTCCGTAACCTGGTAACAATATGTATAACATAGACTAGGTATTGCTCACTCAGTAACCTGGTAACAATATGTATAACATAGACTAGGTATTGCTCACTCCGTAACCTGGTAACAATATGTATAACATAGACTAGGTATTGCTCACTCCGTAACCTGGTAACAATATGTATAACCTAGACTAGGTATTGCTCACTGCGTAACCTGGTAACAATATGTATAACACAGACTAGGTACCGCTCACTGCGTAACCCAGACCAGGTATTGCTCACTCCGTAACCTGGTAACAATATGCATAACCTAGACTAGGTATTGCTCACTCCGTAACCTGGTAACAATATGTATAACATAGACTAGGTATTGCTCACTCCGTAACCTGGTAACAATACGTATAACATAGACTAGGTACTGCTCACTGCGTAACCTGGTACCAATATGTATAATACAGACTAGGTATTGCTCACTCCGTAACCTGGTAACAATATGCATAACCTAGACTAGGTATTGCTCACTCCGTAACCTGGTAACAATATGTATAACTTAGACTAGGTATTGCTCACTCCGTAACCTGGTAACAATACGTATAACATAGACTAGGTACTGCTGACTCCGTAACCTGGTAACAATATGTATAACACAGACTAGGTATTGCTCACTCCGTAACCTGATAACAATATGTATAACTTAGACTAGGTACTGCTCACTCCGTAACCTGGTAACAATATGTATAACACAGACTAGGTATTGCTCACTCCGTAGCCTGGTACCAATATGTATAACATAGACTAGGTTTTGCTCACTCCGTAACCTGGTAACAATATGTATAACTTAGACTAGGTACTGCTCACTCCGTAACCTGGTAACAATATGTATAACACAGACTAGGTACTGCTCACTCCGTAACCTGGTAACAATATGTATAACCTAGACTAGGTACTGCTCACTGCGTAACCTGGTAACAATATGTATAACACAGACTAGGTACTGCTCACTGCGTAACCTGGTAACACTATGTATAATACAGACTAGGTATTGCTCACTCCGTAACCTGGTAATAATATGTATAACACAGACTAGGTATTGCTCACTCCGTAACCTGGTAACAATATGTATAACACAGACAAGGTATTGCTCAATCCGTAACCTGGTAACAATATATATAACACAGACAAGGTATTGCTCATTCCGTAACCTGGTAACAATATGTATAACACAGACTAGGTAGTGCTCACTCCGTAACCTGGTAACAATATGTATAACACAGACTAGGTATTGCTCACTCCGTAACCTGGTAACAATATGTATAACATAGACTAGGTATTGCTCATTCCGTAACCTGGTAACAATATGTATAACATAGACTAGGTATTGCTCACTCAGTAACCTGGTAACAATATGTATAACATAGACTAGGTATTGCTCACTCAGTAACCTGGTAACAATATGTATAACATAGACTAGGTATTGCTCACTCCGTAACCTGGTAACAATATGTATAACCTAGACTAGGTATTGCTCACTCCGTAACCTGGCAACAATATGTATAACTTAGACTAGGTATTGCTCACTCCGTGACCTGGTAACAATATGTATAACACAGACTAGTTACTGCTCACTCCGTAACCTGGTAACAATATGTATAACCTAGACTAGGTACTGCTCACTGCGTAACCTGGTAACAATATGTATAACACAGACTAGGTACTGCTCACTGCGTAACCTGGTAACAATATGTATAATACAGACTAGGTATTGCTCACTCCGTAACCTGGTAACAATATGTATAACTTAGACTAGGTATTGCTCACTCCGTAACCTGGTAACAATACGTATAACATAGACTAGGTACTGCTGACTCCGTAACCTGGTAACAATATGTATAACACAGACTAGGTATTGCTCACTCCGTAACCTGATAACAATATGTATAACTTAGACTAGGTACTGCTCACTCCGTAACCTGGTAACAATATGTATAACACAGACTAGGTATTGCTCACTCCGTAGCCTGGTACCAATATGTATAACATAGACTAGGTTTTGCTCACTCCGTAACCTGGTAACAATATGTATAACTTAGACTAGGTACTGCTCACTCCGTAACCTGGTAACAATATGTATAACACAGACTAGGTACTGCTCACTCCGTAACCTGGTAACAATATGTATAACCTAGACTAGGTACTGCTCACTGCGTAACCTGGTAACACTATGTATAATACAGACTAGGTATTGCTCACTCCGTAACCTGGTAATAATATGCATAACACAGATTAGGTATTGCTCACTCCGTAACCTGGTAACAATATGTATAACACAGACAAGGTATTGCTCAATCCGTAACCTGGTAACAATATATATAACACAGACAAGGTATTGCTCATTCCGTAACCTGGTAACAATATGTATAACACAGACTAGGTAGTGCTCACTCCGTAACCTGGTAACAATATGTATAACACAGACTAGGTATTGCTCCCTCCGTAACCTGGTAACAATATGTATAACATAGACTAGGTATTGCTCATTCCGTAACCTGGTAACAATATGTATAACATAGACTAGGTATTGCTCACTCAGTAACCTGGTAACAATATGTATAACATAGACTAGGTATTGCTCACTCAGTAACCTGGTAACAATATGTATAACATAGACTAGGTATTGCTCACTCCGTAACCTGGTAACAATATGTATAACCTAGACTAGGTATTGCTCACTGCGTAACCTGGTAACAATATGTATAACACAGACTAGGTACCGCTCACTGCGTAACCCAGACCAGGTATTGCTCACTCCGTAACCTGGTAACAATATGCATAACCTAGACTAGGTATTGCTCACTCCGTAACCTGGTAACAATATGTATAACATAGACTAGGTATTGCTCACTCCGTAACCTGGTAACAATACGTATAACATAGACTAGGTACTGCTCACTGCGTAACCTGGTACCAATATGTATAATACAGACTAGGTATTGCTCACTCCGTAACCTGGTAACAATATGCATAACCTAGACTAGGTATTGCTCACTCCGTAACCTGGTAACAATATGTATAACTTAGACTAGGTATTGCTCACTCCGTAACCTGGTAACAATACGTATAACATAGACTAGGTACTGCTGACTCCGTAACCTGGTAACAATATGTATAACACAGACTAGGTATTGCTCACTCCGTAACCTGATAACAATATGTATAACTTAGACTAGGTACTGCTCACTCCGTAACCTGGTAACAATATGTATAACACAGACTAGGTATTGCTCACTCCGTAGCCTGGTACCAATATGTATAACATAGACTAGGTTTTGCTCACTCCGTAACCTGGTAACAATATGTATAACTTAGACTAGGTACTGCTCACTCCGTAACCTGGTAACAATATGTATAACACAGACTAGGTACTGCTCACTCCGTAACCTGGTAACAATATGTATAACCTAGACTAGGTACTGCTCACTGCGTAACCTGGTAACAATATGTATAACACAGACTAGGTACTGCTCACTGCGTAACCTGGTAACACTATGTATAATACAGACTAGGTATTGCTCACTCCGTAACCTGGTAATAATATGCATAACACAGATTAGGTATTGCTCACTCCGTAACCTGGTAACAATATGTATAACACAGACAAGGTATTGCTCAATCCGTAACCTGGTAACAATATATATAACACAGACAAGGTATTGCTCATTCCGTAACCTGGTAACAATATGTATAACACAGACTAGGTAGTGCTCACTCCGTAACCTGGTAACAATATGTATAACACAGACTAGGTATTGCTCACTCCGTAACCTGGTAACAATATGTATAACATAGACTAGGTATTGCTCATTCCGTAACCTGGTAACAATATGTATAACATAGACTAGGTATTGCTCACTCAGTAACCTGGTAACAATATGTATAACATAGACTAGGTATTGCTCACTCAGTAACCTGGTAACAATATGTATAACATAGACTAGGTATTGCTCACTCCGTAACCTGGTAACAATATGTATAACCTAGACTAGGTATTGCTCACTCCGTAACCTGGCAACAATATGTATAACTTAGACTAGGTATTGCTCACTCCGTGACCTGGTAACAATATGTATAACACAGACTAGGTACTGCTCACTCCGTAACCTGGTAACAATATGTATAACCTAGACTAGGTATTGCTCACTCCGTAACCTGGTAACAATATGTATAACACAGACTAGGTATTGCTCACTCCGTAACCTGGTAACAATATGTATAATACAGACTAGGTATTGCTCACTCCGTAACCTGGTAATAATATGTATAACACAGACTAGGTATTGCTCACTCCGTAACCTGGTAACAATATGTATAACACAGACTAGGTATTGCTCACTCCGTAACCTGGTAACAATATGTATAACACAGACTAGGTATTGCTCACTCCGTAACCTGGTAACAATATGTATAACACAGACTAGGTATTGCTCACTCCGTAACCTGATAACAATATGTATAACACAGACTAGGTATTGCTCACTCCGTAACCTGGTAACAATATGTATAACACAGACTAGGTATTGCTCACTCCGTAACCTGATAACAATATGTATAACACAGACTAGGTATTGCTCACTCAGTAACCTGGTAACAATATGTATAACATAGACTAGGTATTGCTCACTCCGTAACCTGGTAACAATATGTATAACCTAGACTAGGTAATGCTCACTCCGTAACCTGGTAACAATATGTATAACATAGACTAGGAATTGCTCACTCCGTAACCTGGCAACAATATGTATAACCTAGACTAGGTATTGCACAGTCCATAACCTGGTAACAATATGTATAACACAGACTAGGTATTGCTCACTCCGTAACCTGGTAACAATATGTATAACATAGACTAGGTATTGCTCATTCCGTAACCTGGTAACAATATGTATAACATAGACTAGGTATTGCTCACTCAGTAACCTGGTAACAATATGTATAACATAGACTAGGTATTGCTCACTCCGTAACCTGGTAACAATATGTATAACCTAGACTAGGTATTGCTCACTCCGTAACCTGGCAACAATATGTATAACTTAGACTAGGTATTGCTCACTCCGTAACCTGATAACAATATGTATAACACAGACTAGGTATTGCTCACTCAGTAACCTGGTAACAATATGTATAACATAGACTAGGTATTGCTCACTCCGTAACCTGGTAACAATATGTATAACACAGACTAGGTATTGCTCATTCCGTAACCTGGTAACAATATATATACGTTTTTTAAAATAAACAAGTTCTTACAACTTATATTAATCACTCTCGAGACATCATTCCTGATGGAATCCATCGACATGGGGGAGAGAGAAGAAGCAACGTTGAAATTAAGGGCTTATGTTTGGTATTGCTCACTACGTAGCCTGGCGACACCTTCCACAAGTCAACTGGATAGCTTCCTCACATCCTAAACACCCAGATGTATTCAAATCACTGAGCCCTTAAAGAAAAGTGTGACAACTGTAGTGTTAAAGTGGCACAGACGGATCTGTAGTCCAGTGGTAACACACTGGACTGGTAATCCAGGGATCGCAGGTTCGATCCCCCGTATGACCCTAATAAAATTAACAGTCTTTCAGATGGGACGTTAAACCGAGGTCTCGTGTCAGTGCTTTACACCGTGCACGTAAAAGAACCAGAGGAGATTCTGGAATGGATCTCTGTCTGTATTATTGCACTATCCTCCAACAATCTAAAATGACTAATCTCTTCAGGAGGCGTCGCTCATATGGGCAAGCGTAAAACACACAATGTTAAAGTGGCAAGATGAATAGTTTATGTCGCTATTGCATGTGACACCTTCAAGATGAATAGTCTATGTCGCTATTGCATGTGACACCTTCAAGATGAAGAGTCTATGTCGCTATTGCATGTGACACCTTCAAGATGAATAGTCTATGTCGCTATTGCATGTGACACATTCAAGTGCCTTGTCTGATGTCTATCTTAGACAGATCAACATAGCTGTTAAAAGCATTAACACAGTCTGTGTTGTATCTGTGTGACGGTAGTGAACAGTACTAAGTTAATCTCTGGTAACTACGAGGCCACATGTAGTTTCTTTTTGTTACCAGGCACCTTCATTTTCTTTTACGTTTTCCAATGAATTAATGATTTTTCTCAGGGAAAGAAAATGATATCTTTTTCAAACAGTGGAATATGGCATTTTCTCTGCCACTGTTTGAGTTTCGTATTCCTCCGCGGATGGATGTAATATTGCATTGTGCTATTTTCTGACAATCATGGACAGTGAATTATACAGTATATTCAGAATATAACTATACTAGTTATCGTAGTTTCGGCCCCATGGCCTTCGTCGTGATGCAAACGTATAATACAATATTTCTACGCAAAAAGTAATATATTCTTATGAATTTGTTTTATTTGTAGTTTTTAATTTTGACAGCAAACAGAAACTAATCTTGCCGTAATAAATACAACTGTCACCTTCATGCCAATTCAACCAATAACAGAAACATTAATACAAGTAAGATGTGGTGAAAGTAAGATATCATGGGGCACCTCCGAGCAGTATTTCAGTCACGGGTGGCTGCACGATCACCGCACAAACAACATGCTTTCACTGTGCAATCAATACAATCTCGACAGACGGATCTGTAGCCCAGTGGTAAAATGCTGGACTTGTAATCCATGGATCGCAGGTTCGATCCCCCGTCTGACCCTAATAAAATTAACAGTCTTTCAGATGGGACGTTAAACCGAGGTCTCGTGTCGGTGCTTTACGCCGTGCACGTAAAAGAACCAGAGGAGACTCTGGAATGGGTCTCTGTCTGTATCATTGCACTATCCTCCAAAATCTAAAATTATTAATCTCTTCGGGAGGCGTCGCTCATATGGGCAACCGGTAGCGACGATAAATAAACGTAAAACACACAATACAATCTCGCCATCATGATTGACCGCGTGCGTGCGTGCGCGCGTACCCGCGTGCGTGCGTGCGTGCATGCGTGCGTGCGTGCGTGCGTGCGCGCGTGCGCGCGTGCGTGCGTGCGTGCGTGCGTGCGTGCGTGCGTGGCGTGCGTGCGTGCGTGCGTGCGTGCGGTGCGTGCGTGCGTGCGTGCGTGCGTCGTGCGTGCGTGCGTGCGTGCGTGCGTGCGTGCGTGCGTGCGTCGTGCGGCGCGGGGGTGCGTGCGGCGTGCGTGCGTGCGGTGCGTGCGTGCGTGCAGGGTGCGTGCGTGGCGTGCGTGCGTGCGTGGCGTGTGCGTGCGTGCGGGCGTGGCGTGCGTGCGTGCGTGCGTGCGTGCTGTGCGTGCGTGCGTGCGTGCGTGAGTGCGTGCGTGCGTGCGTGCGTGCGTGCTGGTGCGTGCGGTGCGGTGCGTTGCGTGCGTGCGTGCGTGCGTGGCGTGCGTGCGTGCGTCGTGCGTGCGTGCGTGCGTGCGTGCGTGCGTGCGTGCGTGCGTGCGTGCGTGCGTGCGTGCGTGCGTGCGTGCGTGCGTGCGTGCGTGCGTGCGTATAGAGAATTAGTTCTCGGGTGCGCATGTGAAGTTTTAATGCACTGGTTTTTGATAAAAATCGGAATATTTTGGCAACATTTCAAGTGTCACTCTTCGTGAGTGGGGACTTACAGTGGGTGTAGATAGTTAGAATTCCTATTTGCATGCGAAGCTTCATAGCAATAACTTGTACGGTTGTTGAGAAATGATAATGTTTCACTTCTTTTGATGCATACATAATATGTTTGTTTAAAATTCAACTTCATGGTCAGTCATGGGGGGGGGGTAATTGTCATGAGGTCAGGGGAACAACCCATATAAACAGTTTGAAAGACGACTGCTTAGTCTCGCTTTCCACAAAAGAAGGCGAGATATAAAAAAAATGGGTTACAATGGCACGGAGAGATGAGAGGGTAAGGGCACAAAGATGGCGATGAATGATGCATATAAGGACAACCAACAACGGATCAATCCCGGTTGTGCTGATGACCAACAATTCCAATGACCTCTACAACAAGACCTATACCTACTAGTGGCTCGGCTCACACCCATGCCGCCAATGATTAGTACGTAATTCTGTTCCACGTCGCTTCGCCAGGCCCTCGATGTGGCATTGTCATCACCATCATATCTGTGTACACCTCCATCTGCGCCTGATGGAAGCGTTTACAGGCCAGATTGTGTAGTGTGCCTGTGTAGTGTGATTGTATAGTGTGGTTGTGTAGTGTGCCTGTGTAGTGTGATTGTGTAGTGTGATTGTGTAGTGTGATTGTGTTTGTGTAGTGTGATTGTGTAGTGTGATTGTGTAGTGTGATAGTGTAGTGTGATTGTGTTTGTGTAGTGTGATTGTGTAGTGTGATTATGTAGTGTGATTGTGTAGTGTGATTATGTAGTGTGATTGTGTAGTGTGATTGTGTAGTGTGATTGTGTAGTGTGATTATGTAGTGTGATTGTGTAGTGTGATTATGTAGTGTGATTGTGTAGTGTGATTGTGTCTGTGTAGTGTGATTGTGTAGTGTGATTGTGTAGTGTGATTGTGTAGTGTGATTATGCAGTGTGATTATGTAGTGTGATTGTGTAGTGTAATTGTATAGTGTGGTTATGTAGTGTGATTGTGTTTGTGTAGTGTGATTGTGTAGTGTGATTGTGTAGTGTGGTAGTGTAGTGTGATTGTTGTAGTGTGATTGTGTAGTGTGATTAGGTAGTGTGATGGTAGTGTGATTGTGGAGTGTGATGTGTAGTGTGATTATGTAGTGTGATTGTACAGTGTGGATAAGTAGGTGATGTAGTGTGATTGGGTAGTGTGATGTGTAGTATGATTGCGTAGTGTGATTGTGTAGTGTATTGTGTAGTGTGATGTGTAGTGTGATTGTGTAGTGTGATTGTGTAGTGAGAGTGTGATTTGTAGTGTGATTGTGTAGTGTGATTGTGTATGTGTTTGTGTAGTGCAATTGTGTGTGTAGTGTGAGTGTAGTGTGATTGTGTAGTGTGATTGTGTAGTGTGATTATGTAGTGTGTTGTAGTGTGATTGTGTAGTGTGATTATGTAGTGTGTGTGTAGTGTGATTGTGTAGGTGATTATGTAGTGTGTTGTGTAGTGTGAGTGTGTAGTGAGATTGTGGTGTGTAGTGTGGTTTGTGTAGTGGATTGTGTAGTGTGATTGTGTAGTGTGATTGTGTAGTGTGATTGTGTAGTGTGATTGTGTAGTGAGATTGTGTTTGTGTAGTGGTTTGTGTAGTGTGATGTGTAGTGTGATTGTGTAGTGTGATTGTGTAGTGATTATGTAGTGTGATGCATAGGTGATGGTAGTGTGATTGTGTGTGTGATGTGTAGTGTGATTGTGTAGTGTGATTGTGTAGTGTGATGGTAGTGTGATTGGTAGTGGTTGTGTAGTGTAATTGTTTGTGTAGTGTGATTGTGTAAGTGATGTGTAGTGTAATTGTGTAGTGTAGGTGTAGTGTGATTGTGTAGGGTGTGTGTGTAGTGTGATTGTGTAGTGCTTGTGTAGTTGATTGTGTAATGTGATGTGTAGTGTAATTGTGATTGTGTAGTGTGCTTGTGTAATGTGATTGTGTAATGTAATTGTGTAGTGTTAGTGTGTAGTGTGATTGTGTAGTGTGCTTGTGTAGTGTGATTGTGTAATGTGATTGTGTAGTGTAATTGTGTTTGTGTAGTGTGCTTGTGTAGTTTGATTGTGTAGTGTGATTGTGTAGTGTGATTGTGTAGTGTGATTGTGTAGTGTAATTGTGTAGTGTGATTGTGTAGTGTGATTGTGTAGTTTGATTGTGTAGTGTGATTGTGTAGTGTGATTGTGTAGTGTAATTGTGTAGTGTAATTGTGTAGTGTGATTGTGTAATGTGAGTGTGTAATGTGATTGTGTAGTGTAATTGTGTAGTGTGATTGTGTAGTGTGATTGTGTAGTGTGATTGTGTAGTGTAATTGTGTAGTGTGATTGTGTAGTGTGATTATGTAGTGTGATTGTGTAGTGTGATTGTGTAGTGTGATTGTGTAGTGTGATTGTGTAGTGTGATTGTGTAGTGTGATTGTGTATGGTGATTGTGTATGGTGATTGTGTAGTGTGATTGTGTAGTGTGATTGTGTAGTGTGATTGTGTAGTGTGATTGTGTAGTGTGATTGTGTAGTGTGATTGTGTAGGTGTGATTGGTAGGTGATGTGTAGTGTTATTGTGTAGTGTGATGTAAGTAGTGTGATTGTGTAGATGTGAGTGTGATAGTAGGTGAGTGTATTGTGATTATGTAGTGTGATTGTGTAGTGTGATGTGTAGTGTGATTGTGTAGTTGATTGTGTAGTGTGATTGGTAGTGTGATTGTGTATTGTGATTGTGTATTGTGATTGTGTAGTGTGATTGTGTAGTGTGATTGTGTAGTGTGATTGTGTAGTGTGATTGTGTAGTGTGATTGTGTAGTGTGATTGTGTAGTGTGTTTGTGTAGTGTGATTGTGTAGTGTGATTGTGTAGTGTGATTGTGTAGTGTGAT
>CM026397.1:74158300-74213308 GCA_014843695.1 Archivesica marissinica
GTCTTGTACCTCTATCCTAGGACACCCCCCACCCCTCTATTAAACAATTTTATCCATAAGCCACCAACGGTCTTGTACCTCTATCCTAGGACACCCCCACCCCTCTATTAAACAATTTTATCCATAAGCCACCAAAGGTCTTGTACCTCTATCCTAGGACACCCCACCCCTCTATTAAACAATTTTATCCATAAGCCACCAAAGGTCTTGTACCTCTATCCTAGGACACCCCACCCCTCTATTAAACAATTTTATCCATAAGCCACCAAAGGTCTTGTACCTCTATCCTAGGACACCCCCACCCCTCTATTAAACAATTTTATCCATAAGCCACCAAAGGTCTTGTACCTCTATCCTAGGACACCCCCCACCCCTCTATTAAACAATTTTATCCATAAGCCACCAACGGTCTTGTACCTCTATCCTAGGACACCCCCCACCCCTCTATTAAACAATTTTATCCATAAGCCACCAAAGGTCTTGTACCTCTATCCTAGGACACCCCCCACCCCTCTATTAAACAATTTTATCCATAAGCCACCAAAGGTCTTGTACCTCTATCCTAGGACACCCCCCACCCTCTATTAAACAATTTTATCCATAAGCCACCAAAGGTCTTGTACCTCTATCCTAGGACACCCCCACCCCTCTATTAAACAATTTTTTTAGTAGAGGGGGGGGTGTCCTAGGATAGAGGTACAAGACCTTTGGTGGCTTATGGATAAAATTTCAAGTTCCTGTGGATGGATTGATGGGCAATCCTGCGATGCATTGAACCATATCTATAATGTTGGCCATAACTTCCTTATATCTTTGATGAATTTTTCCAATATTCAATACACAATAGTCCCTAGCAACATGTGCTCCAATTTTGACCTTGACTCGGTAAAAAACTTGGACCTAGTCATCTTTATTTATTTGCAGAGTTTCATATTTGTATACAATACTAGTCATCAGTGATCAATATTGATCTATAAAACTGACATGTAATACTCTAGTTACAGGCTGTCCGATTAGCGCAGTGGTCAGCGTGCTCTCTTCTCACCAATGCAATTCGGGTTTGTTCCTCGGACCGGGAAGTATGTGAGATGGTACAGTGATCGCCAGATCGGACAGATGAGTTTACTCCGGTTTCCTCCCACACGAATTACCACATTTACGCTTTCATCCGCGCCAACGAGAGTGATTAATATAAAGTTGTTAGAACTTGGTTTGCAATCGTAAAATAAATAATGTTTAAAAAAAATTAAATTTGTGTACAGTTTTCAAGGTCAAGGACTTCTATTTACATAGCTATTGCATTTCCAACCTTGAATGTATATGTCCTGTTTGTATGAATTTCCTTGCTAATGATATGCAGCCGACATGCAATGAGATACATTTCTAATTTTGTATTACCTCCCTTGGCAGATAAAGTCTGAATTTATTCCAAAATGTGAATAGGTCCTTTTAGTTAGAATCCTTTGTTTTTACTGTTGTTCCCTAACCAGATGTTGCGGTATGATAAATGTGATTATATCCAAATCGTGTTAATTAACTGATAACATTCTTTTACAAATAAGTACCCATTGCATATACTGTAGGAAATATGTCGAGATATAGTAATTTAATACTCATTAGAAGCAATAGTGGAATAAAATTGCTAGCATGTTGTGCAAAGGAAACAACGATAAAAACAGAGGAAAACACTTAATATGACCTATCTACTTTTAGGGAGTATTCAGGGGCAGTAACTGACCAATGTCTCTCATACTCTAGTTACAGGCATCAGCAGCTTCGGGCAGCGTTTCTGTGATATTAAAGGCGTGTGTTACAGTTGTTCCAACGATCTATTTACCATGCTTCCAGCAGTAGAATTAACCATTATTCACATGAAATACTTGTAGTAATGCTCCGCATTCGCTTGCAAAATTAATGCCTACCTCGACCATTCCTGAAGGTCAATTTACTTCGGCTTCCTCCCACACGAATGACCATATTTACGCTTTCATAAGCAACAATGAGAGTGATTAATACAAGTTGTTAAAACTTGCTTCGCAATTGTTGTAAAATAAATAGGTCAATTTCATTTCTCGACAGATTTAGCTGGCAATCTCTTCTCAACATCTCTTGACATATTTAGTCAATATTCACACACAATATGCACGGACACTCAATCATGTTGGTGTTTGATGCCATACCATCTACACAATGGATGCTCTATAAGTAGTTAAGAACTTTCTTAATACTCAATGCAATGGGATGCCTGGTTCCTTGCCCATGTCTGTACTTGTACTGGGATGCCCGGTTCCTTGCCCATGTCTGTACTTGTACTGGGATGCCCGGTTCCTTGCCCATGTCTGTACTTGTACTGGGATGCCCGGTTCCTTGCCCATGTCTGTACTTGTACTGGGATGCCCGGTTCCTTGCCCATGTCTGTACTTGTACTGGGATGCCCGGTTCCTTGCCTATGTATGTACTTGTACTGGGATGCCCGGTTCCTTGCCCATGTCTGTACTTGTACTGGGATGCCCGATTCCTTGCCTATGTATGTACTTGTACTGTGATGTCCGGTTTCTTGCCCATGTCTGTACTTGTACTGGGATGCCCGGTTCCTTGCCCATGTCTGTACTTGTACTGGGATGCCCGGTTCCTTGCCCATGTCTGTACTTGTATGGGATGTCCGGTTCCTTGCCCATGTCTGTACTTGTACTGGGATGCCCGGTTCCTTGCCCATGTCTGTACTTGTACTGGGATGTCCGGTTCCTTGCCCATGTCTGTACTTGTACTGGGATGCCCGGTTCCTTGCCTATGTATGTACTTGTACTGTGATGTCCGGTTTCTTGCCCATGTCTGTACTTGTACTGGGATGCCCAGTTCCTTGCCCATGTCTGTACTTGTAATGGGATGTCCGGTTTCTTGCCCATGTCTGTACTTGTACTGGGATGCCCGGTTCCTTGCCTATGTATGTACTTGTACTGTGATGTCCGGTTTCTTGCCCATGTCTGTACTTGTACTGGGATGCCCAGTTCCTTGCCCATGTCTGTACTTGTACTGGGATGCCCGGTTCCTTGCCTATGTATGTACTTGTACTGTGATGTCCGGTTTCTTGCCCATGTCTGTACTTGTACTGGGATGCCCGGTTTCTTGCCCATGTCTGTACTTGTACTGGGATGCCCAGTTCCTTGCCCATGTCTGTACTTATAACGGGATGTCCGGTTTCTTGCCCATGTCTGTACTTGTACTGGGATGTCCGGTTCCTTGCCCATGTCTGTACTTATACTGAGATGCCTGGTCCCTTGCCCATGTCTGTACTTGACCCCAGCTCCAGTTCTCCGCCCGCATCTCTTTCTCAACAGATCGTCTCAAAGTTCCTATGGTCAGCCTTTTTCTCCGTCCAATTGGTGTCCATCGCATAGCAATACTGGGGATGGAAGATTCTATTCTGTAGAAATGGGAATTGTTCCTGTACTGCGATGGAGTTCTGTGTTGGAGATGGTGTTTGGCCAGAAGAGTTTCAAGACACGGTGAAGACATCTTCACTGAAAGACGTCAAGCTTAAGGCGTATGGACGGTGTGACCTTCCAGGATTCAGTGACATATAATTACATTGCTCTTGAAGATTCTTGGCTTTGCGTTCTGCTCTATTCGCGAGGATTTCCTGATTTAACTTAGCGCTGCAAAAGCCCCTCTGGCCTTGGATATTCGGCTTGAAATAGTCCTCTTGTTGGCATCAGCAGTGACCTTGCTGCCTGGTGACCTTGCTTTCCGGTGACCTTACTGCCCAGTGACCTTGCTGTCAAGGTACACAAAGCATACCAAGATAACACTGAGCAGTCTATACTACACCGACCTATCGTAACCATATGAAAAACAAGAACTGGTTAAAATTCTATGTGACTAGCCGGCATGCCAGTTCACAGTTTTTATTTCAATAATAATGTATTTGAAGTTGAAATCAAAAACAAACCTATTCCTACAATCACAAGAAGCTTTGAGAAGAGACTGCCAGAAACTGGTTGAGAATCCAGGGATTCAACGATCATGCATGTATGGTTCCCGTCACACTTCACATTTTTGATGCAGAGCTGCTCTTGATTTCAGGTCTGTCACATATACTGACTAAATACATGTACCATGCTGTAGGCGAGGAACCATCTGGTTTCCTTCATGCATACGATACTATAAAATCTTTTAGACAGTATGACGGGATTACAAATTGTCAAACAGCAAATCCCTCGATTCTCAAGTCCCATCAACGAAATAAATTCACAGCACAGTCTAGCACAATATACATAACTCCATATCCAAGCCGACTCCAGATCCAAGCCGACTCCAGATCCAAGCCAACTCCAGATTCAAACCAGATCCAATCCGACTCCAGATCCAAGCCGATACAAAGCAATATACATAACTCCAGATCCAAGCCGATACAAAGCAATATACATAACTCCAGATCCAAGCCGATACAAAGCAATATACATAACTCCAGATCCAAGCCGACTTCAGATCCATGCCGGCTCCAGATCCATGCCGGCTCCAGATCCAAGCCGGCTCCAGATCCAAGCCGACTCCAGATCCATGCCGGCTCCAGATCCAAGCCAATATAAGCAATATACATAGTGAAAAGGAGGCAAATATACAGTATCAACATGTTCAATTGTAACAGCACAGGCTAATCTAGGACATCAGCCCCTTCATACAGCAATATCCAGGTTTAGCTCCTTCTTACAGCAATATCCAGGGTTAGCCCCTTCTTACAGCAATACCCAGGGTTAGCCCCTTCTTACAGCAATACCCAGGGTTAGCCCCTTCTTACAGCAATACCCAGGGTTAGCCCCTTCTTACAGCAATACCCAGGGTTAGCCCCTTCTTACAGCAATACCCAGGGTTAGCCCCTTCTTACAGCAATATCCAGGGTTAGCCCCTTCTTACAGCAATACCCAGGGTTAGCCCCTTCTTACAGCAATACCCAGGGTTAGCCCCTTCTTACAGCAATATCCAGGGTTAGCCCCTTACAGCAATACCCAGGGTTAGCCCCTTCTTACAGCAATACCCAGGGTTAGCCCCTTCTTACAGCAATATCCAGGGTTAGCCCCTTCTTACAGCAATACCCAGGGTTAGCCTCTTCTTACAGCAATATCCAGGGTTAGCCCCTTCTTACAGCAATACCCAGGGTTATCCCCTTCTTACAGCAATATCAGGGTTAGCCCCTTCTTACAGCACTATCCAGGGTTAGCCCCTTCTTACAGCAATATCCAGGGTTAGCCCCTTCTTACAGCAATACCCAGGGTTAGCCCCTTCGTACAGCAATACCCAGGGTTAGCCCCTTCTTACAGCAATATCCAGGGTTAGCCCCTTCTTACAGCAATATCCAGGTTTAGCCCTTTCTTACAGCAATACCCAGGTTTAGCCCCTTCTTACAGCAATACCCAGGGTTAGCCCCTTCTTACAGCAATACCCAGGGTTAGCCCCTTCTTACAGCAATACCCAGGGTTAGCCCCTTCTTACAGCAATATCCAGGTTTAGCCCTTTCTTACAGCAATATCCAGGTTTAGCCCTTTCTTACAGCAATACCCAGGTTTAGCCCCTTCTTACAGCAATACCCAGGTTTAGCCCCTTCTTACAGCAATACCCAAAGTAAGTCCATTCTCACAGCAATATCCAGGTTTGCAAATAATTCCAACCCCTTTTATAAGGATTAAATCATTGTGTGTGGTGTTTGCTAAGCTCTTTGCACACTAGCGGTGAAACTAACAGTCAACTATGTCCATGTTATACTGCTGACCAGGCACGTTGTCTGAGAACACTGACCAGGCACGTTGTCTGAGAACACTGACCAGGCACGTTGTCTGAGAACACTGACAAGGCACATTGTCTGGGAACACTGACAAGGCACATTGTCTGGGAACACTGACAAGGCACGTTGTCTGAGAACACTGACAAGGCACATTGTCTGGGAACACTGACACGGCACGTTGTCTGGGAACACTGACCAGGCACATTATCTGGGACCACTGACCAGGCACGTTATCTGGGACCACTGACAAGGCTCGTTGTCTGGGAACACTTGACAATGCCCGTTGTCTGGGAACACTGACAAGGCACATTGTTTGGGAACACTGACACGGCACGTTGTCTGGGAACACTGACAAGGCACATTGTCTGGGAACACCTACACGGCACATTGTCTGGGAACACTGACAAGGCACATTGTCTGGGAACGCTGACCAGGCACATTGTCTGGGAACACTGACAAGGCACGTTGTCTGGGAACACTGACACGGCACATTGTCTGCATTGTCTGGGAACACTGACACGGCACATTGTCTGGGAACACTGACACGGCACATTGTCTGGGAACACTGACCAGGCACATTGTCTGGGAACACTGACAAGGCAAGTTGTCTGGGAACACTTGACAATGCCCGTTGTCTGGGAACACTGACAAGGCACGTTGTCTGGGAACACTTGACAATGCCCGTTGTCTGGGAACACTGACAAGGCACGTTGTCTGGGAACACTGGCAAGGCACGTTGTCTGGGAAGTCATTAATCAGAAATAGGTTTTAGGTGCAAAGTTAAGATAGATAAAAGGATAAAACTTCTACAAGACTATTATTAAAAATAATATGTTATTAGAATTTGTTTTGGGGGATCCAGCACAGATATTTAAGCTGGGGCTAGAATTTAAGTGAGAGTGTGTCCTGGAAAATGGTATAAGTTCATAGCAATTTATTTTAGCTCGATTGCGAAACAAGTTCTTACAACTTACATTAATCACTCTCGAGACCTCATTCCTGGTGAAATCCATCGCCACGAGGAAGAGAGAAGAGGCAACGTGGAATTTAAATGCCTTGCCTAAGGGCACAATCGTATCGGCTCCAACGGGACTGTAACTCTTGACCTTTCGCACCTGAAGCGAGTGCGCTCCCACGACTTCCACTATCACGAAAAATGGTGTTGGGTACAATGTACTTCCAAGTTTCTAGTGGAGAAAAGATGGTGTTTGTCAACAAACATACGGCTATTTTGTATTTTATAAAGTAAGGTGACCATCACTGATGTTTCGTCGCTGTTCAAGGGTCTGTCAGATCTTGGATCAATATGGTCGCGCTACTGGTATAATTCTAGTCATTAAATATGTATCTAGCAGCTCATCTTTGCACTTGGTGGTCTATTTTGACATTTTTGCTATGGATGTCAAACCGTGGAACAGCCCTCCAATTGAAGTCTCATACATGTATATGCCAAACTGTGGAACAGCCCTCCAATTGGAGTCTCACATATGCCAAACAATGGAACAGCCCTCCAATTGAAGTCTCACATATGCCAAACAATGGAACAGCCCTCCAATTGGAGTCTCACATATGCCAAACAATGGAACAGTACTCCAATTGGAGTCTCACATATGCCAAACAATGGAACAGCAATTGGAGTCTCACATATGCCAAACAATGGAACAGCAATTGGAGTCTCACATATGCCAAACAATGGAACAGCAATTGGAGTCTCACATATGCCAAACAATGGAATAGCCCTCCAATTGGAGTCTCACATATGCCAAACAATGGAATAGCCCTCCAATTGGAGTCTCACATATGCCAAACAATGGAACAGTACTCCAATTGGAGTCTCACATATGCCAAACAATGGAACAGCCCTACAATTGGAGTCTCACACATGCCAAACAATGGAATAGCCCTCCAATTGGAGTCTCACATATGCCAAACAATGGAACAGTACTCCAATTGGAGTCTCACATATGCCAAACAATGGAACAGCCCTCCAATTGGAGTCTCACATATGCCAAACAATGGAACAGTACTCCAATTGGAGTCTCACATATGCCAAACAATGGAACAGCAATTGGAGTCTCACATATACCAAACAATGGAACAGCCCTCAAATTGGAGTCTCACATATATGCCAAACAATGGAACAGCCCTCCAATTGGAGTCTCACATATACCAAACAATGGAACAGCCCTCCAATTGGAGTCTCACATATGCCAAACAATGGAACAGCCCTCCAATTGGAGTCTCACATATGCCAAACAATGGAACAGCAATTGGAGTCTCACATATGCCAAACAATGGAACAGCCCTCCAATTGGAGTCTCACATATGCCAAACAATGGAACAGCCCTCCAATTGGAGTCTCACATATGCCAAACAATGGAACAGCACTCCAATTGGAGTCTCACATATGCCAAACAATGGAACAGCCCTCCAATTGGAGTCTCACATATGCCAAACAATGGAACAGCCCTCCAATTGGAGTCTCACATATGCCAAACAATGGAACAGTATTCCAATTGGAGTCTCACATACGTCCTATATGCTGTTTCTTTAACCTTTTACGTTCGGTGTTTCACATTCCTTTTTATGAACTGAAGGGAGTTATTAGCTTCTGCTGTTGTCCTGTTCATGTCTTTGGTCCATTGTGTTGGAATGACACAATTCTAATGAAATTCCACGACATATTTGTCCTGTTCATGTCTTTGGTCCATTGTGTTGGAACGACACAATTCTAAGGAAATTCCACGACATATTTGTCCTGTTCATGTCTTTGGTCCATTGTGTTGGAATGACACAATTCTAAGGAAATTCCACGACATATTTGTCCTGTTCATGTCTTTGGTCCATTGTGTTGGAACGACACAATTCTAAGGAAATTCCACGACATATTTGTCCTGTTCATGTCTTTGGTCCATTGTGTTGGAACGACACAATTCTAAGGAAATTCCACGACATATTTGTCCTGTTCATGTCTTTGGTCCATTGTGTTGGAACGACACAATTCTAAGGAAATTCCACGACATATTTGTCCTGTTCATGTCTTTGGTCCATTGTGTTGGAACGACACAATTCTAAGGAAATTCCACGACATATTTGTCCTGTTCATGTCTTTGGTCCATTGTGTTGGAACGACACAATTCTAAGGAAATTCCACGACATATTTGTCCTGTTCATGTCTTTGGTCCATTGTGTTGGAACGACACAATTCTAAGGAAATTCCACGACATATTTGTCCTGTTCATGTCTTTGGTCCATTGTGTTGGAACGACACAATTCTAAGGAAATTCCACGACATATTTGTCCTGTTCATGTCTTTGGTCCATTGTGTTGGAACGACACAATTCTAAGGAAATTCCACGACATATTTGTCCTGTTCATGTCTTTGGTCCATTGTGTTGGAACGACACAATTCTAAGGAAATTCCACGACATATTTGTCCTGTTCATGTCTTTGGTCCATTGTGTTGGAACGACACAATTCTAAGGAAATTCCACGACATATTTGTCCTGTTCATGTCTTTGGTCCATTGTGTTGGAACGACACAATTCTAAGGAAATTCCACGACATATTTGTCCTGTTCATGTCTTTGGTCCATTGTGTTGGAACGACACAATTCTAAGGAAATTCCACGACATATTTGTCCTGTTCATGTCTTTGGTCCATTGTGTTGGAACGACACAATTCTAAGGAAATTCCACGACATATTTGTCCTGTTCATGTCTTTGGTCCATTGTGTTGGAATGACACAATTCTAAGGAAATTCCATGACATATTTGTCCTGTTCATGTCTTTGGTCCATTGTGTTGGAATGACACAATTCTAAGGAAATTCCACGACATATTTGCAGTTTTCAGTTGCAAATAAGAAAAACATATTGTCGTCTGCTATAATTATTTGAACTATTTATAGCCTTTATTTTACCCAGCATGCAAAGAGTTAGATGTGTATATTATTTGGCAGTGTTTACACCTTGATAAACAGCACACAAAATGAATTCAATCTTATATTACATTTTACACCAGATATGACGAGGAATAAACATGCTGTAATTAAATCTGTCTATAACAACATTGATTATAACACATTATCACAGTATACAACCGTCAAAACATCTAAATTATGTACATAATCATCGCATCGGTATATTCTAATTTCGATACATAATTATCATATCAGCATAATTATCGTATTACAGCTATATCCTAAATTATGTACATAATTATCGTATCGGTATATTCTAATTTCGATACATAATTATCATATCGGCATAATTATCATATTACCGTTATATCCTAAATTCTGTACATAATTATCATATCGGTATATTTTTAATTTTGTACATAATTATAATATTGGTATATCTTAATTCTGTACATAATTATCAAATGAGTATAGCCTATTAATGTATGCTTAATTCAATACCATATGTATCATAGTTGACGATAATGTGTTTCATATATTTATTCAACTCGATCCGGACAGTAGAGCTGCAACAATTCGATTCACTAAATTCGATAACAATTCTGAGGTGCTGAATCACGAATTAAGACAATTAATTATCTATTTGATCTTTCAAATGCCAGCTTTTAAACAATTTTATCTTCCAAACACCCGCTTATAAATACTCAATCAGTGATCAATGCTAATCAATGTTATGTCGAATACAAACAAAAAAATAAATAAAACAACCGATCTGATTGGCTGAATTCATGCTATTATTCAATCAATAAGCCCGTTACAATTGAAGTCTGTCTGATGGTCAATTATTGGAAGAAAGAAGTAAATCAAGGTATTACTCAAACTTCTACTTTGATAAATTTATTTATAAAACAAAGTTAACAACTTATAACGAGAGTGATTAATATAAGTTGTTAAAAATTTCTTCGCAATCATAAAATAAAGTTTAAACTTTTTTCTTTCTTTTTTAACAACTTATAAAAATAGTATTTTATAATTATTGAGATCGAAAAGAATAGAATCAGTGTTTCATGAATCGAGCTTCGGGTGAATCGTTGCAACGCTACTGGACAGAATGGCAGTGAACAGACATAGCAACAACACAGTAATAAACTACGAGAATCTGGAAACTTATAGCAACTGATTTACACAAAGCACTCTCTTGCATGTACACCAAACCAAACATTTCTAGTACGCTTGTTGTATATAATGTAATATCTGTACAAAATGCTTCTACTTCACTAAGCTTTAACGAAGTTCCAAAGTGGAAAATGTAACAAAGTATAAAATGATGAGATACATGAGATACAAAGCTGCGACCTGAGATATATATCTGAAGCACTTAACATGGCTACAATGTGCAATCATTTGTAAATGAAGATGTGCTGTGTGTGTTCTTAATTCTCGGATATGAACGGATAGACATTGGAAAATGTGCGATGTGGTTTTAAATCTCGGATGAGTGAATAGACACGATGGATTGTTTGCATGTCGGAACCATTGCCCAACTGACACCATTCAATCGCTAATCCAGTCTTTGACATTATATCAGTTTATCAAAATATTTTTATAGTAAATGGTTGAATAGACTGTGTACAACAGAACAGACAACATACATAGAGCAACACAGATACACATAGAGGACAGGAGAGAGGTAGAGAGGAAATGACAGAGAGCAGAAATGTTTAAACAGAATATGAACACAGTAAATGTATCACAGACATATATAAATGCACAGACAGCTCGAGATTAACGAACCTTTATAAATGCACGGATGGCTCTGTGGCGAGCTCTATATATTATAAATTTGAACAGAGCTCTCCCGGAGCTCTCCGACAGCTATTAAATGCCAGAGGATTCGAGTGTACCCGAATATCATCTCCCGTGATGGACATGCTACTGGTGGGTATGCTTGCACCGACATCTACCAGAGAGCACCACATACAACAATGAAACCTCCGATTTTTA
Source organism: Archivesica marissinica (assembly GCA_014843695.1). Taxonomy (NCBI): domain Eukaryota; kingdom Metazoa; phylum Mollusca; class Bivalvia; order Venerida; family Vesicomyidae; genus Archivesica; species Archivesica marissinica. The sequence goes on from CM026397.1 coordinate 74,170,005, forward strand.
TAAGCCTTAAATATATACAATAAACACAACAGCTTTACTTTATACAAGTTGTATATACAATGTCGATATAAGCTCAAATGTTTGCAATACAATACGATGAAACAATGACTATTTTCCACTATAAATCGTTATGTACAAATGGACGTATAAATCTTAACAGATTGATTTGTACAACTATTTACGGTACATGCAAAAGACACAAAATTAACATTAGCTTTACATGCAATATACGGAAAGAGATTTTCTCTTTCTGTCATTGCTAATGTTCAATCTATCCTGTTCAATCTATCCTGTTCAATCGATTCCCAGATAATGCCAAAAAAATCTCCCAATTTTTTGGTGAATCCCACAAACCCTCAAGTTATCCGAATAACACATACTGGATAAGAAGGCACAGACATCGGGAACAGATGCCCACTCTCATCTTAGTATGAACATGTTCTATTTCAAATAATCAAACAAGTACCATATTTGGACTGAAGGTCAACAGTTTTTTTTCCACAAATCCTCTCCAGTAATGTTTTAGCAAGGCATGCGTATGAATTGTTTGATGTGGATAATAAATGAGGCTACCCAATTGGGGCCTGAAATGACAAATGAAGGAAACAACACCAATGCTTGGTTAACACTGCTTGAAGGAAGCAACATCAATGCTTGGCTAACACTGCTTGAAGGAAGCAACATCAATGCTTGGTTAACACTGCTTGAAGGAAGCAACACCAATGCTTGGTTAACACTGCTTGTTACAACAAGATTTGTAGCAACAAGATTCATCAAATTCTAAGCAGTGGTTTCACATTTTCTTCAAAGATTTGTTTCTTGGTGACAAGGACACCAAGCACTCACATTGGGATTCGAACAACCAGCAATGCCTTGGACAGAGGTATGAGCTCTTTCTTTTTAATTTAAGTTCATTTAACGTCGCTACCGGTTGCCCATTTGAGCAACGAGCAGTTTACCTAACAACACATTTCCTAGGCACGCTCCAGTGGTACTTGGCGCACTAACATCCGTAAGAAACTGCCAATTTTATCATATAGAGATATGGTCTGAGAGGGGCTCGAACCTGTGACCATCGGTGATGATAGGTTACAGTGGAATACAAGTCAGTGACCGTAACCACTCAACCACGGAGGGATACAAACTCTATTCAGTGCCCTCTAGTTTATGTGTTTTACGTTTATTTATCGTCGCTACCGGTTACCCATTTGAGCGAGGCCAATGTCTAGTTTATATGATTTTAATGCAACACTACATAGGTAATACCCTTAAAGTCCATCGTTGTGAATAAATAACTACCAGTAACAGGAAACATAAGACAGAGATCACAAGTCCTAATCATCCACTCCTTAGTGTGCAGCACATTCTAAGTAAACCGTTGCCAGGGGTGGAGCTTAAAACTTGGTCTCCGAATACAACATATCTGAACCAGATTGTAACAAAATGAATATTTAATTTAATAATTTCACATAATATTATCATGATAATTATTGGCGATTTAATTAAAAATTGTGAAAAATAATAACAAAAATCACGGTTAAAATAGAGCACAAAAAGAAAGTTAAGACAAATATTTCAATAAATAAACAACAACGTTTGTACACGACACAAATAATACACAACAATATACTACATGCCATTTATATGTCCTTTGAAGCCGACAATTTTATTCATTGAATGCAAAGTAATACAAGAATTAATGCGACTGTGGCTGAGAAAATGGGCCAAAATTCGTAACTCGAGATTTAAATGTATTTTAACCCGTAACCTGTCAATGACAACCAAAGTCTCTATTGTAAACAGTATAGAGCATTTCTCTTCACTAGTTTTAAAGATACAGAAGTGGGAAGATTGAAGCCAGTTGTAATTTAAACATGTGATGTTTTGAACGTCACAAAGCCAATTAAATGTCAGACAATATTGGATGCAAAATTCCACCCTCTACAAAAGAACTTAATTACGTGCAGTGATGCTCTAATGTTTTCCAATGCCATTTATTAGTTTGCAGCGATTCCCTTAATGAGAACAGTATCAAAAGCTTTGATTACATAGATAATACCGGCTGCTATGGTAACACATTTAACTTTCTTTTGGATGACACATTCATTTTTACAGAGTTCAATACCCATGTGATATTTAGATACGACACAAATTACAACATTTTAAATGGTACACATAAAATTTAATTTATTTTACCGTACAGCTTTACAAGTAGCATATCTCGACATCGATATTACTGCCTGAATTGTTCGCGAATTTAATCAGACACAGTCGCATATATACAAAACCTTAGCAATATTCCACGATACGCTGATACACGATGTTGTAAACTTGTTGATCCATTACCGTATTTACTCTACAAGGCAGTCCATGTGCACAGAGTGTGTTCCAAACTTTTGTCTTGAAATTACGATTATTTTTTGTGACCTATTTTGTGTGACACACATAACAAACAGTCCTAAAATTCGAGTTTGGTCAGTTATGTTCTCAAATGTAAATATTGTTTTAAAACTGGCAATATTCGGTGATAATGGACTGCCGATTTTTGTGTGCGACTTGCTTATGACTCCAGCTTTCAGGTCAAAATCAACAGTCAAATAATTAGATCTTATAAGCAATTCCTCTTCATCGAAATTGTGTATGCATACGTGTAATATGCACAGGCACAAGACACAAATTATTATTTTTTTGCCCTCTGGTCATATAGTAAGTAATGTTTCTGAAGGCAACCAACGGAAATAAAACATGCATGCAGAAACATCGACGAGAAACTAGGTAAAAACGACAAGATCACTGATATGTCCTTGTGGTCCCGACCGGAAGACCTTATTCCATCAACAAATACTTTTTATTTGATGGAGATCAGTCAAATAACACTAGAATGGCACATTGTTTCATCGTGAACAGCAGGAAATGCAATGTTGTCGATTTCGCTTGGCGCTCGGTAAAATGTTGGCGTTTTGTTTTCTAGTCGTTTTACACCGTGTAATGCTCATAACAGCTAGAACTTCCACCTACCTCGTTGAAGTCAATCGTTCTCTAGCGAATCATGCTGTATGTAAACATTACTAAATATATGGTCATAAGGCAAACAAAAAATTGTGCCTTGTGCCTGTGCATACATGTAATATGAAAATAAAAATGTTGTTGTAATGTTATAAATCTATCCTGTAATATTTTCAACTGAGATAAATAATTTAAACTACAAATAAATGCCTCCTTTTATTGAGCTAATTAAATAAATATGTACGATTTTAATATGCAACTATGGTGGATCTAATGATTTACTTTTGTGTTCCTGCAAGGACGTTTTCCTTTGTTGAATCCTTTCCGCTGAGTTTGGATGAAGTCTGTCGGGAGATAACGCTCGCCGTAGCAACGGTGAACTGCAATCTGGCTTGTGTTTTGAAAATGAGTGTCGTTTCACAATAGCCTGGCTTGGAGTCGTGCTCGACTGTGCGGGTATTGTTTTTTGGGACTGATTAGAGGCCCCAACTTGGTGTCCCTGGGAGAACGCCAGTGGGCTAGGGGAGCGTGTAGGGGATACAGGCATTGGTGACGGTGAAGGGGTTCGTGCTAGAGGGGACAATGGAATGTTGTGAACCGATTTCCTTCTGCACGGGGATTTCAAGCTCTGTGTCCGTTTATGCTTGAGCCCAGTTAGAGAACTAGGTCGCCCGTAGCTAGTAGGTGAGTGCGACTGATTGGCGGGCGAGTTGGGAGAACTGGAGCTCGGTGAACTATTATTTGATGAAGTTTGACACGATTCCGGCGACCACGTCAGCGATAATGGTGATGACTGGATTCCGGCTTTAAACGTACCAGCAACTGCAGACGTGTCACCGAAGGACCACGATTTACTGAATGGACTGCTTCTGTACGTGCTACTCGGAGTAAGCGGGGAACTATGTCCTAGCTGACCCGCAACATGACCCTGTTGTTCCGCACGTTTTGTGCTCAGTCTCCTCAATAAGGACCTACTTTTCTTCTTTTCTCCACCTTTCCCGGTCTTTTTTCTAGATCGCCGAGCCATTTTTCCTATATTTGCCCCCTTCTTTTTAGCACCTGTTTGGATAGTAGAATGTTCTAGGGGCATGGATCGGATGCACAGTTCCTCCTTGCCCTTCAAGATAAGCTGTACGACCTGCGTGTGTAGCAGGCTGTGTATCGACTCCTCGTTAATGTGCGTGATGAGATCACCGGGCCGAAGCCCCGACTCGAACGAGGGACTATGTTCTTCCACAGCCTGGAAACAAGGATCAAATATCAACTAATTGAAGATGTGCAAAATATGACGAAACATAAACTGAATATCATAAATTATAGCACAGTATTTCAGGGTACGGTGATACATATAACAAGGTGTCAGCATCTACCTTAATGAACACAGTATTTCAGGGTACGGTGATACACATAACAAGGTGTCAGCATCTACCTTAATGAACACAGTATTTCAGGGTACGGTGATACATATAACAAGGTATCACTATCTACCTTAATGAACACAGTATTTCAGGGTACGGTGATACATATAACAAGGTATCACTATCTACCTTAATGAACACAGTATTTCAGGGTACGGTGATACACATAACAAGGTGTCACTATCTACCTTAATGAACACAGTATTTCAGGGTACGGTGATACATATAACAAGGTATCACTATCTACCTTAATGAACACAGTATTTCAGGGTACGGTGATACACATAACAAGGTGTCACTATCTACCTTAATGAACACAGTATTTCAGGGTACGGTGATACATATAACAAGGTATCACTATCTACCTTAATGAACACAGTATTTCAGGGTACGGTGATACACATAACAAGGTGTCACTATCTACCTTAACACAGTCGCAGCATAGTTCACAAATTTATTTTAGCTCGATTGCAAAACAAGTTCTTACAACTTATATTAATCACTCTCGAGACAACATTCCTGATGGATACATTGCCACGAGGGAGAGAGAAGAGGCTATGTGGAATTTAAATGCCTTGTCTAAGGACACAATCGTAACGGCTCCAGCGGGCTCGAACTCCGGACTTTTCGCACCTGAAGCGAACGTGCATCCACTGCAGTATTTCAGGGTGTGGATGTTGCGACAGGTTGTTACCATCTACCTTAATACATGGCTGTATATCAGGTTATTGTGACCCATGGAAGCCGGGTCTCACCATCTACATTAATGTGTGATCACACTAAATACAATTACCACAACAATATGTTGGAGAGCGTATGTATTGGAGTTTCCAAGGTAAACTCTAATGGCCCTCAGAGTAAACCCGTATCCTCTAGCTCCTTCTTGATAAGTATCGGCGGTTTCAGGCTCTTGGTTAGCGGAGACATCTCCCTGGACGGGGAACCATCACGAGAACTGGTGCTTGAACTCGGAGACTCCATCGGTGGGTGGTGGCACTCTTCTATAAAATATACAAACACATATTAATTAAAGCCCACTGTTGGTGTATATATGGAATATGCTGCACACTACAAATGGTGATTATTGCGTTCATTATCATTTTTCATTAAGAATATCTTCAGTTTACATGACTGGTTTATAGAACCGATACTTCAGTTTCAGTTTACATGGCCGGTTTACAGAACCGATACTTCAGTTTACATGGCCGGTTTATAGAACCGATACTTCAGTTTACATGGCCGGTTTATAGAACCGATACTTCAGTTTCAGTTTACATGGCCGGTTTATAGAACCGATACTTCAGTTTACATGGCCGGTTTATAGAACCGATACTTTAGTTTCAGTTTACATGGCCGGTTTATAGAACCGATACTTCAATTTACATGGCCGGTTTATAGAACCGATACTTCAGTCTACATGGCCGGTTTATAGAACCGATACTCTCAGTTTCAGTTTACATGGCCGGTTTATAGAACCGATACTTCAGTTTACATGGCCGGTTTATAGAACCGATACTTCAGTTTCAGTTTACATGGCTGGTTTATAGAACCGATACTTCAGTTTACATGGCCGGTTTATAGAACCGATACTCTCAGTTTCAGTTTACATGGCCGGTTTATAGAACCGATACTTCAGTTTACATGGCCGGTTTATAGAACCGATACTTCAGTTTACATGGCCGGTTTATAGAACCGATACTCTCAGTTTCAGTTTACATGGCCGGTTTATAGAACCAATACCTCAGTTTACATGGCCGGTTTATAGAACCAATACCTCAGTTTACATGGCCGGTTTATAGAACCGATACTTCAGTTTACATGGCCGGTTTATAGAACCGATACTTCAGTTTCAGTTTACATGGCCGGTTTATAGAACCGATACTTCAGTTTACATGGCCGGTTTATAGAACCGATACTTTAGTTTCAGTTTACATGGCCGGTTTATAGAACCGATACTTCAATTTACATGGCCGGTTTATAGAACCGATACTTCAGTCTACATGGCCGGTTTATAGAACCGATACTCTCAGTTTCAGTTTACATGGCCGGTTTATAGAACCGATACTTCAGTTTACATGGCCGGTTTATAGAACCGATACTTCAGTTTCAGTTTACATGGCTGGTTTATAGAACCGATACTTCAGTTTACATGGCCGGTTTATAGAACCGATACTCTCAGTTTCAGTTTACATGGCCGGTTTATAGAACCGATACTTCAGTTTACATGGCCGGTTTATAGAACCGATACTTCAGTTTACATGGCCGGTTTATAGAACCGATACTTCAGTTTACATGGCCGGTTTATAGAACCAATACCTCAGTTTATTGTTCCATTCGAAAGATTATCATGTTATTCTGGACTGGAGATTAAAGTCACGAACGACCCTTGAATTGGCAGTCCATCGTGTAAAGAACTAGATCACTGAACCCTCCCTAAATAACCTTGTTCATACTCACCAGGAGCTAGTATAAGAAGTGTGAGAGCGTTTGCTTACACAGATTTCTGAATGATTTGATAAAAAAAACTCTATTCATACTCACCAGGAGCTTGTATAAGAAGTGTGAGAGCATTTGCTGACACAGACTTCTGCATGATTTTTAGTTCCCTTCTCTTTTCACGCATCTCATCTACAGGCGAAAGTTCTAAAATAGTAATAAAAAAAACATGCCGAGTATGATATAATATTGCCATTCTGTATTTATCAAGTTGATGTTCACCATGAAACTGCCATTAAATTGGATACCGTATACCCGCGTTTAAACGCCGCCGGGGGCGATGCAATTTGTGACAAATTATATGCAAAGTATGTCTGGGATTCCTTTAAACGCCCCCTTTCTTCATACCTCTTGACATCGACACAGACCACTATGTTTCTAGCAGTACAGACAATGATAGGTGAGAATTATATTGTTTTGCTTCAAAATGGGGGGGGGGGGACATTTATTAGGGAGGGGGTATACGGTATGCCAGTCAATTTCTTACCATAACAATTAGAAGCTACCATTAACTTAAAGGAAATTGAAATCGACATGCACATGTTTGTACCCATGACAAACATTAAAACTGTTAAAAAGCGAAAAATATGATTAAACTATCACATACCGGTACAAGTTTATTAGAGAACCCAAGGAATATGAAGCAATTTCTCAACAGGTATACATGTACGTTATTATATAATCAATTTTCCCTTTTCTGTGCATTAGGCTGTATTAACCTTTTCCATAGAGATTTAGGTTAATATACTATTATATCTCCATACAAACGACAGCCATTTAGCTATCATGCAGTGGATAAGTAGTTGCCATATCTATCCCACCTCCATAGATATTACTGGGACTACATAGAGTTATAGGTTAATATATTATTATATCTCCATACAAACGACAGCCATTTAGCTATCATGCAGTGGATAAGTAGTCGCCATATCTATCCCACCTCCATAGATATTACTGGGACTACATAGAGATTTAGGTTAATATACTATTATATCTCCATACAAACGACAGCCATTTAGCTATCATGCAGTGGATAAGTAGTCGCCATATCTATCCCACCTCCATAGATATTACTGGGACTACATAGAGATTTAGGTTAATATACTATTATATCTCCATACAAACGACAGCCATTTAGCTATCATGCAGTGGATAAGTAGTCGCCATATCTATCCCACCTCCATAGATATTACAGGAACTACATAGAGATTTAGGTTAATATACTATTATATCTCCATACAAACGACAGCCATTTAACTATCATGCAGTGGATAAGTAGTCACCATATCTATCCCACCTCCATAGATATTACTGGGACTACATGAGATTCTCGCCTTTATTATGAACATTGGCTTGGTTACTACATTGTCAATGTATGTGGTATTGGTAATGTGGTAATGGTGTCAAGAGGTGCTTCTATGACGGAAAGGGTTACGTAAGGAACTGACATTTCCATTGTGAATATAGATGTATCCTCAATGAAGAATATAGATGTATCCTCAATGAAGAATATAGATGTATCCTTAATGAAGAATATAGATGTATCCTCAATGAAGAATATAGATGTATCCTCAATGAAGAATATAGATGTATCCTCAATGAAGAATATAGATGTATCCTCAATGAAGAATATAGATGTATCCTCAATGAAGAATATAGATGTATTCTCAATGAAGAATATAGATGTATCCTCAATGAAGAATATAGATGTATCCTCAATGAAGAATATAGATGTATCCTCAATGAAGAATATAGATGTATCCTTAATGAAGAATATAGATGTATCCTCAATGTAGAATATAGATATCGGGAAAATGCGTGACTATGAGGAGATGTCGAACTTTCTCTGTAAAACCAATATTGCCCGCCCGTTATCCGGTCTAATTACAAATATTTACCACAGGCAGACGGTTTATCATCATCAGACGACACGGCCACCCTGGGGATTGTGGGATGAGGAACATTAATTGAAGATCGTAGCAGTCTCTTTGAAACCATGGGTGATGAGTCGCTCTCGGTTTGCGATGAATCGGACGCGGACGTGGACATGCCCTGTACACTGATACTCGACCGTGGTGTGCTGAAATATAAAACCAAATCACACCAAGTATAATTAAAGGACGAACAATGATTCCCAATATCTCATCCACGTCTTGTATAAGATAGATCAGTAAACAAGGTAAAACACTGACCTTTCTGCACTACTGAATACATCCATGTCTACGTATAAAATAGATACAGTAAACAAGGTAAAACACTGACCTTTCTGCACTACTGAATACATCCACGTCTACGTATAAGATAGATACAGTAAACAAGGTAAACACTGACCTTTCTGCACTACTGAATACATCCATGTCTACGTATAAGATAGATACAGTAAACAAGGTAAACACTGACCTTTCTGCACTACTGAATACATCTGCATCCTCGTCTGCTTTACTCATGCCGTCTACTTTAAGTTCCAGCTTGTTGTTCGTGGAATCGGACAGGGCGCGATGACGGTCACTGGACGGGTTGTTCAGGTACGACTGCAGCTCAAGTGAATTCTCTGAGCTCGTAGACTGGTTTGAATCTTTTCTTTCCAGGGCTTGTTTCTCCAACAGTCTGGTTCGCATTTCATCGGCACTGGAGTGTCGTCGACGATCACGATAATCCGTTCCATAATCCTAGAAAACACACAATTAAATTTATTGTCCAGGTTAGTATACGAGGGGCATTCAAACAAGTCAGTCTCTAATGACTTACATAGATTGAAGGAAAGGGATTCGAATAAGTTACTATGTATCTTTTTCCCAAATCGTAACTGTGCTGTTGCAACTATTCCTATGTTATGTACCATTCTTGAATAAAATATTGTTTAAACTTCCATAGATAAAATGTTCAAAAGAACATAATTATTTGGTAGAACAAATGCAAATTCTCAATTTAATCTGATTAGTCCTACCTCGACATTAAGATCAGTTATTGTGGACCATGATGTACACGATAGTCCTACCTCGACATTAAGATCAGTTATTGTGGACCATGATGTATACACGATAGTCCTACCTCGACATTAAGATCAGTTATTGTGGATCATGATGTACACGATAGTCCTACCTCGACATTAAGATCAGTTATTGTGGATCATGATGTACACGATAGTCCTACCTCGACATTAAGATCAGTTATTGTGGACCATGATGTATACACGATAGTCCTACCTCGACATTAAGATCAGTTATTGTGGATCATGATGTACACGATAGTCCTACCTCGACATTAAGATCAGTTATTGTGGACCATGATGTATACACGATAGTCCTACCTCGACATTAAGATCAGTTATTGTGGACCATGATGTATACACGATAGTCCTACCTCGACATTAAGATCAGTTATTGTGGATCATGATGTACACGATAGTCCTACCTCGACATTAAGATCAGTTATTGTGGACCATGATGTATACACGATAGTCCTACCTCGACATTAAGATCAGTTATTGTGGATCATGATGTACACGATAGTCCTACCTCGACATTAAGATCAGTTATTGTGGACCATGATGTATACACGATTATCCTACCTCGACATTAAGATCAGTTATTGTGGACCATGATGTATACACGATAGTCCTACCTCGACATTAAGATCAGTTATTGTGGACCATGATGTACATACGATAGTCCTACCTCGACATTAAGATCAGTTATTGTGGATCATGATGTACATACGATAGTCCTACCTCGACATTAAGATCAGTTATTGATTATGTTGAGAAATTGAGGGTCAGCATAACCTGCAAGAAGATAACTTCCCGGGGTTAAGGGTCAGACGAGGCCAACTTCCCAGAGCTAAGAGTCAGACAAGGCCAACTTCCCGGGGTTAAGGGTCAGACGAGGCCAACTTCCCGGGGCTAAGAGTCAGACAAGGCCAACTTCCCGGGGTTAAGGGTCAGATGAGGCCAACTTCCCGGGGTTAAGGGTCAGATGAGGCCAACTTCCCGGGGTTAAGGGTCAGATGAGGCCAACTTCCCGGGGTTAAATCCTGCCTAAATTTGCTTGCAAAACCCTTTATGTTACACAGGGTTCATACTCACTGAGAATGAAAATTAAGGACATTCTAATGACTTGAAATGACTAATTTTGGGCAATTTAAGGACCATTAACCGGCATACGCTTTTCCAAAATTTGTAATACATAAACATAAATATATTCCAGCAGCAGGACATTTATACAGACATCATATTGTCAATACAGACACAGATCAGTAGAATATTTTGATTTATTTCTTAGCAAATCATATGCAAATTGGGAAACTTATAGACTCGTCTCAGTTCTCAGTTTTCCAGACAAATCGCGTAGAAAGCAGCTTACAGGCTAGGAAGCATTGCAACAGCATCATCTCAACAGATGCTTTACTCTAGTTCAGTAAATCAATAAGCACTCAATGATGCAGATTATTATGGAGAGTTCAGTATAGCTGTTACAGTAGACACTAATATCGCTCATGCGGAAACGAACATTTTATGTTAATTAGTTTATACAAATTTATTTTAGCGAAAACAAATTCTTACAACTTATATTAATCACTTTCGAGACTCATTCCTGATGGAATCCATCGCTACGAGGGAGAGAGAAGAGGCAACGTGGAATTTAAATGCCTTGCCTAAGGGCACAATCGTAATGGCTCCAGCGGAGCTCGAACTCCAGACCTTTCGCACCTGAAGCGAACGCGCATCCACTGCACTATCACGACTTCCACAAATTTTATTTTATGTTATTCATGAGGAATAATAACTGCCTCGCTTACCTCGTGTAATTCCTCTATCCTCGAGTAGACTTTACTGAACCTCGGCGAGCTAGAGGGGAAGCTATGGAACAACTGATCCTCCGAGTCATCAATGTCCGTGTCCTCCGTCTCCAGCTCATGGTTGAACCGGTCTGCACGTGCTGTAAATATACAATAAACCTCATGTACATAATGCATGTGCTGTAAATATACAATAAACCTCATGTACATAATGCATGTGCTGTAAATATACAATAAACCTCATGTACATAATGCACGTGCTGTAAATATACAATAAACCTCATGTACATAATGCACGTGCTGTAAATATACAATAAACCTCATGTACATAATGCACGTGCTGTAAATATACAATAAACCTCATGTACATAATGCAGTGCTGTAAATATACAATAAACCTCATGTACATAATGCACGTGCTGTAAATATACAATAAACCTCATGTACATAATGCACGTGCTGTAAATATACAATAAACCTCATGTACAAATGCAGTTTTTGTTGGTTTCAATAACCTCATGTACATAATGCAGTTTACAATAAACCCATATGTACATAATGCATGTCTGTAAATATACAATAAACCTCATGTACATAATGCACATGCTGTAAATATACAATAAACCTCATGTACATAATGCACATGCTGTAAATATACAATAAACCTCATGTACATAATGCACATGCTGTAAATATACAATAAACCTCATGTACATAATGCACATGCTGTTAAATGGTGGTGGACACAAGTGGGAGGTGGGTTTTTGTGTTGCCATAATGCAAATGATGATACATAGATTTACATTGCGCACTATGGTTCAATTAACAACATGGCGTCATTTTACCTTACGCTTATGGTGCTGTTTTTTTAATTAAATCCACATACATATGAACATCCACAATGAGGTTCCATGGGTAGGTGAGAACTGAGCACATGTTCCTACGTGACTGATAAACCTAGGGTGGAATGTAACAACATAATTTTGATGAAATCCCATGATGTATTTCCAGAGTTTTCAGTTACCAATAAGAAAAACTTGTCGTCTGCTATAATTATTTGAACTATTTATAGCATTTATTTTACCCAGCATGCAAAGAGCTAAATATTCTACTTACTATCAAAATAAGAAGTATCCTCCTCATCTGCCAGATCTGGAATAAACTCTGCCTTCCGTCTCAGAAGCCCATCCCAGTCCAGCCCATCAAAATATACATGATCTTTAACCTCTTGTGCGCCGCCCGCACCAAGTCGGTTCAACGGGTTGTGCAGGAGAAACTGGGTGATGAGATCCATGGCATCGTCTCGAACCTGCCACTCCTCTTCCTGGGGCCATTCTACGCCCTCTGTAACATATTGTAGTAAATGTAGTTTGTTTTGAATTGTGATTAGCTTTGTGATAACTCTAAAACTTACAAGTGTTGTTCCGTTCACCAATAAGTTTTTACAACATTAGATGAATCTCGATACTTCATTGCTGGTGGAAACAACCGCCATGAGGGAGAGAGAAGAGGAAATGTGGATTTAGGTGTCTTGCGGTGCCGAGGAGACTTAAGCACACAACCTCTCTGTTACATGGGCATGGTATGCATTAAACCACGGAGGCTCCACTATCCAAGGAGGGCATGGTATGCATTAAACCACGGAGGCTCCACTATCCAAGGAGGGCAAGGTATGCATTACACCACGGAGGCTCCACTATCCAAGGAGGGCATGGTATGCATTAAACCACGGAGGCTCCACTATCCAAGGAGGGCATGGTATGCATTAAACCACGGAGGCTCCACTATCCAAGGAGGGCATGGTATGCATTAAACCACGGAGGCTCCACTATCCAAGGAGGGCATGGTATGCATTAAACCACGGAGGCTCCACTATCCAAGGAGGGCATGGTATGCATTAAACCACGGAGGCTCCACTATCCAAGGAGGGCATGGTATGCATTAAACCACGGAGGCTCCACTATCCAAGGAGGGCAAGGTATGCATTACACCACGGAGGCTCCACTATCCAAGGCAAGGTATGCATTACACCACAGAGGCTCCACTATCCAAGGAGGGCAAGGTATGCATTACACCATGGAGGCTACAGTATCCAAGGCAAGGTATGCATTACACCACAGAGGCTCCACTATCAAAGGAGGGCAAGGTATGCATTACACCACAGAGGCTCCACTATCCAAGGCAAGGTATGCATTACACCATGGAGGCTACAGTATCCAAGGAGGGCAAGGTATGCATTACACCACAGAGGCTCCACTATCCAATGCACATGCTTTGTCCAATATGATATCTCTATGGTTACTATTCAGATATCTCCATGGTTACCACTCTGCTATTTGACCTTCAGCATACCGATGGGACGACTTGAATGACATTTCACAAGCCCTACTTTCTAGGAAAAATAAGAAATATATTACACATTTGTTATCTGCTCGTGTCGCCTACAGCATGCTGAAGTTTAAACAGTTGAAACTGCTGTATGAAATGAAAATCTATTTTCACTATTCTCTCAACAGCAAGTCCACATAAGGAGAGTTGCTAAAGCAAATACAATAACGGTTGACAACACTAGCAACTATTTACTCACCATTTATAACTTGAGAGAAGAGCTCTTCAGGAGAAACACCGAAGAATGGAGGACAGCCAACAAGAAACTCGTAGAGAATGATTCCCATAGACCACCAGTCTACTGGCTTACCTACAATAAATATAACAGAATGATTCACATAGACCACCAGTCTACTGGCTTACCTACAATAAATGTAGTAGGGTTAGTATTCTGGGGGATCAGATACACGTGTAATACCTATGAGTATAGATGGGGACGCCCAGAACAGATCTGATAGAGTAGATATAGAGGAGACCGAGAGAGAGTAGCTAGAGATGATGGTGAAGATGAAGATAGCAGGCACGATGCCAGTTGTGATAGAAGAGCTGTTAGTGTAGATGATGAGACCGAGGAGGTAGAAGGAGACTTAAGAGTGCAGAGAGGAGAAACGACATAGAGAAAGTGTTTAGCGAAATTCACATTGCTTCAGACTTGGATCAAGAGCAGGATACTAAGCTGAGAGATGTATTGGCAAAGCATGTTGAGATTTTCTCCAAGAGTGACACGGATATCGGCAACTGTGATTTGATCAAACACAGGATAGATCTCATAGATCCGATACCATTTAAACAGAGCCATCGATGCATAGCACCAGCTATGATAGAGGAGGTCCGGAAGCACTTACAGCAGCTTCTGGCAGCGAAGATCATTAGGAAGTCGAAGTCTCTATGGTCTTCGAATGTGGTGCTAGTGCGAAAGAAGAATGGCAAGTTGCGCATGTGTGTCGACTACCGGATGCTCAACAACAAGTCGGTGAAGGACGCGTATGCACTACCGAGAATCGAAGAAGTCTTCGACGTCCTTCACGGTGCCAAGTACTTCAGTACCATCGACATGAAGGCAGGGTACTACCAAGTCGAGCTCGAGGACACACACAAGGAGCGGACGGCATTCACAGTTGGCCCACTTGGCTTCTACGAGTACGAGAAAATGCCGTTTGGCCTAAGTAACTCGCCAGCCACTTACCAACGCCTGATGGAGGAATGTCTTGGAGACTACAATATGACGATCTGATCATATTCTCCAAGACCTACCAGCAACACATAGAGAGACTAGACCTGATAATGACGAGGCTATAGGAGTGCCAGTTGAAGCTATCATCAGAGAAGTGCTTCTTCCTACAGAAGAGAGTGAACTTCCTGGGTCACGTAGATAGTGAGAAGGGAATCGAGACTGACCCTGAGAAGATCGAGAAGATCAAGAATTGGCCACAACCGAGTAACTCTGATGAGCTACGGTCATATTTAGCATTTACCGGTTATTACCGAAGGTTTATAAAGGATTATTCGAAGTTGACGAAACCACTGTCAGACTTGTTGCCACCCACCTCGCAGAAGAAGTCCAGGCGTAAAGACCAGAAGAAGGAGTGGAGATGGACCTCCAATGAACAGCAGATCTTCGAAGACTTGAAGGAAATACTCACCTCGCCACCGGTTTTGGCGTATCCTGACTTTACCAAGAGCTTCGAATTGCATACCGACGTATCAACGATAGGACTCGGAGCTGTGCTATATCAGATGGTTGACAACAAGAAGCGAGTCATAGCGAGTAGAAGCTTGTCCAAGAGCGAGAAGAATTACCCGGCACATAAGCTAGAATTCTTGGCGTTGAAGTGGGCAGTCACAGACAAGTTCGCGGACTACCTGAAGCTGAACCATTTCATCGCCTTGACCGACAACAATCCATTGACCCACATACTTACCTCTGCAAAAGTAGACGCCACAGGTCAGCGATGGATTGCAGCCTTGGGTGAATACGATTTCGACATCATATACCGACCAGGCATCAGGAACGCTGACGCTGATGGGATGTCAAGATACCCGTATGAGAGATTAGAAGAGGATGGAGACATGGTGAAGATTGATGACCAGACTGTGAAAGCTATATGCAGCTCTGTGACTCCGAGCCCATACATAGAAGCGATTCCAGTTGGTAACATTAACATCATAGATGCGACAGAGACACCAGGATCTCCGATGGCGCAGATAGAGATGCGAGAGATCCGGAGAAGTCAACGAGAGGACCCTGTGATAGGCAGATGGACAAGAGCCACCATGGACAGAAGATTACCCAATATGAGACACCAGACCGATAAGTTAGATGTAATCATGAGAAAGAACTTCAAGTATTTTTCCATGAAGAGAGGCGTACTATACAGAGAAGTCAAGGAGGGAGAGAGTTCAATCACCCAGCTTGTTCTGCCAGCGATATATAGAGAAACTGCACTAAGTGGATTGCACGATGATATAGGACACCCAGGGAGAGATCGAACATGGTCGCTAGTGAGAGAACGATTCTTTTGGCCAGGGATGACTGCGGATATTGAACGGCATGTAAAGCAGTGCGGACGTTGCCTCCGGCGGAAGAGTAAGACCAACATGAAAGCACCATTGGTGAACATAGTGACAACCTACCCGTTAGAGCTCATTTGCATGGATTATATGAACTTGGAGCCATCCAAAGGAGGTACTTCAAACATCCTTGTGATAACGGACCATTTCACCAAGTTCGCCATGGCCATCCCTACCAGAAACCAGACAGCAGCTATCACCGCCAACGCCTTCTACGAGAATTTCATTCTTAATTATGGTATCCCCACCAAGATCCATTCAGATCAAGGCGCTAACTTCCAGTCGGAATTACTGAGGGAGGTGTGTAGACTCACTGGCATTGAGCAATCGAGGACTTCCATATACCATCCGATGGGAAACGGACAAACCGAGAGATTCAATCGCACATTACTTGCCATGTTAGGGACACTTGAGCCAGAGCAGAAGTGCGATTGGAAGAAATACGTCACGAACTTGGTCTACGCCTATAACGCAACGCCTCACGAGAGCACCAAAGTAGTGCCCTTTGAGCTGATGTTCGGCCGAAAACCAAGATTGCCCATATATTCCGTATTCCAGACTGATGTCAACAACGACCTGAATCAGTCTACAGTCACATACATCGCAGAGCTCAGGAAGCGGATGAAAACAACACAAGAGATAGTCAAGAGAACGACCGATAAGGCTAGAGAAACCCAGAAGTTACAATATGACAAGAAAGCAAAGGCAGTGAAGTTGACCATCGGCGACAAGGTGTTGGTTAAGATCGTTGCGTTCGAGGGTAAGCACAAGATTGCGGATAGGTTTGAGCAGGAGACATACGAAGTCATTAGACAACCTATAGAAAATATCCCAGTGTATGAGGTGCAAGCACCAGACGGGAAGGTGAAGAAGCTGCACAGGAACCATCTGTTGCCATTAGGATTCGTCGCTGATGAACCGGAACAGATGGCGAAGATTCCACCCATACCAAGACCCAGAAGAACTTTAGAGAGAGAAGTCGTTAGAGCACCGAGCACAGAGAAGACAGCTGCAACGAAGAACAGTGGTACCACTGAAGAGAGTAGAAACGAGGAGACGTCAGATGAAGAGTCATCAGATGACGAATCAGATACACTTGTAATACCTATGAGTATAATTGGGGACGCCCAGAACAGATCTGATAGAGTAGATATAGAGGAGACCGTGCAAGAGAGAGTAGCTAGAGATGATGGTGAAGATGAAGATAGCAGGCACGATGCCAGTTGTGATAGAAGAGCTGTTAGTGTAGATGATGAGACCGAGGAGGTAGAAGGAGACTTAGCTAGAAGGTGCTAGAGAAAACAACGACACTCTTGTGACTGCAGAAGATACAGAAGAGCATACAGACGAGAACAGGGATGAGGAGGATAGTGTTGATAGAGTTATACCGGATAGAGACAAAGAAGCAGAAGAAGTACCGCCGCCAGTTAGAAAATCAGGGCGAGCGAGGAAATTACCAGATAGATTTGATGCATATGTGATGAATACAGTACCGAGCAGACCAGTGATGAATACAGTACCGAGCAGACCAGTGATGAATACAGTACCGAGCAGACCAGTGATGAATGCAGTACCGAGCAGACCAGTGGATGAGAGATTACATACGTTAGATGCTCTCATGCACTCAGGTGTTTTTAATTCGTTGAATACGGAGATGACGACGATAATTTTAAATTCTGTCATGAAATAATTAGTATTATACTGTATTGCTATTATCCAGTCATGATATTGATTTTTTTTACCAGTTAGAAGTTAGACATTTTGAAAACTAGAACTTTTGACTAATAATGTACATACTTTTGTTTTTTCTAGTTTGCTGCAGTTTGTGTTAAGCACATGCATGTAGAAGCATTGAGGACAATGTTTGCAGTAAGAGGAGAAGAAGAGGCAGATATTATGTTTAATGTTGTTTTATTTATAGGTTCATAGAGAAGTTAATATATAATTTAAGGTGTTAGAATTAGATTATATTAATTAATAAGTTTGAATAGATTAGACTCAACAATAGCATGTCTTATACTAGATTTTGCTTAAGTGAATTAAATGTTGTAGTTATTAATGACTATAATATTGATGTTTATAGTAAATATGTTTTTGGTATTCTTTACAGATGCTAGTACAACTGTAGATGAGGGAGCAGGAGTGATGGGTTATTATATTAGATATTAAAAGTTAGTACTTAGAGTTAACTTATATTGGAATTAGTATTTTTTAGCTTATTTATGTGTATGTGTTGATTTATGGTTATGTATAAGCCAACAATCCTAAATTGTTGACTAGAGATATAATCTACTAATTAAAAGTGATTTCGATTCCTTTCAGTGTAAATGACGGGACGTCATTTCCCGGAGAGGGGGAGTATGTAGTAGGGTCCGTTTTAGCCTCCATACTTTAAACCAGTTATTCCTTGTAGATATACACGATGTGTAATGGTCAGTGAGACGCAACCGTGCGTAGCGAGTTTAACTCTAGGATATGTGTATGATCGTTATGTAGCGTGGTATTCCAAGGCAGTCACTTCCAATATCGTATGATAGTCGGACGTCTTTTATAAAGAGAGCATTTTATAATATAGTTAGAGAATAGAAGTCTTCAAAAGTATTATTCGTTGTCACCGGCACCAGTGAGTGAGTGGTTGAATGTGTAGCGGACGGTGGAGAATAGCGAGAAGTGTTACAGAGACTATATCTCTGCAACCAAAGCATTCGAGAGCCTTGTTGTCTACGGAGATCGAATAGAGTGATGAATCGTATAGGGTGTTGTCATTTTACTGATCCCCCAGAATACGAACCCTACCACATAAATATAACAAAATGATTCACATAGACCACCAGTCTACTGGCTTACCTACACTAAATATAATGATTCACATAGACCACCAGTCTACTGGCTTACCTACACTAAATATAATGATTCACATAGACCACCAGTCTACTGGCTTACCTACACTAAATATAATGATTCACATAGACCACCAGTCTACTGGCTTACCTACACTAAATATAATGATTCACATAGACCACCAGTCTACTGGCTTACCTACACTAAATATAATGATTCACATAGACCACCAGTCTACTGGCTTACCTACACTAAATATAATGATTCACATAGACCACCAGTCTACTGGCTTACCTACACTAAATATAATGATTCACATAGACCACCAGTCTACTGGCTTACCTACACTAAATATAATGATTCACATAGACCACCAGTCTACTGGCTTACCTACACTAAATATAATGATTCACATAGACCACCAGTCTACTGGCTTACCTACACTAAATATAATGATTCACATAGACCACCAGTCTACTGGCTTACCTACACTAAATATAATGATTCACATAGACCACCAGTCTACTGGCTTACCTACAATAAATATAATGATTCACATAGACCACCAGTCTACTGGCTTACCTACACTAAATATAACAGAATGATTCCCATAGACCACCAGTCTACTGGCTTACCTACAATAAATATAATGATTCACATAGACCACCAGTCTACTGGCTTACCTACAATAAATATAACAGAATGATTCCCATAGACCACCAGTCTACTGGCTTACCTACAATAAATATAACAGAATGATTCCCATAGACCACCAGTCTACTGGCTTACCTACAATAAATATAACAGAATGATTCCCATAGACCACCAGTCTACTGGCTTACCTACAATAAATATAACAGAATGATTCCCATAGACCACCAGTCTACTGGCTTACCTACAATAAATATAACAGAATGATTCCCATAGACCACCAGTCTACTGGCTTACCTACAATAAATATAACAGAATGATTCACATAGACCACCAGTCTACTGGCTTACCTACACTAAATATAATGATTCACATAGACCACCAGTCTACTGGCTTACCTACAATAAATATAATGATTCACATAGACCACCAGTCTACTGGCTTACCTACACTAAATATAACAGAATGATTCCCATAGACCACCAGTCTACTGGCTTACCTACAATAAATATAACAGAATGATTCCCATAGACCACCAGTCTACTGGCTTACCTACAATAAATATAATGATTCACATAGACCACCAGTCTACTGGCTTACCTACAATAAATATAACAGAATGATTCCCATAGACCACCAGTCTACTGGCTTACCTACAATAAATATAACAGAATGATTCCCATAGACCACCAGTCTACTGGCTTACCTACAATAAATATAACAGAATGATTCCCATAGACCACCAGTCTACTGGCTTACCTACAATAAATATAACAGAATGATTCCCATAGACCACCAGTCTACTGGCTTACCTACAATAAATATAACAGAATGATTCACATAGACCACCAGTCTACTGGCTTACCTACAATAAATATAATGATTCACATAGACCACCAGTCTACTGGCTTACCTACAATAAATATAACAGAATGATTCCCATAGACCACCAGTCTACTGGCTTACCTACAATAAATATAATGATTCACATAGACCACCAGTCTACTGGCTTACCTACAATAAATATAACAGAATGATTCCCATAGACCACCAGTCTACTGGCTTACCTACACTAAATATAATGATTCACATAGACCACCAGTCTACTGGCTTACCTACACTAAATATAATGATTCACATAGACCACCAGTCTACTGGCTTACCTACACTAAATATAATGATTCACATAGACCACCAGTCTACTGGCTTACCTACAATAAATATAATGATTCACATAGACCACCAGTCTACTGGCTTACCTACACTAAATATAATGATTCACATAGACCACCAGTCTACTGCTTACCTACATAAATATAATGATTCCCATAGACCACCAGTCTACTGGCTTACCTACATAAATATAATGATTCACATAGACCACCAGTCTACTGGCTTACCTACAATAAATATAATGATTCACATAGACCACCAGTCTACTGGCTTACCTACAATAAATATAATGATTCACATAGACCACCAGTCTACTGGCTTACCTACAATAAATATAACAGAATGATTCCCATAGACCACCAGTCTACTGGCTTACCTACAATAAATATAAACACCACAAGTGTACTTGCTTAATATTAAATTTACATACTTCTAGAAAGAAACAGAATATTTTATGCAACAGATTGTACACATGGTAGGTGGGGTAATTGGTTATGTAACAATTATGTACAATATATTCTTTCTTTCAAAATGAAATACCGACGGACTTAATATATCTACTGTCACTAATGCAGTTTCATTTCCCAGAGTACTTAAATGTACCATCAAACCGTTAAAGGAAAATTGAAGAATTTCGTTATAAAACTGTGACTGAACATACCATAACCCTGTCTAAGGATCACTTCAGGGGCTACATACTCCGGGGTCCCTTGAACCTGTTTGTCCTTGAACTGTTTATTGTCCTTATCCATCGTCCCTTCGTACAAATTTGTCGTCAAACTCATTAGTCCGATCTTAGACAAACCAAAGTCTGTCAACTTGATGTGTCCTGTAGCGGTAATCAGCAGATTGTCCGGCTTAAGATCTCTATGAACAATACCATAACTGTGGAGGTATTCCAAAGCTAACACAGTTTCGGCAAAATATAATCTCGCAAGATCGAACGGCAGTGCTCCAGAATGTTTCAAAAGTGTTGCGCAATCTCCGCCTTCAACATATTCCATCACCATGCATAGGTGGCGCTTTGTTTCAAAGCTACACCACATGCTCACAACAAATGGATTATCTGCAAATGTTAACACGTCTCTTTCCGTGAATACTTGCTCCGTTAGATTTCGTAATATCAGGTTCTGTTTGCAGATCTTCTTCATGGCGAACCTCTGCGTTGTCTCCCTGTGCCTCACCAAATACACGGCACTGAAACGCAAGTACACAACAACTTAGTAGCATTCTATACGAGGGATATCTTTCAATGACAACTTAGTAGCAATCTATACGAGGGATGGCTTTCAATGACAACTTAGTAGCAATCTATATGAGGGATATCTTTCAATGACAACTTAGTAGCAATCTATACGAGGGATGGCTTTCAATGACAACTTAGTAGCACTCTATATGAGGGATATCTTTCAATGACAACTTAGTAGCATTCTATACGATGGATGGCTTTCAATGACAACTTAGTACCAATCTATATGAGGGATGGCTTTCAATGACAACTTAGTACCAATCTATACGAGGGATGGCTTTCAATGACAACTTAGTAGCAATCTATATGAGGGATATCTTTCAATGACAACTTAGTAGCAATCTATACGAGGGATGGCTTTCAATGACAACTTAGTACCATTCTATATGAGGGATGGCTTTCAATGACAACTTAGTAGCATTCTATACGAGGGATGGCTTTCAATGACAACTTAGTACCAATCTATATGAGGGATGGCTTTCAATGACAACTTAGTAGCAATCAATACGAGGGATATCTTTCAATGACAACTTAGTAGCATTCTATATGAAGGATATCTTTCAATGACAACTTAGTAGCAATCTATATGAGGGATATCTTTCAATGACAACTTAGTAGCATTCTATACGAAGGATGGCTTTCAATGACAACTTAGTACCAATCTATATGAGGGATGGCTTTCAATGACAACTTAGTAGCAATCTATACGAGGGATGGCTTTCAATGACAACTTAGTAGCAATCTATATGAGGGATATCTTTCAATGACAACTTAGTAGCAATCTATACGAGGGATGGCTTTCAATGACAACTTAGTACCAATCTATATGAGGGATGGCTTTCAATGACAACTTAGTACCAATCTATATGAGGGATGGCTTTCAATGACAACTTAGTAGCATTCTATACGAGGGATGGCTTTCAATGACAACTTAGTACCAATCTATATGAGGGATGGCTTTCAATGACAACTTAGTAGCAATCTATATCAGGGATATCTTTCAATGACAACTTAGTAGCAATCTATACGAGTGATATCTTTCAATGACAACTTAGTAGCATTCTATATGAAGGATATCTTTCAATGACGACTTAGTAGCAATCTATATGAAGGATGGCTTTCAATGACAACTTAGTAGCAATCTATATGAAGGATATCTTTCAATGACAACTTAGTAGCATTCTATATGAAGGATATCTTTCAATGACAACATAGTAGCAATATATGAAGGATATCTTTCAATGACAACGTAGTAGCATTCTATACGAGGGATAGCTTTCAATGACAACTTAGTAGCAATATATACGAGGGATAGCTTTCAATGACAACTTAGTAGCATTCTATACGAGGGATAGCTTTCAATGACAACTTAGTAGCAATCTATATGAGGGATATCTTTCAATGACAACTTAGTAGCAATCTATACGAGGGATAGCTTTCAATGACAACGTAGTAGCAATCTATACGACGGATAGCTTTCAATGACAACTTAGTAGCAATCTATACGAGGGATATCTTTCAATGATAACTTAGTAGCAATCTATACGAGGGATAGCTTTCAATGATAACTTAGTAGCAATCTATATGAGGGATGGCTTTCAATGACAACTTAGTAGCAATCTATACGAGGGATATCTTTCAATGACAGCGTAGTAGCAATCTATACGAGGGATATCTTTCAATGACAACTTAGTAGCAATCTATACGAGGGATGGCTTTCAATGACAACTTAGTAGCAATCTATACGAGGGATATCTTTCAATGACAATGTAGTAGCAATCTATACGAGGGATGGCTTTCAATGACAACTTAGTAGCAATCTATACGAGGGATAGCTTTCAATGACAACTTAGTAGCAATCTATACGAGGGATAGCTTTCAATGACAACTTAGTAGCAATCTATACGAGGGATAGCTTTCAATGACAACTTAGTAGCAATCTATACGAGGGATATCTTTCAATGACAATGTAGTAGCAATCTATACGAGGGATGGCTTTCAATGACAACTTAGTAGCAATCTATATGAGGGATAGCTTTCAATGACAACTCAGTAGCAATCTATATGAGGGATGGCTTTCAATGACAACTTAGTAGCAATCTATACGAGGGATAGCTTTCAATGACAACTTAGTAGCAATCTATACGAGGGATAGCTTTCAATGACAACTTATAGTAGCAATCTATACGAGGGATAGCTTTCAATGACAACGTAGTAGCAATCTATACGAGGGATGGCTTTCAATGATAACTTAATACAATATTCCAGGCCCATAGCCACACTGAGGTTAAAATTGCCAAAGCCAAAAAAGAATTTAAAAAAATAAATAAAATGCCAAAAATATACCTTTGCTGTATAAAATGTTGACTCCTAGAGATTTGAACGGTCAGTACATCTATACTCATTAAATCAGAAAACGCAGGAAATCGCTTTTATACCCCAACAATTTTAAGGAGCTACATGCTCCTGGACAACCCCCTCCTAGATTGCCTCGGTTGAAATTTGCCTCTGGCTACGGTACTGTATCATATACTCACGCATATGCCCCATTACTGATCAGCTTAATTGTGTTGAAGTCTTCCTCACAAGCTGCCCGTTCCTTTCTACGAACATCCTGTCCATCATCAATATCAGAGTGCACAAGAGACGTGTCTTTCAAACTTTTATCAACAGCGGCACTCTCTCTGCTCTCCATCTCAAGTTCTGAAACAAACATACCGGTGATATTGGGAATTAATAATACTAGTAAAGGGCATTAACTCTGGTGCTACCGAGTCATAAAATTCCACCCATTGGTTACTGAGACGTGGCTCTGGACAGAAATTTGGGGATTTGTTTTGTCAATTAAAGGGCAATAACTGTGGTGTTACACATGCACGGACGGACACATGGATGATGTTAAATCAATATTTCTTGGCAGAGTTCCAGCAGGGAGAACAATACCAGTAATGTAATGAAACAATAAAGAGATATTGTGAAATATTACCATGAATATTGTGAAATATTACCATGAATATTGTGAAATATTACCATGAATATTGTGAAATATTACCATGAATATTGTGAAATATTACCATTAATATTGTGAAATAATTTGGCTACAAGAAAAAAAGCCAGGGCTTGAACCAACGGTGGTAATGAATGCCCTTAGGCCAGACACTCAATTGCACTCAATTGCCTCTTCTCTCCCCCTCATGGGGTTGGATTGCATCAGGAAAGAGGTCTCAAGAGCAATTAGTATAAACTTATAAGATCTTCGCAATTGTGCTAAAATAGAATTTGCATAATTCCTAAAATCTAATCATGGAAAATGTCCATGAAGTTTACAATATCTGTCCTGATTGTTAAACTGATTACGTGCAAGAGTCTTCCTGTACGTCAGATGTGCTTTCATCATATAGATGTAGATTACAAATATGTAAACAACAGCACAAACGCTGCAACCACATTCGTCTAGCCACAACGATATTAGTGATCGGCAATCCCCAGTTACACTGTTAACAAGCACACAACATTGAACGACGTAACTAACATATTTTGATGTTGTGTGCTTGTTTATGCTGCAACTTTAAACTTTATTTATTTTACAACGATTGCGATGCATGTTTTAACAACTTATATTAATCACTCTCGTTGGCTCGGATGAAAGTGTATATGTTCATGTGGGCGGAAACCGGAGTACCCAGAAAAAACCCACCTGTCCGATCTGGCAACCATCTCACACGAGCCCCGCTGGAGCCGGTACGATTGTGCCCTTAGGCAAGGCATTTAAATTCCACATTGCCTCTTCTCTCTCCCTCATGGCGATGGATTCCATCAGGAATGAGGTCTCGAGAGTGATTAATATAAGTTGTAATAACTTGTTTCGCAATCGAGCTAAATTGCGCTAATTGGACAGCCTTAATATTAGCAACTTAATATACCTCATTCTCTTCACAGTCAACTTCGACAGTTTTCACAGAGGTTAGGGAGTGGACATTTCTCCAGATATTTGTCTGTGTATATATATTTATTTATATCGCAGTAATCTAGTGTAAGGGAGTGTGTGGACTGGTAAAGCACTGACTATGACAGGCCCACAGAGATGACCTCGTAGAGGCTGTCACAGACATCCACATACACACTGCTTGGGAGATACTTAATATCATAATGTTTGTATTATATAACTCTAGCATTCAAGGGCATACACTACAGTATTATATAACTCTAGCATTCAAGGGCATACACTACAGTATTATATAACTCTAGCATTCAAGGGCATACACTACAATATTATATAACTCTAGCATTCAAGGGCACACACTACAGTATTATATAACTCTAGCATGCAAGGACATACACTACAGTATTATATAACTCTAGCATTCAAGGGCATACACTACAGTATTATATAACTCTAGCATTCAAGGGCATATACTACAGTATTATATAACTCTAGCATTCAAGGGCATACACTACAGTATTATATAACTCTAGCATTCAAGGGCATACACTACAGTATTATATAACTCTAGCATTCAAGGGCACACACTACAGTATTATATAACTCTAGCATTCAAGGGCATACACTACAGTATTATATAACTCTAGCATGCAAGGACATACACTACAGTATTATATAACTCTAGCATTCAAGGGCATACACTACAGTATTATATAACTCTAGCATTCAAGGGCATACACTACAGTATTATATAACTCTAGCATTCAAGGGCATACACTACAGTATTATATAACTCTAGCATTCAAGGACACACACTACAGTATTATATAACTCTAGCATTCAAGGGCATACACTACAGTATTATATAACTCTAGCATGCAAGGACATACACTACAGTATTATATAACTCTAGCATTCAAGGACACACACTACAGTATTATATAACTCTAGCATTCAAGGGCATACACTACAGTATTATATAACTCTAGCATGCAAGGACATATACTACAGTATTATATAACTCTAGCATTCAAGGACACACACTACAGTATTATATAACACTAGCATTCAAGGACACATTATCATACTGTAGAACATGCCCCCCCCCCCCATGGAGAGAGACGTGATTAGCCTGCTTCCTTCTTTGCATAACGTAATTATTCTATAAATACACTTTTGGGATGTGGAGAATTCACCGTAGAAATTAGACAATGTTCGCATGATTGCGAGGGATTAACCCGTAACCTGCCAATCACGACTAAGGTCGCTTGGCACTTGCTATTTGCTATTCGGAGAGTGGAGCTAAAACACTTGACTGAATAGCAAACAACATAGATCCTGATCAGACACGTCGATACGCAATGCCGCATCTGATCTGTATCCATATTGTTTGCACATTCCGTTCAATTTATTAGGCAGGTTAAGTGTTAAAGTTCATGACTTTGTAAGAACTGGTGAAGGATTCACTGTCAAATTCTGTCAAGCTTGCCCGAGGAAGATGGTTGTACATTGGTCCCAGACTGATACACTACCCGGAGTGGCACCTGGGGTCCCAGACTGTGCATGATACACTACCCGGAGTGGCACCTGGTGTCCCAGACTGTGCATGATACACTACCTGGAGTGGCACCTGGGGTCCCAGACTGTGCATGATACACTACCGGGAGTGGCACCTGGTGTCCCAGACTGTGTATGATACACTACCCGGAGTGGCACCTGGGGTCCCAGACTGCATGATACACTACCTTAAGTGGCACCTGGGGTCCCAGACTGTGCATTATACACTACCCTGAGTGGCACCTGGGGTCCCAGACTGATACACTACCCGGAGTGGCACCTGGGGTCCCAGACTGATACACTATCCGGAGTGGCACCTGGGATCCCAGACTGATACACTATCCGGAGTGGCACCTGGGATCCCAGACTGATACACTATCCGGAGTGGCACCTGGGGTCCCAGACTGTGCATGATACACTACCCGGAGTGGCACCTGGTGTCCCAGACTGATACACTACCCGGAGTGGCACCTGGGGTCCCAGACTGTGCATGATACACTACCCGGAGTGGCACCTGGGATCCCAGACTGTGCATGATACACTACCCGGAGTGGCCCCTGGTGTCCCAGACTGTGTATGATACACTACCAGGAGTGGCCCCTGGTGTCTAACCCTACAACATAAATAGTGGAAGGTCCGAGCACCATAGCATGCATTCGGGTAAATCGACTGCTACAATAGAAACAATACATACAATTCTAGAGTCAGCAAGGTACTGATTGGCTGACACGTACCTTCGAGAGGGTCTCTGTTGAGCCCGAGTTTACTGATAATATATCGAGGGATATCTTTTATCGACTGTTTCGCTTTGCCCTCAGCTGCCTCCAATAGCTGGTAAAACTCCTCCGGATCAAACTCCTGAATACAAAATAGTAAATATAGCCAAACATGCATTAAAAACCACCGATAAACAAAGATCAACACGATCAAAGACCTTGGACAAAGACCACCCTGGACAAAGACCACCCTGGACAAAGACAACCCTGGACAAAGACCACCCTGGACAAAGACAACCCTGGACAAAGACCACCCTGGACAAAGACAACCCTGGACAAAGACAACCCTGGACAAAGACAACCCTGGACAAAGACCACCCTGGACAAAGACAACCCTGGACAAAGACCACCCTGGACAAAGACCACCATGGACAAAGACCACCATGGACAAAGACCCCCTGGACAAAGACCACCCTGGACAAAGACAACCCTGGACAAAGACCATCCTGGACAAAGACCATCCTGGACAAAGACCCCTGGACAAAGACCACCCTGGACAAAGACAACCCTGGACAAAGACCACCCTGGACAAAGACCACCCTGGACAAAGACCACCCTGAACAAAGACCACCATGGACAAAGACCACCCTGGACAAAGACCACCCTGGACAAAGACCACCCTGGACAAAGACCACCCTGAACAAAGACCACTCTGGATAAAGACCACCCTGGACAAAGACCACCCTGGACAAAGACCACCCTGGACAAAGACCACCCTGGACAAAGACCACCCTGGACAAAGACCACCCTGGATAAAGACCACCCTGGACAAAGGCCACCCTGGATAAAGACCACCCTGGACAAATACCCCCTGGACAAAGACCACCCTGGACAAAGACCACCCTGGACAAAGACCACAATCATTCATGTTTCTCTGTCCTGCACAGTCCCGTACTTATTCCAGAGGTATTCTAGACACCTACGTTTGGAAGTCCGTCAAAATTAAAAATATTATTTAATTTATGTTAATAAAAATACAAAATGATGCACAATTTCAAACAAAAATCATCTACAACAATTTTTTATTGAAAGGCAAGTAATGACTCTTTAACAACAAACAAATTTAGCAAGTTTTTCAAACAACAAATTACCGACAAATATTTTAACGTCAGCTATATAGTATTGTACACTTAAAATGAATCAGTTCTTTACAAACTGCCAAACCATAAACCTGTCTCAGCCACAGGGACACGTTTGGGGTACTAGTATATATATTTAAGTACAGGGAATCTACTCTGTGAGATGTCAGATTTCGCATCGATCAGTAAAATGGCCATATCTGAAACAATTTTGTACAAAGCTGTCCAAATATAACGCCTATCCCGAGTCTTTATATTGGTCTTCAAATAAAACACAACTTTAAGCTGCATGCATGTATACTTTGCAAACAATTGCCACATACATTTGCCATAGCAGGTCACATTTCCATACTAGGACACGGGTTCTGTCAGCAACAACAAAAAATCTTCGACGGGAGAGTTTTAACTGTGAATAACATTATCAATAAAATGTGTTTCCACTAACGTGTAGGTTTATTCGGCAAAAATGTACGTCAAAAAGAGATTTCGTAGCATTTTCAATTTGTTTTGAAAATTTCTAAAGCGGCGCAATTCGCGTTGAAACCAGCGTTGAAACGAGCGTTCTGATTGGATTATTAGAATGTAACAAGATGTTTTTTATATATGAAGAACAATCATAATCCAATCAGAACGCTCGTTTCAACGCGAATTGCGCCGCTTTAGAATTTTTCAAAACAAATTGAAAATGCTACGAAATCTCTTTTTGACGTACATTTTTGCCGAATAAACATACAGGTTAGTGGAAACACATTTTATTGATAATGTTATTCACAGTTAAAACTCTCCCGTCGAAGATTTTTATTTGTTGCTGACAGAACCCGTGTCCTAGTATGGAAATGTGACCTGCTATGGCCAATGTCTGTGGCAATTGTTTGCAAAGTATACATGCATGCAGCATAAAGTTGTGTTTTATTTGAAGAACAATATAAAGACTCGGAATAGGCGTTATATTTGGACAGCTTTGTACAAAATTGTTTCAGATAGGGCCATTTTACTGATCGATGCGAAATCTGACATCCCACAGAGTAGAATCCCTGTACTTAAATATATATACTAGTACCCACAAACGTGCCGAATCCCTGTGGTCTCAGCCTCCTTCTAACCATTGCAGAGCTGGATTGTTAATTTAGGAGAAATCTACACCATTATGAAAACTCCTCCAAACCGAAAACCCCTCTAAACTGAAAACCCCTCCAAACCAAAACCCCCTCCAAACTGAAAACTCGTCTAAACCGAAAACCCCATCTAACCGAAAACCCCTCCAAACCGAAAACCCCTCTAAACCAAAAACCCCTCTAAACCGAAAACCCCTCTAAACCAAAAACCCCTCCAAACCAAAATCCCGTCTAAACCAAAAAAAACTCTAAACCGAAAACCCCTCTAAATAAAAAAACCCCTCTATAAACCAAAAACCCCTCTAAACCGAAAACTCTAAACTGAAGTCATTTTATGGTTGCCCATATGAGCGACGCCTCCTGAAGATATTAGTCATTTTAGATGATGGAGGATAGTGCAATAATACAGACAGAGACCAATTCCAGAGTCTCCTCTGGTTATTTTACGTGCACGGTGTTCAGCACCGACACGAGACATCGGTTTAAAGTTCCATCTGAAAGAATGTTAATTTTATTAGGGTCAGACGGGTGAATGGAACCTGCGATCCCTGGATTCCCAGTCCAATGTGTTAACCACTGGACACGAATAATTAATATGACTTAATATGTTGAGACAAACCCATTTTTAAAAAAGTGCCATTAAATTACCAAACATTCGAGAAGTCGTGAAGGTCGTGAGATAATGAGCAACATCTTCTTAATGAGAGGATACATGAACGTCTCCGCAGCTCTCTCCTGTGCCTACAAAACAAGGACAGTAATGGGTAGATACATGAACGTTTACACAGCTCTCTCCTGCGCCTACAAAACAAGGACAATAATGGGTAGATACATGAACGTCTCCGCAGCTCTCTCCTGTGCCTACAAAACAAGGACAGTAATGGGTAGATACATGAACGTCTCCGCAGCTCTCTCCTGCTCCTACAAAACAAGGACAGTAATGGGTAGATACATGAACGTTTACACAGCTCTCTCCTATGCCTACAAAACAAGGACAGTAATGGGTAGATACATGAACGTTTACACAGCTCTCTCCTGTGCCTACAAAACAAGGACAGTAATGGGTAGATACATGAACGTTTACACAGCTCTCTCCTGTGCCTACAAAACAAGGACAGTAATGAGTAGATACATGAACGTCTCCGCAGCTCTCTCCTGCGCCTACAAAACAAGGACAGTAATGAGTAGATACATGAACGTCTCCGCAGCTCTCTCCTGCGCCTACAAAACACGGACAGTAATGGGTAGATACATGAACGTCTCCGCAGCTCTCTCCAGTGCCTACAAAACAAGGACAGTAATGGGTAGATACATGAACGTCTCCGCAGCTCTCTCCTGCGCCTACAAAACAAGGACAGTAATGGGTAGATACATGAACGTCTCCGCAGCTCTCTCCTGCGCCTACAAAACAAGGACAGTAATGGGTAGATACATGAACGTCTCCGCAGCTCTCTCCTGTGCCTACAAAACAAGGACAGTAATGGGTAGATACATGAACGTCTCCGCAGCTCTCTCCTGTGCCTACAAAACAAGGACAGTAATGGGTAGATACATGAACGTTTACACAGCTCTCTCCTGTGCCTACAAAACAAGGACAGTAATGGGTAGATATATGAACGTCTCCGCAGCTCTCTCCTGTGCCTACAAAACAAGGACAGTAATGAGTAGATACATGAACGTCTCCGCAGCTCTCTCCTGCGCCTACAAAACAAGGACAGTAATGGGTAGATACATGAACGTTTACACAGCTCTCTCCTGTGCCTACAAAACAAGGACAGTAATGGGTAGATACATGAACGTCTCCGCAGCTCTCTCCTGTGCCTACAAAACAAGGACAGTAATGAGTAGATACATGAACGTCTCCGCAGCTCTCTCCTGTGCCTACAAAACAAGGACAGTAATGGTTAGATACATGAACGTTTACACAGCTCTCTCCTGTGCCTACAAAACAAGGACAGTAATGGGTAGATACATGAACGTCTCCGCAGCTCTCTCCTGCGCCTACAAAACAAGGACAGTAATGGGTAGATACATGAACGTCTCCGCAGCTCTCTCCTGCGCCTACAAAACAAGGACAGTAATGGGTAGATATATGAACGTCTCCGCAGCTCTCTCCTGTGCCTACAAAACAAGGACAGTAATGAGTAGATACATGAACGTCTCCGCAGCTCTCTCCTGCGCCTACAAAACAAGGACAGTAATGGGTAGATACATGAACGTTTACACAGCTCTCTCCTGTGCCTACAAAACAAGGACAGTAATGGGTAGATACATGAACGTCTCCGCAGCTCTCTCCTGTGCCTACAAAACAAGGACAGTAATGAGTAGATACATGAACGTCTCCGCAGCTCTCTCCTGTGCCTACAAAACAAGGACAGTAATGGTTAGATACATGAACGTTTACACAGCTCTCTCCTGTGCCTACAAAACAAGGACAGTAATGGGTAGATACATGAACGTCTCCGCAGCTCTCTCCTGTGCCTACAAAACAAGGACAGTAATGAGTAGATACATGAACGTCTCCGCAGCTCTCTCCTGTGCCTACAAAACAAGGACAGTAATGGTTAGATACATGAACGTTTACACAGCTCTCTCCTGTGCCTACAAAACAAGGACAGTAATGGGTAGATACATGAACGTCTCCGCAGCTCTCTCCTGTGCCTACAAAACAAGGACAGTAATGAGTAGATACATGAACGTCTCCGCAGCTCTCTCCTGTGCCTACAAAACAAGGACAGTAATGGTTAGATACATGAACGTTTACACAGCTCTCTCCTGTGCCTACAAAACAAGGACAGTAATGAGTAGATACATGAACGTCTCCGCAGCTCTCTCCTGTGCCTACAAAACAAGGACAGTAATGGGTAGATACATGAACGTCTCCGCAGCTCTCTCCTATGCCTACAAAACAAGGACAGTAATGGGTAGATACATGAACGTCTCCGCAGCTCTCTCCTGTGCCTACAAAACAAGGACAGTAATGGGTAGATACATGAACGTCTCCGCAGCGCCTACAAAACAAGGACAGTAATGGGTAGATACATGAACGTCTCCGCAGCGCCTACAAAACAAGGACAATATCAAGCTGTACCAGGTCAGAACAATTTCCCCTAGAGAGTTTGATTCTCTGTTGTTTGCTTGTGTTGCCTGCATCAGCACCAATTTGGGCTATATCACCGGCGGGCAGTTTACTTAACAACACCTTTCCTGGGAAGTCTCCATCGGTTAACCAGTACTTGGTGCACAAACCTCCGTAAGAAACTGCCAACTTATTCATATAAACAGACACGGCCTGATCAACCAATTTGTATCATACTCTCTTGGCCGGCTGCTTAAAGACCGGTTTGAATGAACTACCATATTTACTCTAAAGTCTTGGGAGACATTTAAGTAATTAGCATTTTCAAATTTACATTAACCTCAATTCTAGGAATTACAATGAGGTCATAAATATGGTAGAAAAACAAGTAACATACGTCTTTGAGCAGTTTTTCAAGACTGTCGGACAGCTCATAGAAGTAGGTGCTAGTGATGAGTTTGTCCCGGGACTTCTCGAGACAGTCCTTGGCTAGCTCCATGACTTGGTGGAGGAGGAAGCTGGAGATGGCGTCACACTCGTACTCGTTGTGGATGAGGTGGCAGTGGTCGAGGAACTGCTGCAGCCGCTCCTCCATCTGGGCCGTAGCCTGTAATATATACAATGATGCTATGGTTGTGGGCCGTAGCCTGTAACATATTCAATGATGCTATGGTTGTGGGCCGTAGCATGTAATATATACAATGATGCTATGGTTGTGGGCCGTAGCCTGTAATATATACAATGATGCTATGGTTGTGGGCAGTAGCCTGTAACATATTCAATGATGCTATGGTTGTGGGCCGTAGCCTGTAACATATTCAATGATGCTATGGTTGTGGGCCGTAATATATTCAATGATGCTATGGTTGTGGGCCGTAATATATTCAATAATGCTATGGTTGTGGGCCGTAATATATACAATGATGCTATGGTTGTGGGCCGTAATATATTCAATGATGCTATGGTTGTGGGCCGTAATATATTCAATGATGCTATGGTTGTGGGCCGTAACATATTCAATGATGCTATGGTTGTGGGCTGTAATATATTCAATGATGCTATGGTTGTGGGCCGTAATATATTCAATAATGCTATGGTTGTGGGCCGTAATATATACAATGATGCTATGGTTGTGGGCCGTAATATATTCAATGATGCTATGGTTGTGGGCCGTAATATATTCAATGATGCTATGGTTGTGGGCCGTAACATATTCAATGATGCTATGGTTGTGGGCTGTAGCCTGTAACATATTCAGTGATGCTATGGTTGTGGGCTGTAGCCTGTAACATATTCAATGATGCTATGGTTGTGGGCCGTAGCCTGTAACATATTCAATGATGCTATGGTTGTGGGCCGTAGCCTGTAATATATACAATGATGCTATGGTTGTGGGCCGTAGCCTGTAACATATTCAATGATGGTATGGTTGTGGGCTGTAGCCTGTAACATATTCAATGATGCTATGGTTGTGGGCTGTAGCCTGTAATATATACAATGATGCTATGGTTGTGGGTCGTAATATATACAATGATGTTATGGTTGTGGGTCGTAATATATACAATGATGTTATGGTTGTGGGCCGTAGCCTGTAATACATACAATGATGCTATGGTTGTGGGCCGTAGACTGTAATATATACACTGATGCTATGGTTGTGGGCCGTAGCCTGTAACATATACAGTGATGCTATGGTTGTGGGCCATAGCCTGTAACATATTCAATGATGCTATGGTTGTGGGCCGTAGCCTGTAACATATTCAATGATGCTATGGTTGTGGGCCGTAGCCTGTAATATATACAATGATGCTATGGTTGTGGGCCGTAGCCTGTAACATATTCAATGATGCTATGGTTGTGGGCCGTAGCCTGTAACATATTCAATGATGCTATGGATGTGGGCCGTAGCCTGTAACATATTAAATGATGCTGTGGGCCGTAGCCTGTAACATATTCAATGATGCCATGGTTGTGGGCCGTAGACTGTAATATATACAATGATGCTATGGTTGTGGGCCGTAGACTGTAACATATTCAATGATGCTATGGTTGTGGGCCGTAGACTGTAACATATTCAATGATGCTATGGTTGTGGGCCGTAGCCTGTAATATATTCAATGATGTTATGGTTGTGGGCCGTAGCATGTAATATATACAATGATGCTATGGTTGTGGGACGTAGCCTGTAATATATACAATGATGCTATGGTTGTGGGCCGTAGCCTGTAACATATACAATGATGCTATGGTTGTGGGCCGTAGACTGTAATATATACAATGATGCCATGGTTGTGGGCCGTAGCCTGTAACATATACAATGATGCTATGGTTGTGGGCCGTAGCCTGTAACATGTTCAATGATGCTATGGTTGTGGGCCGTAGCCTGTAATATATTCAATGATGCTATGGTTGTGGGACATAGCCTGTAACATATTCAGTGATGCTATGGTTGTGGGCATATGAATTATAGTTTTATATTTCTACTTTAACAAACTACCTCTTGGAAGTTGTGATAGTGCAGTGTTAGCGCGTTCGAGTCGAGTGCAAAAGGAAGATTGTGGCCTTAGGCAAGGCATTTAAATTCCACGTTGCCTCTTCTCTCTCTCCCTCGTGGCGATGGACTCCATCAGGAATGAGGTCTCGAAAGTGATTAATATAAGTTGTAAGAACTTGTTTCATATAAACTAACCCTAATCCTAAAACTAACCAATACACTAAAACAAACCCTAACCCTAGATGGGGGATGTTGTCCTCCCGTGCACTAAAACAAACCCTAACCCTAGATGGGGGATGTTGTCCTCCCGTGCACTAAAACAAACCCTAACCCTAGATGGGGGATGTTGTCCTCCCGTGCACTAAAACAAACCCTAACCCTAGATGGGGGATGTTGTCCTCCCGTGCACTAAAACAAACCCTAACCCTAGATGGGGGATGTTGTCCTCCTGTGTTCAAAAACATATGGGAATTATGTCCATATCCCCGTTTGTATTTTATTAGCAGAAGGAAACCCCAAAGTTCCCATCCAAGGTTATGTCTTCATAATCTAAACACAGTACAACCAGGAACCAAACACAGTACAACCAGGAACCAATGTATCACACATGGGAACCAACATGTGAAGCTGGTACCTACCTTAGGAAACCTCTCTTTGTACACGCTATTCATGAGTACGATCTCGGAATCTCCACCAGGTGATCGACCAGGACTACTGAAATATGAAAAACACAGAAATTATCTTCAAGTTAAGTTTATTTTGCAGTTAATTTGCATTACAACAATAGGCTCTACTGAGCTGTTCATATTTGTATCTTGGCTTTTGGAGATTAAAGTCGCATCAACAGCTTATGTCATATGGCAACTCTCCAGCTATTATTGGTGGAGGCAGACCCTGTGTGCCCCTCCGAGAGGCATTTCAGGCACAGCACCCAGGTAGAATCACCGACCTACCGCAAGCCAGCTGGATAGCTTACTCACATGAAATAATTCTACACCTATAGTGGGATTCGAACCAGCAGCGGTGAGGGGCAAGTGATTTGAAGTCAATGACCGTAACAACTCGGCCACAGGGTCCCTAATGAGCTGTTCATACTACTGCGTCGTAGTTCTAGCATGGAACGTTGCTTCAGTGCCTCTAAGCTAAGAATAGTGTGGATTTATGGGAAAGATGGCCGTTAGTGGACAGGCATTGCTTGTTTAGTATCACAATATCAGTTCTTTACCAGGAATAAATATGTCACAAGGTCAAATTTAAAGAAAGAACTTTAAAACAACATTTCCTCTGAACTTAATGGTCAGAATTTGATCAAACTTCACATCTAGCGACATACCAATGACATTTACTAATATGGCTTGAAATATATATTAAGCATGTAAGGCTATTAGGGTATGTTCTCCGATCCCGGCTATTAGGGGATGTTCTCCGATCCCGGCTATTAGGGGATGTTCTTCGATCCTGGCTATTAGGGGATGTTCTCCGATCCTGGCTATTAGGGGATGTTCTCCGATCCCGGCTATTAGGGGATGTTCTTCGATCCTGGCTATTAGGGGATGTTCTCCGATCCCGGCTATTAGGGGATGTTCACCGATCCTGGCTATTAGGGGATGTTCTCCGATCCCGGCTATTAGGGGATGTTCTCCGATCCCGGCTATTAGGGGATGTTCACCGATCCTGGCTATTAGGGGATGTTCTCCGATCCCGGCTATTAGGGGATGTTCTCCGATCCCGGTTATTAGGGTATGTTCTCCGATCCTGGCTATTAGGGGATGTTCTCCGATCCCGGCTATTAGGGGATGTTCACCGATCCTGGCTATTAGGGGATGTTCTCCGATCCCGGCTATTAGGGGATGTTCTCCGATCCTGGCTATTAGGGGATGTTCTCCAATCCATACTAGTGACTGGACGAAAAAAATAAATGGGGTTCCCACTTTATGGGGCCCGGATATTTGTTTTTCTATACTGTTTGAAATGTCTCAGTACATAAAAGAAATAGGTTACTAGGTCAAATCCACGATAATATCAACACAATCACAACAACAATAGTTTCATTAACCCTTAAATTGCTAAATAAATTCGAAGGAATGTGCAAATAAAATAGATCCAGATCAGGCACAGCCTAGCGCCACGTCTGACGATTACAGATCAGGATCTATGCTGTTTGCTGTTCAGCAAAGTGTTAGCCAATTTTTTAGCTCCACTAAAGCAAACAGCATAGATCCTGATCTGTGCAGTCTGATCTGGCTCTATGTTGTTTGCAAAATAGACATTAGTCGTGTTAATGAGGTTAGAAGTTAATATTAATGTTCGTTAATTCCTTACTCTAGGAATAATTGTGAACTGTTATAAAGAGTTTCAAAACCATACCAGAAATTTTTCTGATTTAAATACAAACCTAAGACCTCTAAATTGGCTTACAAAAAAGTGTAGATCCAGATGAGCCGGCTCGTGATGAGCCGTCTCATCAGGATCTGCACTTTTTTCAAGTAATATAACTATTTTTAGAAAAAAAATTACCCATTTTGATAAATGAACTGATCCAAATGTAATTTTGTTATTAATGTATTGGTCTAAAAATATCATGGACCAGTCCATGTGAGTTACTTGGTGTTGAATGGGTTAAATACAAACCTAAGACTGCGTGATCGTGGTCTCATGTAGGGTGACAACGGGGACTGTCGCCCATCACGATCATCTTCCAGACTTGAATGGCCGTCGTTCGTGGCGAAATGTTTATAAAGGTTGCCGATATCTTCCTGTGTGGGCTGGTATGGCAACTGGTGAAGACGTTCTTGCGATGAGTATTGAGACTGAAATCAACAAGGTTGCGTTTAGATTATCAGTGACGGGCAAGTGATATCAAGTCAATGACCGTAACCACTGAGCCACGAAGGCCCAATAGATAAAAATACAACCGAAAATATGTTGACCTAAATTGCTAACCATGAACTGTACTGGTGGAATAATAAACAACAGAAACACCATGAACTGTACTGGTGGTGGAATAATACACAACAGAAACACCATGAACTGTACTGGTGGAATAATACACAACAGAAACACCATGAACTGTACTGTTGGAATAATACACAACAGAAACACCATGAACTGTACTGGTGGAATAATAAACAACCGAAACACCATGAACTGTACTGGTGGAATAATAAACAACAGAAACACCATGAACTGTACTGGTGGAATAATACACAACAGAAACACCATGAACTGTACTGGTGGAATAATAAACAACCGAAACACCATGAACTGTACTGGTGGAATAATAAACAACAGAAACACCATGAACTGTACTGGTGGTGGAATAATACACAACCGAAACACCATGAACTGTACTGGTGGAATAATAAACAACAGAAACACCATGAACTGTACTGGTGGAATAATACACAACAGAAACACCATGAACTGTACTGGTGGTGGAATAATACACAACAGAAACACCATGAACTGTACTGGTGGTGGAATAATACAC
This sequence comes from Archivesica marissinica, assembly GCA_014843695.1. Classification (NCBI taxonomy): domain Eukaryota; kingdom Metazoa; phylum Mollusca; class Bivalvia; order Venerida; family Vesicomyidae; genus Archivesica; species Archivesica marissinica. The sequence goes on from CM026397.1 coordinate 74,210,128, forward strand.
AACAGAAACACCATGAACTGTACTGGTGGTGGAATAATACACAACAGAAACACCATGAACTGTACTGGTGGTGGAATAATAAACAACAGAAAAACAACAGAAACCATGAACTGTACTGGTGGAATAATACACAACAGAAACACCATGAACTGTACTGGTGGTGGAATAATAAACAACAGAAACACCATGAACTGTACTGGTGGAATAATACACAACAGAAACACCATGAACTGTACTGGTGGTGGAATAATACACAACAGAAACACCATGAACTGTACTGGTGGTGGAATAATAAACAACAGAAACACCATGAACTGTACTGGTGGAATAATACACAACAGAAACACCATGAACTGTACTGGTGGAATAATAAACAACCGAAACACCATGAACTGTACTGGTGGTGGAATAATACACAACAGAAACACCATGAACTGTACTGGTGGTGGAATAATAAACAACAGAAACACCATGAACTGTACTGGTGGAATAATAAACAACAGAAACACCATGAACTGTACTGGTGGAATAATAAAAAACAGAAACACCATAAAAACTGAGCTATTCTGACACTATTTATTTATACATAAAGATTCTAATAGACTCCCGCAGCTTAATACAAAATCTTACCGTTATCAACCTCAATCCGATGTCGTTAACAGCCTTTACTAGATGACCAGTATAACTTTACACAAAATCTAGTTAATAACTTAACCAATATTACCGGTTAGCGTCAATTTGTTAAAATTTCCTTCTTGATATGCACGCAAACATTTTTATCAAATATAACTATGTTTCAAACAGTTGTGTTTCCATAATTCCTTTAATGAATGCCTTTCTATCATTTATTCCACATTTGTTAATATAAATACGATAATAGTTATTACAAATTACCATTGATCCATTTTAATACAGCTTATAAATAATAAGGTCACACTTATATTTAAACAATATAGGCTGTATGTTGTTTACATCATGCTGCTTATGGCATGAGGTTCCACCAATGGTGATGTAATGATTGGCAGACATTAACCCATTCAACACCAAGTAACTCACATGGACTGGTCCATGATATTCATAAACCAATAAATGAATCAGAAAATCACATTTGGACAAGTTCATTTATCAAAATGGGTAATTATGTCTAAAAATAGTCATATCACTGGCAAAAAGTGCAGATCCTGATGAGACGGCTCGTCACGAGCCGGCTCATCTGGATCTACACTTTTTGTAAGCCTATTTAGAGGTCTGTGGTGTTGAAAGGGTTAATATTACTTAAGTAAATAATGTTAACAGTTCTTGCACCTGTCGTATGTTATTTCGAGCAGTTATTTCGAGCTGTGATGTAGACATCCATTTAGGAATTAATGACGGATTTATTTAGCATTTAATAATCATTCACGCACTATTTATGCCAAATGAGAGAAATTAAAATGCTAATAGATTTTCTGAAACGTTGAAATTGTGAAATCAGAGATTGTGTCGAATTTGTAGTGTGTTCCTATCCTCTCTCCCCCCCCCCCCGAGGCGATGGATTCCATCAACCATGGACCATCGGTGTAGTGTGCTCCTATCCTCTCTCCCCTCGAGGCGATGGATTCCATCAACCATGGACTATCGGTGTAGTGTGCTCCTATCCTCTCTTCCCCGAGACGATGGATTCCATCAACCATGGACTATCGGTGTAGTGTGTTCCTATCCTCTCTTCCCCGAGGCGATGGATTCCATCAACCATGGACCATCGGTGTAGTGTGCTCCTATCCTCTCTCCCCTCGAGGCGATGGATTCCATCAACCATGGACTATCGGTGTAGTGTGCTCCTATCCTCTCTTCCCCGAGACGATGGATTCCATCAACCATGGACCATCGGTGTAGTGTGCTCCTATCCTCTCTTCCCCGAGGCGATGGATTCCATCAACCATGGACTATCGGTGTAGTGTGCTCCTATCCTCTCTTCCCCGAGACGATGGATTCCATCAACCATGGACTATCGGTGTAGTGTGTTCCTATCCTCTCTTCCCCGAGGCGATGGATTCCATCAACCATGGACTATCGGTGTAGTGTGCTCCTATCCTCTCTTCCCCGAGACGATGGATTCCATCAACCATGGACTATCGGTGTAGTGTGTTCCTATCCTCTCTTCCCCGAGGCGATGGATTCCATCAACTATGGACTATCGGTGTAGTGTGTTCCTATCCTCTCTTCCAGGAGGCGATGGATTCCATCAACCATGGACTATCGGTGTAGTGTTCTATTGTTCTCCTGGATATGTAAGTATGTTAGTACAGGTTTGTGTGTACAGACACAGACAGGGAAGAACCACTTCTGCACGGGATAAATGTATATACAGTACAAGTGTTTGTTTTACTCACTGAAAGACTAGATCCACCAGGTGTGTTGGTACCGTAGCCCGAGGATGGGAGGGAGGCCAGGGACCATCTTCTACCATCAGCCCTGAAATAATATACAGTAAATAATATAAGCAAAACATACATGAAATCTGCATGTGAGAGGTAAATCATAAAATAATGTTGCGTGTGAGAGGTAAAACATACATGAAATCTGCATGTGAGAGGTAAATCATAAAATAATGTTGCGTGTGAGAGGTAAAACATACATGAAATCTGCATGTGAGAGGTAAATCATAAAATAATGTTGCTTGTGAGAGGTAAAACATACATGAAATTTGCTTGTCAGTGTTAAATCATAAAATAATGTTGCTTGTAAGTGTTAAAACATATATGAAATTTGTTAACAGATTTTTGCTCTATATATATTTACAATATTTACCATGATTTATAGATGTATATTATATGGTAGGTATATTATTATCATATAAGTATACTAGACACACCCACTCAGCACAATCTAACATCAACTATCCCACAAGTCTACTTGATTTCAGTCCAAACTGGAATAATGCCGGCAAACACATCAGTTTGATGCAGAAGGGGGAATAATGCCGACAAACACATCAGTTTGATGCAGAAGGGGGAATAATGCCGACAAACACATCAGTTTGATGCAGAAGGGGGAATAATGCCGACAAACACATCAGTTCGATGCAGAAGGGGGAATAATGCCGACAAACACATCAGTTTGATGCAGAAGGGGGAATAATGCCGGCAAACACATCAGTTTGACGCAGAAGGGGGAATAATGCCGGCAAACACATCAGTTT
>CM026397.1:74214308-74321808 GCA_014843695.1 Archivesica marissinica
TAGGATTGTACACGAGTGGTAGGATTGTACACGAGTGGTAGGTAGGATTGTACACGAGTGGTAGGTAGGATTGTACACGAGTGGTAGGTAGGATTGTACACGAGTGGTAGGTAGGATTGTACACGAGTGGTAGGTAGGATTGTACACGAGTGGTAGGTAGGATTGTACACAAGTGTTAGGTAGGATTGTACACGAGTGGTAGGATTGTACACGAGTGGTAGGAGTGTACACAAGTGATAGGATTGTACACGAGTGGTAGGATTGTACACGAGTGTGGTAGGATTGTACACGAGTGGTAGGATTGTATACGAGTGGTAGGATTGTATACGAGTGGTAGGATTGTACACGAGTGGTAGGATTGTACACGAGTGGTAGGATTGTACATGAGTGGTAGGATTGTATACGAGGGGTAGGATTGTACACAAGTGGTAGGATTGTATACGAGGGGTAGGATTGTACACGAGGGGTAGGATTGTACACGAGTGGTAGGATTGTACACGAGTGGTAGGATTGTATACGAGGGGTAGGATTGTACACGAGTGGTAGGATTGTACACGAGTGGTAGGATTGTACAGAGTGGTAGGATTGTACACGAGTGGTAGGATTGTATACGAGTGGTAGGATTGTACACGAGTGGTAGGATTGTACACGAGTGGTAGGATTGTACACGAGTGGTAGGATTGTATACGAGGGGTAGGATTGTACACAAGTGGTAGGATTGTATACGAGGGGTAGGATTGTATACGAGGGGTAGGATTGTACACGAGTGGTAGGATTGTACACGAGTGGTAGGATTGTATACGAGGGGTAGGATTGTACACGAGTGGTAGGATTGTACACGAGTGGTGGGATTGTACATGAGTGGTAGGATTGTATACGAGTGGTAGGATTGTACACGAGTGGTAGGATTGTACACGAGTGGTAGGATTGTACATGAGTGGTAGGATTGTATACGAGGGGTAGGATTGTACATGAGTGGTAGGATTGTACATGAGTGGTAGGATTGTACACGAGTGGTAGGATTGTATACGAGGGGTAGGATTGTATACGAGGGGTAGGATTGTACACGAGTGGTAGGATTGTACATGAGTGGTAGGATTGTATACGAGGGGTAGGATTGTACATGAGTGGTAGGATTGTACACGAGTGGTAGGATTGTACACGAGTGGTAGGATTGTATACGAGGGGTAGGATTGTATACGAGGGGTAGGATTGTACACGAGTGGTAGGATTGTACATGAGTGGTAGGATTGTATACGAGGGTAGGATTGTACACGAGTGGTAGGATTGTACATGAGTGGTAGGATTGTATACAAGGGGTAGGATTGTATACGAGGGGTAGGATTGTATACGAGGGGTAGGATTGTATACGAGGGGTAGGATTGTACACGAGTGGTAGGATTGTACATGAGTGGTAGGATTGTATACGAGTGGTAGGATTGTATACGAGGGGTAGGATTGTACACAAGTGGTAGGATTGTATACGAGGGGTAGGATTGTATACGAGGGGTAGGATTGTACACGAGTGGTAGGATTGTACACGAGTGGTAGGATTGTATACGAGGGGTAGGATTGTACACGAGTGGTAGGATTGTACACGAGTGGTAGGATTGTACACGAGTGGTAGGATTGTACACGAGTGGTAGGATTGTACATGAGTGGTAGGATTGTATACGAGGGGTAGGATTGTACATGAGTGGTAGGATTGTACACGAGTGGTAGGATTGTACACGAGTGGTAGGATTGTATACGAGGGGTAGGATTGTATACGAGGGGTAGGATTGTACACGAGTGGTAGGATTGTACATGAGTGGTAGGATTGTATACGAGGGGTAGGATTGTACATGAGTGGTAGGATTGTACACGAGTGGTAGGATTGTACACGAGTGGTAGGATTGTATACGAGGGGTAGGATTGTATACGAGGGGTAGGATTGTACACGAGTGGTAGGATTGTACATGAGTGGTAGGATTGTATACGAGGGGTAGGATTGTACATGAGTGGTAGGATTGTACACGAGTGGTAGGATTGTACACGAGTGGTAGGATTGTATACGAGGGGTAGGATTGTATACGAGGGGTAGGATTGTACACGAGTGGTAGGATTGTACATGAGTGGTAGGATTGTATACGAGGGGTAGGATTGTACACGAGTGGTAGGATTGTACATGAGTGGTAGGATTGTATACAAGGGGTAGGATTGTATACGAGGGGTAGGATTGTATACGAGGGGTAGGATTGTATACGAGGGGTAGGATTGTACACGAGTGGTAGGATTGTACATGAGTGGTAGGATTGTATACGAGGGGTAGGATTGTATACGAGGGGTAGGATTGTACACAAGTGGTAGGATTGTATACGGGGTAGGATTGTATACGAGGGGTAGGATTGTACACGAGTGGTAGGATTGTACACGAGTGGTAGGATTGTATACGAGGGGTAGGATTGTACACGAGTGGTAGGATTGTATACGAGGGGTAGGATTGTATACGAGGGGTAGGATTGTACACGAGTGGTAGGATTGTACATGAGTGGTAGGATTGTATACGAGGGGTAGGATTGTACATGAGTGGTAGGATTGTACACGAGTGGTAGGATTGTACACGAGTGGTAGGATTGTATACGAGGGGTAGGATTGTATACGAGGGGTAGGATTGTACACGAGTGGTAGGATTGTACATGAGTGGTAGGATTGTATACGAGGGGTAGGATTGTACATGAGTGGTAGGATTGTACACGAGTGGTAGGATTGTACACGAGTGGTAGGATTGTATACGAGGGGTAGGATTGTATACGAGGGGTAGGATTGTACACGAGTGGTAGGATTGTACATGAGTGGTAGGATTGTATACGAGGGGTAGGATTGTACACGAGTGGTAGGATTGTACATGAGTGGTAGGATTGTATACAAGGGGTAGGATTGTATACGAGGGGTAGGATTGTATACGAGGGGTAGGATTGTATACGAGGGGTAGGATTGTATACGAGGGGTAGGATTGTACACGAGTGGTAGGATTGTACACGAGTGGTAGGATTGTATACGAGGGGTAGGATTGTATACGAGGGGTAGGATTGTACACGAGTGGTGACTTCATACTATATTTTATGAAACAAGTTTTGGAGGGCTCCCTTAATAGCAAAATTCCAAAACTTGTTTGATAAAATAAGTGTAAGATCTTTTTATCACATTACCATATAGCGCTCGTTTTAATCATAGTTTTGTACAAAATAACGTTGCTACTTTCATTTTGGAGCCAACTGTCAGCACAAATTGTCATGGCATCATGACGTGACATCACATAGCTAGACTTCCCCTTTAAATCGTCATTAATGTCTTACCATTAACATTATGTACACATTCAAATACAAATATGCATAATTTAAGTTTAATTCACAAATTACAAATTATACTGATTCTCAACAACTCCTTCCTGGTTATATTACATAGGGTTTTCTCTAGAGCGGAATGGCAGGGCGCCGCGCCCTGCCCCTTTTTAGCCCCGCCCTTTTGCCCTTTATGCCCGCCCTTTTGCCCGATTTGTTCCGCCCTGCTGCCCAAACTAGAACCACGACTCTTTGATCATGCTTAATTAGCTGTCAATCATCGTAAGGTAGGTTAACGGTCAACCGTATATTAGCCGATACGTGTGATCTGTTTAATTTATCAATAATTAGTATATACTGTACACAACAGCTGGGGGCATAATTATGCCGATACCATAAGAAATCGATTTATCAATGGATTAATTGGTGATAATTGGATGACTGCAACTGTTAAAAAAAAGAAGAAGTAGGGCCTATGATTGTAACACCTAGTATTTCGAGAATTAGTTTTAACGTAATTACCATTGAATGTAGACATATTCAAAACGTAGATGCAAGACATGTTACTTAAAATAGAACTGGTTTCGCGCATTTCCGCCCTTTTCCGTTAGTCAATTGAACTACACGCTCCGAAAAGTCCCGAAAGTTACCTCATTTACGATCGGAACGAACCGGGCTGAGTGCGCGCGCAAGATGACGAAGAGTTGTCGTTATTTCAAAGGATAGACTGACAAGGGAAACAACTCATTTAGCGACAATCACCTTAGACCACTGTACTCTGTTTTCTATTTGGTGAATTTGAAAAAAAACGTAAAATCTTTATCTCAACCAGCCGATCAGAATATAGTATCAACCACGCATAAAGAACGCATTCATCACTTGCTCAGCCCAGGGTTATGGTCAAAACGCGTGGTTGATGTCATTATTCAGTTGGGTGGTTGAGAAAAAAGGCTTGCCGAAAAAGAAAAAAAACGATCCGAAAATGAAAGTCATCCGGGAAAAAAGCAGTCAAAAGTCATTCCACTAACAATATGCACAAGAGGAATGTAGTGATTATCAAAACAAACCAGGTACAGTTAATTATGGGACATAGGGCTATTTACAGTACGAACAGAATTATTTGGGATTTCCGAAATGGACATCAAAATACCGAAATGGACTATTTATACAAGCTTCATCATATTGATTTCGTTCTGAATTGTGCTTTTCAAACCCGCTTTCAATTTAGCCATTGGGCAACGTTTTACAGCAAATTACTTTAGCATTTGAGCAAACTTTCTATCAGGTTTGGTCTGAAAACTCTTGTTAAAATATGCATCAGCAGCCTCTCATAATAAAGAATGTAGTTATCTTCTTCTTCTTCTTGGTGATTTCGGCACTCCCTCAATATTGAGGATTATGTGTCGTCGCTGGTGAATTTTGAGATGATGATATTTACAATGATTAATTAACAAATAAGTGAATGTCCAAAGACAAATATACTACAGTGATTGTTTAAGATTTTGTACATAGAGTGAATGCTTTAGATCATGGTTGGGAGGGCATTTACGAGGGGGGATAAGTGCTTTAAAGCCATCAATTGTTATTGCTTCATGTGCAGCAAGGGGTAACAAGTTCCATTGGATGACGGTTCTTGGATAAAAAGAGAATTTGTATGAATCTTTGTTGACAGGGATGTGTTTATAACAATATGGGTTTGTGTGTCTGGTTATGTTGTCTACGGGTATCAAAAGGTTTATGGGAATGTTTACAGCTACTATTTGGTGTATTATTTTATAATAAAATACATGTTTTGATGTTTTCTCGGTGGGGATGGGGTGACGGCCCGGCCCCACCGCGCCCTCTTGCGGCTAAAAATCCACCCTGCCCTTTTTCTGGCCCACCCTGCCCCTTTTCTGACCCACCCTGCCCTTTTTACCACTCTAGAATAAACCCTATTACACGTGTGTACATATAAGAAAATATGCTGAACACTGATACGTTTCTGAATGGAAGAGGTTACAAAACTCTAATCTCACTGAAGATGCATGTGATCTGTCAAGACGAATGTCAAGTTTTAAAACCAAGATCAATAAGAGCCTCATTTGTTGTCAAATGTAACTCCCCAATGACAAGCTCTGGTTTTATAACTTTGGCATGAGAAAAGCAATCATACTTACCACTTTTCCAAAGGTTTGTGGGAATTTTACAAAGATTATCTCACCCCATTTATTTCCTTAAACCCACGCCAAGTGAGGTTGATTCTAAACATGACTAGTCATAAACATTCCAAGTAATCTACACTTTAAAAGCTTTGAACTGTTTTTGTCCATTAAAAGATATATAAAATATCCAAGAATGCACAGATCTAATGGAACTAGATCAGTAATATAATATTTCTGGGTCATTAGTGACATCATCTGTAACAAGAACCATATTATACAGTATCTCATACACACAGCACACTAAAATTTAAACTCCGGGTCATTAGTGACATCATCTGTAACACCTTTATACACAGTATCTCATACACACAGCACACTTAAATTACACTTAAAACTCCATCTACAAAATACATAATTTTTATTCTAATTCCCTGATTCGTATGGCATCAGCCATCACATTTTGTTAACCCTTCAACTGCTGAATCAATTCTAATTCTAATAAAAATAATTCCACTTTCTCTGATCTCTTACACTTTTGATTCAAATTTCTAATAAACTTCCCACTTTCTCTAATACAATTTTCTGATCAAGGTCACATGTCATCATATCTGGACTATTTGATAACAATTTCTGATCAAGGTCACATTTCATCATATCTGGACTATTTGATAACAATTTCTGACCAAGTTTATGTTAGTGATGAATATGGAAGCATTAACTGCTCAGTATTTGGATGTTTGAAATATGTCAAAAGAAAATGCAGAAAATTAACCTTTAGCATGCTGTAGGCGAAATGAACAGATAACAAATGTGTAATACATTTCTTAACTTTCCTTAGAAAATAGGGCATGAGGACGATGTCACAAGCGCTACTTTCTAGGAAAAAATAAGAAAAATATTACACATTTGTTATCTCGTGTGACCCCACTGGGGAATTGGTTCCGGGTCGTTGTACCCTAGAAAGTAGTTTTTACAATCAAGCAGACCATAATTTGATGATGTTTTACTGTAGAACCAGAGACTGTTTGCATTTCTTACTGTGATTGTGGTGCATCTGTGGCATTTGTGCTCATTTAAAGAAGACTTTTTGTGCATTTATTTCAGTATTACTTGCCCCAGCGCATTGATGAGTAAACAGCCCTACATGACAGCTAGGATTCCTACGCGCTCCATTTTTAACCGGTGTTTGTTTACATTTGAAAATTGTGAAAAACTTTGAAGGTGATGCCATGACTTACTTGTGTCTAACAGCAAGCAGCAGCCCTGGAGTTTACAGAACTGCATGCGGTAAATGTCGATTCTTGTTTGGAACTGAGAATTTGACTGTGACAGTTGATCAATTTACTATGCTGTAGACGAAATGATCAGATGGATGCACACCACTGAATTTTTTCCTTCTTCGCACTATAGTAAATTGATCAACTGTTAAGTGGTAGACCATTTTAATGACAACAATATTTTGTAAGCATATTCCCTTGGTGTGTCTCTTCTCTGCATACCTTTATGGAAATAATAGAATATTTACCTGAGAACATTTATAGTAACATATTCTCCAATTATCATAAAGTCTCACTAAGCACCATATTTATTCTAATAAATGCCAGGGGGTTTATTAGAATCATCACTTCCTTCAATGTTGTGGGTGGGCATTCATTACAGACAATTGCTTTACCAATTGTCAAATAAATAAATATATATATAGAACAATTAAAGACAGTGCTTACAACTAACTGACCATGTTCCAATCTACACAATTTACAATCTACATTTCTAATGTGGAACAAGTGCGAAGTAATAACAGCCTAACAAACTTCACACGTGTTCCAATCTACACTAAAAATTCTAATGTGGAACAAGTGCGAAGTAATAAACAGCCGTACAAACTACACTCTTCTCTCGCCATGCTAAGTCTCAAAAACCTTTCAAAACAAATTCCAAATGCTTGATTTCTTTCAATAAGCTGCTAGATGATCTAGATTTAATAAGCCCAATGAAAGAAAACTAAACAAAATATTTATTGGACAAAGAGAGGCAATATTTAATTTTGCATAATATATAAAGCATAGTAATTGGTATGCATACATTGTACATCTTAAAATTGAATTACTTATCGAACATCTATTCATTGTTTTGAACGGTATCGTGTTGCAAATTGCAGTAATATGTCATCGATCTGATATACGTAATGTATGTTAATGTGAAGTAGACATGTATATTTAAAAAGGAAATAAGGAAACTCATTGTTTGAAAGTTTTGTCTGAATCAGGTGCGTGGGGGAACGGGGGTGGGAGGAATGGGGGTGGGGGGAAATAAAGGAGATTATATCAATTCCCATTTTTAGTGAAAAATTGCAGTTTTTATGCGGAAAAGTCGGGGGTTGGTGTTTATTTTAAGAGTATGGGCATTTATTAGAATAAATACGGTAAGACAAGTCGAGAATTCTCACTCACTGAATCTGTTGTGGTCTACTCTAATATGAATCAATCAATATCAGTGCAATTCAATTCATAAACCGATGAACAATGCTATACCTAATCAGGCGTACTAATATTGCATTGCAACATGGGCCCAATAGGACTACTTGTTTAATGAAAAACGTACATGTGACGATCTCCATTCTATTTTTCGAATGTAAACATTAGGTGTTAGTGGAATACACGACTCAAAAACAGACAGGTTTATAAAAATTATTTAAAAAGGACAGGTTTATAAAATAAATTTGTATAAACTTACAAAACAAGTTATCGTTTTGATCAGGTTATAACCGGCGACAGAATTGTGACATTGCAAGTTGTCATTATTTTTAAAATGAATGATGTTTTCCTACAACAAGAATGTATAACTTGAAGTCCACACATATATAGAAAGTATAACTTGCATGAAGTCCACACATATTTAGAATGTATAACTTGCATGAAGTCCATACATATATAGAAAGTATAACTTGCATGACGTCCATACATATTTAGAATGTATAACTTGCATGAAGTCCATACATATTTAGAATGTATAACTTGCATGAAGTCCACACATATTTAGGAAAGTATAACTTGCATGACGTCCATACATATATAGAATGTATTACTTGCATGAAGTCCACACATATATAGAATGTATAACTTGCATGAAGTCCACACATATATAGAATGTATAACTTGCATGAAGTCCACACATATATAGAATGTATAACTTGCATGAAGTCCACACATATATAGAATGTATAACTTGCATGAAGTCCACACATATAGAATGTATAACTTGCATGAAGTCCACACATATATAGAATGTATAACTTGCATGAAGTCCACACATATATAGAATGTATAACTTGCATGAAGTCCACACATATATAGAATGTATAACTTGCATGAAGTCCACACATATATAGAATGTATAACTTGCATGAAGTCCACACATATATAGAATGTATAACTTGCATGAAGTCCACACATATTTAGAATGTATAACTTGCATGAAGTCCACACATATTTAGAATGTATAACTTGCATGACGTCCACACATATATAGAATGTATAACTTGCATGAAGTCCACACATATATAGAATGTATAACTTGCATGAAGTCCACACATATATAGAATGTATAACTTGCATGAAGTCCACACATATTTAGAATGTATAACTTGCATGAAGTCCACACATATTTAGAATGTATAACTTGCATGACGTCCACACATATATAGAATGTATAACTTGCATGACGTCCATACATATATAGAATGTATAACTTACATGACGTCCATACATATATAGAATGTATAACTTGCATGACGTCCACACATATATAGAATGTATAACTTGCATGACGTCCATACATACATATCTACTCCTGTAGAGACGATCAAATCAATAATGAAACACCTTTTATCGTGCACATTTCTGTTATGCTTATGAAAGAATAAAGTGTTTGGTACCGAGACGGAAGACAGATAGCTTGTACACCTTGTAGTGTGTACTGTAGTGTAAATTCTGCTTGTCTCACATGCACATTCTCCATGTTTTAAATGTAGAGTCATTAATTTTGTTTGTAAGGAATCACTTTGGTCAATATTGACAATATAAACACTGTAAAATCTGTGTAATGAACAAGACATTATATCCATGTAAATAATTCCTGGTCCTAGAAGCAGGTTATATCATAACCCATGTAAATAATTCCTGGTCCTAGAAGCAGGTTATATCATAACCCATGTAAATAATTCCTGGTCCTAGAAGCAGGTTATATCATAATCCATGTAAATATTTCCTGATCCTAGAAGCAGATTATATCATAACCCATGTAAATAATTCCTGGTCCTAGAAGCAGGTTATATCATAACCCATGTAAATAACTCCTGGTCCTAGAAGCAGGTTATATCATAACCCATGTAAATAATTCCTGGTCCTAGAAGCAGGTTATATCATAATCCATGTAAATAATTCCTGGTCCTCATCATCAGCCTCCGTCTGTCCTTATGAGACGATGGATTGCGCTCTTGTTGAGGAACATCTTCTGCGGTGACTGAGTAGGCCTATTCTTGAGTGGCAGTCTCTGTTGCAGTCATCGCAGGTGAAGATCGAGTCATCCAGTTTGGTTGATGCCTTGCGCTTCTGTCGTTTCTGCTCACGAAGCGTAGTTCGCTCAGCCTCGGCTCGTCTGACCCCAGCTTTCACAACGTATCTCCATGATGACCGGTTTGATGCTGTGTCCTCCCAAGACTCTATGTTGATTTGCGCTGAACGCAGGTCCCTCTTACAAGCGTCCATGTATCTTAGGTGGGGGCGACCAGTTGGACGTGATCCTTGTTCAAGTTGACCGTATAGTAGATCTTTGGGGATGCGTCCTTTATCCATGAGTCTGACATGACCTAGCCAGCGCAGGCGGCGTTCACCGAGCATTGCATAGATGGTTGTTGAACTCGCTCTGCTGAGGACCTCTGTATTGGTGACCCTATCTTCCCAAGTGATTCCCAAGATCCTGCGAAGGCACCTCATATGGTATGAGTTCAGCTTTGTCTCTTGTCTGGCATATGTCGTCCATGACTCACTGCCGTAGAGGAGCGTGCTGAGTATGCAGGCCTGGTAGACCTTCAACTTGGTGTTCAGCGTTAGGTTTCTGTTCTCCCAGACTCTCTTGGTGAGTTTTGACATGACGGTGGCTGCTTTCCCAATGCGTGCATTGATCTCAGCATCGAGGGACAGGTTGTTGGATATCAGTGATCCTAGATATCTGAAGTTGTCGACCATGGCGAGTGTAGAGCCGTTAATGGCTATGGGAGCTGGATCTGCAACGTCCTGGGTCATGACCTCTTTTTTCTTTATGCTGATGGTTAGGGCAAACTCACGGCATGCATTGGAGAACTGATCCATGAGGCGCTGGAGGCCATCGTGTGTGTGGCTTGCGAGGGCTGCATCGTCAGCGAACAGCATCTCCCTGAGTAGGACACGAGTTGTTTTGGTTTTGGTGCGCAAGCGGGCCAAGTTGTATAGCTTGCCATCGTGTCGGGTGTGGATGTAGACACCGTCAGAGGAGGACTGGAAGGCATATGTCAGGAGGAGTGAGAAGAGGATGCCGAAGAGCGTCGGTGCGAGGACGCAGCCTTGCTTGACTCCGCTGAGGATGGGAAAAGGCTTGGAAGTGTCGCCGTCGAAGCTGACGGTGCTCTTCATGTCTTTGTGGAACGACGTGATCATGCTTAGCAATTTTGGTGGACAGCCAATCTTATGTAGCAGTTTGAAAAGTCCACAGCGACTGACCAGGTCGAATGCCTTTGTTAGGTCCACGAATGCGAGGTACAGTGGCTGTTGTTGCTCCCTACACTTTTCCTGGAGTTGCCTCACTGAAAAGATCATGTCGACGGTGGATCGGCCAGATCGGAAACCACACTGGGATTCTGGGTATATGCGCTCTGCTACCACCTGCAGTCTTGCGAGAATAACCCGAGCAAATACTTTGCCAACAATGCTGAGTAGGGATATGCCGCGATAGTTGTTGCAGTCGCTTCTGTCACCCTTATTCTTGAAGAGTGTGACTATCTTTGCATCGTGCATGTCTTGTGGCACTTCACCTTCCTTCCAGCATAGACAGAGAAGTTCATGGAGAAGTGGTAGTAGAGCTGGCTTCCCTTGTTTAATCAGCTCAGGGGGTATGGCATCAGTTCCTGCTGCTTTTCCGCTGGTGAGGGCTTTGATGGCTTTTTCAAGTTCAGCCATGGTTGGCTCGCTGTCGAGCTCCTCAAGTACGGGAAGTGTCGGGATGCTGTTGAGGGCCTCCTCGGAGACTGAGTTCTCTGTGGAGTACAGTTCAAGGTAATGCTCTACCCATCTCTCCATCTGCTTGCTTCGGTCGGTGATTACCTCGCCTGACTTGGTTTTGAGTGGAGCCGTTTTCTTCACATTGGGACCAGTGGCCTGTTTGATGCCTTCGTACATGGACTTTATGTTGCCGGAGGAGGAAGCATGCTCTATGGTGGAGCATAGCTGGAGCCATTAGTCGTTGGCACATTTCCTGGCTGTCTTCTGGCATTCACTCCTGGATTTCCTGAGTGATTCCAAGTTTTGCTGGGTTGGCGCTTTCTTCCAGTCGACGAGGGCCTGCCTTTTACTTTCTGTCACAGGTTCCAGAACTTGTGCATTTGCTTCATACCAGTCAACATTTCGTTTTTCCTTCTTCCCATAGGCATCGATGGCAGGTTTGTGGATGGTTGAGCTAAGGTGGCTCCATCTAGCTTCTGCAGATATGCCAGCATCGGCTGGGGCGATATCCTCAATGAGGGACATGAACTTGTTGGTCCTGTCTGTGTCGGTGATATGGGTCGTGTTGATCTTAGGGAGACACTTTGGCTTAGCTTGGTGGAACTTCTTTCTTGGTTGCAGTACCACATTTGCGATGACAAGAGAGTGGTCGGTGTCACAGTCGGCACTGTGGTAACTGCGTGTGTTGTGGACGGCTTGGAGAAAGTTTCTTCTAGTGATGATAACGTCTAGTTGGTGCCACTGGTGTGATCTGGGGTGCATCCGTGAGACTCTGTGTTTGTGCTTGTTTGGAAAATATGTGTTCGTTATGCACAGGTTCCTGGCACAGCATAGTTCCAGTAGTCTCTGGCCGTTTTCGTTCATTTTCCCAGTTCCATGGTGGCCAATGCATGTGGGCCAGACGTCATGGTTCGTTCCAACTCTGGCATTGAAGTCACCAAGCAAGTATAGGTCTTCTGTACGAGGCAGTTGTCCAATAATCCTGTCAATCTCATTGTAAAATATGTCTTTCGCATCAGGGCTAGAGCTGAGTGTTGGGGCATAGGCAGCCAGAAGGTGTACTGGGCCTGTGCTACAGTTCAGGCGAAGACTTAACATCCGTTCCGTGCCAGCAGTGGGTGGTTCTATCATTGGTAGAAGGGATGACTTTACTGCAAATCCAACACCATACTCGCGCCTTTCATCTAGTCCCTTGCCTTTCCAGAAGAAAGTGTACTCTTTCTCTTGTAATGAGCCGTCGTCTGGCAGTCTTGTCTCTTGTAGGGCGGCAATGTCAACATTTAGCCGGGAGAGTTCAGCATCTATGACGGCTGTTTTACGCTTGTCGTCAATCAGTTGTAGATCGTCCGAGAAGCCTGGCATCATCGTTCTAACGTTCCAGCTTGCTATGCGAAGTGCTGGAGACTTCGTTTGGTTTTCCTGGTCCTAGAAGCCGGTTATATCATAACCCATGTAAATAATTCCTGGTCCTAGAAGCAGGTTATATCATAACCCATGTAAATATTTCCTGGTCCTAGAAGCAGGTCATATCATAACCCATGTATATAATTCCTGGTCCTAGAAGCAGGTTATATCATAACCCATGTAAATATTTCCTGGTCCTAGAAGCAGGTTATATCATAATCCATGTAAATAATTCCTGGTCCTAGAAGCAGGTTATATCATAATCCATGTAAATATTTCCTGGTCCTAGAAACAGGTTATATCATAACCCATGTATATAATTCCTGGTCCTAGAAGCAGGTTATATCATAATCCATGTAAATAATTCCTGGTCCTAGAAGCAGGTTATATCATAATCCATGTAAATATTTCCTGGTCCTAGAAGCAGGTTATATCATAATCCATGTAAATAATTCCTGGTCCTAGAAGCAGGTTATATCATAACCCATATAAATAATTCCTGGTCCTAGAAGCAGGTTATATCATAATCCATGTAAATAATTCCTGGTCCTAGAAGCAGGTTATATCATAATCCATGTAAATAATTCCTGGTCCTAGAAGCAGGTTATATCATAACCCATATAACTAATTCCTGGTCCTAGAAGCAGGTTATATCATAATCCAAGTAAATATTTCCTGGTCCTAGAAGCAGATTATATCATAACCCATGTAAATCACCGTAGATTAGGGCAGAGATTATATTCCTGTAAATAATCTGTGAACAATAATCGGCATAAATCAACACAGAATAAGCAAAGAGTTATATTTGTATAAATAATCCATGACCAGAGAAACAGGATGCATGTAAATCACCACATATTAGGCAAATAATATCCATGTATAAATATACAACACCCGATATGAGAAACAGAAACTATATTCCACTGAAATCAACACAGATTGGGCAAGAAAATCCTGACTTGAAAACCACATATTATAATAGTCTCTTGTAATTCTGTAATGGCTATATACTTTTATAATTTTATTGTGTAAATTGTGCATAGATAAGACTCAAATAAATAAATAAATAAATATTAAACAACTCAATTAAACATAATTCCCTAAACCACCAGAGACAACAACAACTTATTATCATCATATTATTAGATTAAATGCAAGTTTAATCTGAACTGAAGTGACACAAACAATACACTTAATTCTAGTCTTCACCAGGTAAACTAAAACCCAATATTACCTAGCCACGACAGGCATTTAGCTTTCCGCTGCCTTGTTCGTCCGCGTGAGCACACCTGTAATGCACTATCGTCATGACTCAGACTCAGATTCTCTATGGAGCAAGTCGTCCACAACTGGAGCGAACCGCGCCTTTTACCAGCAACAACATCCACCTCCGCAGGCGCTTCCCGGAATCGATTAAAGATACCCATAAACATTGTTTCAACTGGTAAACATATCCCACATGACACTGTTGTTAATAATTATACTTCACACCTGGGAAATTAGTATTTACAACTGCCACGAAATGAATGAATCACAATGGCCATGAAGTTATACTACTCGTACATGTACATCAAGTGTAAATATAGTGGCATGCATGTACACCTCACATGCCGTAAACTAATCAAAATGACCACACACCAAATCATATATATTCCTGTTCCGTGTAACACAACTCTTCCAAGAATTGCTTTAGATTAATTTATCAACAAAATCAAACAAATGAAGTTGTATTAAAACAACTAAATATTCCACTAACAGCTGATCTCTCCGACTCCAGCACTAGCTGTACGTATCTCTCCGACTTCAGCACTAGCTGTATGTATCTCTCTGACTCCAGCACTACCTGTACGTATATCACCGACTCCAGCACTAGCTGTATGTATCTCTCCGACTCCAGCACTAGCTGTATGTATCTCTCCGACTCCAGCACTACCTGTACGTATATCACCGACTCCAGCACTAGCTGTATGTATATCTCCGACTCCAGCACTACCTGTACGTATATTACTCCAGAATGCTCACTGCTCGCACAATCACGAATTGTTTTACGATTATTGGTCGCATCATTTCCTACATGTTCATACACTCTTTATTTTAATAAAGACTCAATAACCATCAACAACCCTGTAAAATGTTTCTCTGATTTGTTTAATAGAAAACGTAGAACTCGATAAATATTCAATAACATGTGGACTCATGAAGCGACTCAGCGACTCAGAGAGCTAAGAAATAAAGCAGTGAAAGAATGCTGCTACACTGCCAGAGCTAGTAATAGATGACTGTATTATTGATACTGTGAAATGCAGTAGATCAATACAAGAAACGAGACACACACACGAGTAAACGGTAATTATTCTACACTAACAGAATTCTATATTCTCAATTCAATGTCGACACCACACACATAGTCCTACAGATTGGTTTTAGTGATTTTTTTATTGTTCCTGCTAATTAAAAATCAGTATTGGTACCAATGGATACCATTTCTACATCTAGCAATAGGCAATAAATTAACCTATCTATTGTGTGGATAAACAAACTGAGATGATCATTATTTTTATGAAAATAAGCCATTTCATGTATGTTATGATATTTGATACCTATTTCAGTCTCATCTACCTACGTACATTACATAGTGTTAAAACATATCATATGATACAAAAACACATACGTACATAGGCATTCTTTACATATAATTACGCTGTCCGATTAGCGCGCTCGCTTCTCGCCAATGCAACCTGGGTTCGATCCTCTGACCGGAAAGTATGCGAGATGGTACGGTGGTCGCTAGATCGGACAGGTGGGTTTTCTCCGGGTACTCCGGTTTCCTCCCACACGAATGACCACATTTACGCTTTCATCCGTGTCAACAAGAGTGATTAAAATAAGTTGTTAGAACTTGCTAAATAAATAGCAGTGAAAATAAAATTCAAATATGTCATGCAATTCTATTTATAGCCTTTATTTTACCCAGCATGCAAAAGGTTAAGAATGTGAAGATTACTATGGGCAATTATTATGAAGTAGCAGGGACTAGGTTAGCATGAATTGTGAACATTCCACAATACTTGTTGGTATATATTACACATAGTATCCATACTCGCCTACAAGGCGCTCTCGTCTATAAGACGACCCCCCTACTTGTGTCCTGGAATCTGAGGGTTTAATGCAGGCAGTGGGGAGGAGCTTAGGCGGGCAGTGGGGAGGAGCTTAGGCGGGCAATGGGGAGGAGCTTAGGCAGGCAGCAGAGGCATCAATGTGGACATTGGGGAGGAGCTTAGGTGGGCAGTGGGGAGGAGCTTAGGCAGGCAGTGGGGAGGAGCTTAGGCGGGCAGTGGGGAGGAGCTTAGGCGGGCAGTGGGGAGGAGCTTAGGCGGGCAATGGGGAGGAGCTTAGGTGGGCAGGAGCTTAGGCGGGCAGCAGAGGCATCAATGTGGACATTGGGAGGAGCTTAGGTGGGCAGTGGGGAGGAGCTTAGGCAGGCAGTGGGGAGGAGCTTAGGCGGGCAGTGGGGAGGAGCTTAGGCGGGCAGCAGAGGCATCAATGTGGACATTGGGGAGGAGCTTAGGTGGGCAGTGGGGAGGAGCTTAGGCGGGCAGTGGGGAGGCATCAATGTGGACATTGGGGAGGAGCTTAGGCGGGCAGCAGAGAGGCATCAATGTGGACATTGGGGAGGGCTTAAGACGGGACAGCAGGGAGTGTCAAGGCGGGCTGCTGGTAGGGTCAAGGCAGGCATCAAGAAGGGAGTTAAGGCAAAAGGCAGGAAGTGGATTTTTGGCCCTGACCGTTTGGGTTGGAAACTTTTAGAAGTACAGTCAAACCTGTGTTAGTGGTCACCTCCATTAAGCAGCCAACCTGTATTAAGCAGCCAGTTTCCAAATTCCCAATATGTTGTTTTATTATACATTTAACCTCTATTAAGCAGCCACCTGTGTTAAGCAGCCACTTTCTGAGATTCCCCGACTGGCTGCTTAAGACAGGTTTGACTATATACTAATGTATATATTAGTATCGTATTTATGGATGAAACTTTGACAGAATGATGCAACTTGAACACTCTTTACTACTGTTTGGGTTTCCCACAGAATTATACAACATGTCACAGATGACATTCTGATTAACATTTGAAATGGCAACATCATGCTTTGCTTTGTTTGCTTGTGATTAATACAACAGTTCAATTTAGTCTCCTTGAGTGTGTTCACACGTCAACAAACACTATGAATGAATCTATACAGTCACTTATGATAGTAAATTATATTTATAAAATAATTATGTGTCAAACATACTTTAAGTAGAGACACATCAGTAACAGTTATGTTATATGTTATATTTTGGGTTATATCACCGGCGGGCAGTTTACTTAACACCTTTCCTGGGCAAGCTCCAGCGGTTAACCAGTACTTGGGTGCACCAACCTCCGTAAGAAACTGCCAACTTTTTCATATAAATTAGACACGGCATGAGCGGGGCTCGCACCCGTGACCATCAGTGATGATAGGTTACAGTGGTATACAAGTCAGTGACCGTAACCACTCGACCACGGAGGCGGACTCATCAGTAACAGACAATTAATCACTTCTCTTCAGGTCAATAGCTTCTAACTATTCTTCCCAGTGGTGGGACTATTGACCCGAAACAGAAGGCTATTGACCTGAGACTATGATCTACTGACCTGAACAGAAGTCAATAATTGTTTTATGATATGGAATAAATCTGTCTTAACCCATTCAACCCCAAGTAACTGACATGGACTGGTCCATGATATTCTTAGACCAATAAATGAATAAGAAAATTACATTCGGACCAGTTCATTTATCAAGATGGGTAATTTTGTCTAAAATTAATAATTATTACTGGCAAAAAAGTGCAGATCCGGATGAGACGGCTCGTCACGAGCCGGCTCATCTGGATCTACACTTTTTCATAAGCCTATTTAGAGGCCTGTGGGGTTGAAAGGGTTAAACAAACACAACCAACCATTTATTTACGGTTTTTAAAAAAAATTAGTATCGGTCAAATATGGCAATATGTCAGGTTTGATAACACTTGCTTTGGAATGTCATTGTAAGTTCTTCCTACAGAGATATATTGAATCAATCAGCCATTGTTGTTTGTAGAAATGTGCATGCGATCAAAATCTACATCGCCAAAAAGCTTGCGGAACTATTGACCATAAATACTGGAATGGAACGAAATTGTAGAAAAACAGGTCGTACAGCCTAAAACTATTCACCTCCATGTGATCGGATTTCAGCCAATCAAATTACTGAATTATCAATGATATATAAAAAAATATATAGTAATTTTGATGTTTTAAATTAAGTTTATCATCATCAATAGAAGACAAACAAACATGCAGTGCTCAGTATTTCTCACTTTAGACTCCATCATTGGCGAGTATTTGTCAAAAAGAGGCAGACTGCATATTAATTCTACGCCATTGACATTATAGATACAACTGTCTGGGCTGTGTATGGTTTACATTACATATACAACTATCTGGGCTGTGTATGGTTTACATTACATATACAACTATCTGGGCTGTGTATGGTTTACATTATAGATACAACTGTCTGGGCTGTGTATGGTTTACAATACAGATACAACTATCTGGGCTGTGTATGGTTTACATTATAGATACAACTGTCTGTATTTACACTACAGATACAACTATCTGGGCTGTGTATGGTTTACATTACATATACAACTATCTGGGCTGTGTATGGTTTACATTACATATACAACTATCTGGGCTGTGTATGGTTTACATTACATATACAACTATCTGGGCTGTGTATGGTTTACATTACATATACAACTATCTGGGCTGTGTATGGTTTACATTACAGATACAACTATCTGGGCTGTGTATGGTTTACATTATAGATACAACTGTCTGGGCTGTGTATGGTTTACATTATAAATACAACTATCTGGGCTGTGTATGGTTTACATTACAGATACAACTATCTGGGCTGTGTATGGTTTACATTACAGATACAAATGTCTGGGCTGTGTATGGTTTACACTACAGATACAACTATCTGGGCTGTGTATGGTTTACATTATAGATACAACTGTCTGGGTTGTGGATGGTTTACATTACAGATACAACTGTCTGGGATGTGTATGGTTTACACTACAGATACAACTATATGGGCTGTGTATGGTTTACATTACAGATACAACTATCTGGGCTGTGTATGGTTTACATTATAGATACAACTGTCTGGGTTGTGGATGGTTTACATTACAGATACAACTGTCTGGGTTGTGGATGGTTTACACTACAGATACAACTATCTGGGCTGTGTATGGTTTACATTATAGATACAACTGTCTGGGTTGTGGATGGTTTACATTACAGATACAACTGTCTGGGCTGTGTATGGTTTACACTACAGATACAACTATCTGGGCTGTGTATGGTTTACATTATAGATACAACTGTCTGGGCTGTGTATGGTTTACATTACAGATACAACTGTCTGGGCTGTGTATGGTTTACACTACAGATACAACTATCTGGGCTGTGTATGGTTTACATTATAGATACAACTGTCTGGGTTGTGGATGGTTTATATTACAGATACAACTGTCTGGGCTGTGTATGGTTTACATTATAGATACAACTATCTGGGTTGTGGATGGTTTACACTACAGATACAACTGTCTGGGTTGTGTATGGTTTACATTATAGATACAGCTGTCTGGGTTGTGTATGGTTTACATTATAGATACAACTGTCTGGGCTGTGGATGGTTTACATTATAAATACAACTGTCTGGGATGTGTATGGTTTACATTATAGATACAACTGTCTGGGTTGTGTATGGTTTACATTATAGATACAACTGTCTGGGCTGTGGATGGTTTACATTATAGATACAACTATCTGGGCTGTGTATGGTTTAATGTGACCCATTTCTAATGCCAGAGTCCAAGTGGGGCACCTCTCTAAACCAAAGCATATGAAAATGACCTAATTTCTTAATTTTAGGGGGAAGACGAGGGGCAAAAGCGTATGAAAATGACATAAGGGGACATTGGCTGCATAATTTCGAGTGGGAGAATCCAGTGTACTTATTTGGCAATATTAGGGGGCACCCCCACCCCCGCAATCCATCCTCCTATAATGAACCCACAAGTGCTCGATCAGGGGAACACATTATCTTGATTAACTCGTTGCATGCTGGGTAAATTAAAGGCTATAAATATTTTCCAAATATTGTCGCAGACTCTGGATATAATTATCTCATGGAATGTCATTAGAATTGTGCCACCGCTGCATGCAATGAGTTAATAACTGTTCACAATGGCAGATGATGACCTCACACTACATTCTTACAGTGCGCAAATTATAGAGACATTCTATGAACAGCAAATAATGTATTAATTATAGTCTGGTCCGTCTAAGGTTTCCGTCTTAGGTCTCCGATACATACGTCTACGATCCATTCTCAGTCAATAGGCATATTTATAAACTGTGTTTCTGGAAGTCTGGCTACAGACAAATGGCACAATATATACCGGGCAAGAACAGGCCAACATCATGTACAGATGTATGTAAATATTGGGCAAGAACAGGCCGACATCATGTACAGATACATGTAAATACTGGGCAAGAACAGGCTGACATCATGTACAGATATATGTAAATACCGGGCAAGAACAGGCCGACATCATGTACAGATATATGTAAATACTGGGCAAGAACAGGCTGACATCATGTACAGATATATGTAAATACTGGGCAAGAACAGGCTGACATCATGTACAGATATATGTAAATACCGGGCAAGAACAGATCGACATCATGTACAGATATATGTATATACCGGGCAAGAACAGGCCGACATCATGTACAGATATATGTAAATATCGGGCAAGAACAGGCTGACATCATGTACAGATATATGTAAATACTGGGCAAGAACAGGTCTACATCATGTACAGATATATGTATATACCGGGCAAGAACAGGCCGACATCATGTACAGATATATGTAAATACTGGGCAAGAACAGGTCTACATCATGTACAGATATATGTATATACCGGGCAAGAACAGGCCGACATCGTGTACAGATATATGTAAATATCGGGCAAGAACAGGTCGACATCATGTACAGATATATGTAAATACCGGGCAAGAACAGGCCGACATCATGTACAGATATATGTAAATACCGGACAAGAACAGGCCGACATCATGTACAGATATTATGTAAATACCGGGCAAGAACAGGCCGACATCATGTACAAATATACAGTCAAACCTCTCCAGAGCAAACACCATCCGGATACACCCAGATTGGTTGTTGTAGAGAGGTTGTTGTTCTAGGGAGGTCCAACTTTTTGAAGTCTGGATATGCAGGAATAGTCAGTTTTGACAGTTACTATGGCTCATACTGATTTGAATATAGAGTATGGGGTACTACTTTCATTATAAAATTGATAGATTGAACTAAGATTGAATATGAAACAACACAAATTTTATAACATTTGATGTCTTCACGACATAATTGCATTATTGTTTTTGCTCAACAGAGGAGACTCAATAATGTTGAAAATTAATGAGGTTAAAATCGCCAGATTATGCAAATTTATGACAATTGTGTACATTAATAATTTATGCTGGCAATACATCAAAGTCAAAAAGTCTGATAAATTACGCGAGTACTCGGACACAGTTCCAATCGAGTACAAGAGTGCTCGGAAACGATCATTTGATTTTTGGGATCGTATATATCGAATAAAAGTGACGTGGGAGGTGACGTTTGAGGAGGTGGGACTGTATGTAAATACCGGGCAAGAACAGACATACATCAGATACAGATATATGTAAATAGATACGGAGCATGCTATAAGTGTATAATATGTAATTACAGATCAAACTTGTCAAGAGAAATAATTGGAAACATTCTTTAGGATTAGTTCTGCAGATGTCAGTTAACCCAAGTATGGTGCCGGATTATTTTTAGACCAATAAATTAATAAGACAATTTGGACGAGTTCATCAGCCAGCTCATCTGGATCTACACTTTCTGTAAGCCTATTTAGAGGTATGTGGTGTTGAGATGCTTAGTTACCCTATATACAGAAATACAAACATTCTTACAAAATATCACCATATGCGCCAATAATAATTAATTAATTTTTGGAACAATACAAACCTGCTATTGTCAAGTAATTACCATCTACATGATTACGGGCTGAGGACAGGTGGGCTGGTGAGGGAACATGCCCCCAAGAAAATAACCAGGGGAAGCATTTCCACAGCCCATACTGAACATATGCTTGCAGTCTGCACCTCCCCACACCCACTGAAACCCACCCCTGATCAATTCATAAATAATGTAATTCAAATATATATATCCATGGCAACGCTATAACAGTACCATTGACCATAAAACATACACACACTTTAGACTGCTGGGAATAGAAAGAAGGATTAGGCATAAGAGCTAATGTTAAGCAATAGATGATTGAAGACGGCCGATATCACGCCTATTAATCAATCTGGATTGAATGCGGCCGATATCACGCTAATAATCAATCTGGATTGAAGCCGGCCGATATCACGCCTATTAATCAATCTGGATTGAAGCCGGCTGATATCATGCCAATAAACAATCTGGATTGAAGCCGGCCGATATCATGCCAATAATCAATCTGGATTGAAGACGGCCAATAATCAATCTGGATTGAAGCCGGCCGATATCACGCCAATAAACAATCTGGATTGTAGACGGCCGATATCACGCCAATAATCAATCTGGATTGAAGCCGGCCAATATCACGCCAATAATCAATCTGGATTGAAGCCGGTCGATATCACGCCAATAAACAATCTGGATTGTAGACGGCCGATATCACGCCAATAATCAATCTGGATTGAAGCCGCCCGATATCACGCCAATAATCAATCTGGATTGTAGACGGCCGATATCACGCCAATAATCAATCTGGATTGAAGCCGCCCGATATCACACCAATAAACAATCTGGATTGTAGACAGCTGATATCACGCCAATAATCAATCTGGATTGTAGACGGCCGATATCAGCACAGAAATTAACTAATTTTTCTGAAAATAATGTTCATAAATGACCTCCATTTATGGATATTTATCTACACAGCTACGATAGAGTTGTATTTAACCAGTATCCTGCTAATGCGGACTAAAGTCACTGCTGTTCACTATTTGGATAGTGGAACTACATTTGGCTGAATAGCAAACAACATAGATCCTGAGCAGACGTGGCGCTATGCAACAGCTAGCTGATATGGATCTATGTTGTTTGCTAATTGGATAGTGGAACTACATTTAGCTGAACAGCAAACAACATAGATCCTGAGCAGACGTGGCGCTATGCAACAGCTAGCTGATATGGATCTATGTTGTTTGCTAATTGGATAGTGGAACTACATTTGGCTGAATAGCAAACAACATAGATCCTGAGCAGACGTGGTGCTATGCAACAGCTAGCTAATATGGATCTATGTTGTTTGCTAATTGGATAGTGGAACTCCATTTGGCTGAATAGCAAACAACATAGATCCTGATCAGACGTGGCGTTATGCCACAGCTAGCTTCTCTAGATCTATGTTGTTTGCACATCTCCTTCAGCATTTTAAGGTTTAACTTGGCGATTAACACAAGTGAACAGTAGGAATTTTATATGTTTATATTTCTATTTGAAGAATTATATTCATAAACAGACCTGAATTCCGCCGATACAAACAATACATGTCCAGGATCCTTATAGTAAGGACAAGGAATGGACAAGCAAGCTGATGTTGGCAATCCTAAAATAGTTCCAGGATCCTCATAGCAAGGACAAGGGAAGGACGAGGGAAGGACAAGGAATGGACAAGGAATGGACAAGGGAAGGACAAGGAATGGACAAGGGAAGGACAAGGGAAGGACAAAGGAAGGACAAGGAATGGACAAGGGAAGGACAAGGAATGGACAAGGGAAGGACAAGGAATGGACAAGGGAAGGACAAGGAATGGTCAAGGGAAGGACAAGGAATGGACAAGGGAAGACAAGGAATGGACAAGGGAAGGACAAGGGAAGGACAAGGAATGGACAAGGGAAGGATAAGGGAAGGAATGGACAAGGGAAGGACAAGGAATGGACAAGGGAAGGACAAGGGAAGGACAAGGAATGGACAAGGAATGGACAAGGGAAGGACAAGGGAAGGACAAGGAATGGACAAGGGAAGGACAAGGGAAGGACAAGGAATGGACAAGGAATGGACAAGGGAAGGACAAGGAATGGACAAGGGAAGGACAAGGAATGGACAAGGGAAGGACAAGGAATGGACAAGGGAAGGACAAGGAAGCTGATGTTGGCAATCCTACAACAGTTCCAGGATCTTCACCATACATAAATCATTTTGATGAGCTTTCCCAGACAGATCTAACTAAAATCAATGTCATTAATACAAATATTATGACAATACATGTGTCTGCTTACAACAAATGTTATCCGCTGGTTGATTAGCGCACTCGCATCTCACCACTACAACCCGGGTTCGATCCTCGGACCGGAAAGTATGTGAGATGTGAGATGGTATGGTTTCCTTTCACACGAATGACCACATTTACGCTTTCATCTGCGCCAACGAGAGTGATTAATATAAATTGTTAAAACTTGTTTCGCAATTGTAAAATAAACAAAGCTTAAACTAAACTGTTATCAACACGTACAACAACTGGTATCTTATCAACACTTACAACAACTGTCATCGTATCAACACGTACAACAACTGTCATCGTATCAACACGTACAACAACTGTCATCGTATCAACACGTACAACAACTGGTATCGTATCAACACGTACAACAACTGTCATCGTATCAACACTTACAACAACTGGTATCGTATCAACACGTACCGTACAACAACTGTCATCGTATCAACACTTACAACAACTGGTATCGTATCAACACGTACAACAACTGTCATCGTATCAACACGTACAACAACTGTCATCGTATCAACACGTACAACAACTGTCATCGTATCAACACTTACAACAACTGGTATCGTATCAACACGTACAACAACTGTCATCGTATCAACACGTACAACAACTGTCATCTTATCAACACTTACAACAACTGGTATCGTATCAACATGTACAACAACTGGTATCTTATCAACACTTACAACAACTGGTATCGTATCAACATGTACAACAACTGGTATCTTATCAACACTTACAACAACTGGTATCTTATCAACACTTACAACAACTGTTATCTTATCAACACTTACAACAACTGGTATCGTATCAACATGTACAACAACTGTTATCTTATCAACACTTACCACAACTGTTATCTTATCAATGCTTACAACAAAGTGATATTTAAAATGTCAATTAAATGTATATGTCTTCAAACAACAGACACTTAACCCATTCAACACCAAGTAACTCAGATGGACTGGTCCATGATATTCATAAACCAATAAATGAATCAGAAAATCACATTTGGACAAGTTCATTTATCAAAATGGGTAATTATGTCTAAAAATAGTCATATCACTGGCAAAAAGTGCAGATCCTGATGAGACGGCTCGTCACGAGCCGGCTCATCTGGATCTACACTTTTTGTAAGCCTATTTAGAGGTCTGTGGTGTTGAAAGGGTTAAATGAATAAGAAATTCATTAACCATATTTACATTGAAAGATGACCTTGACCTTGGAATCACATCATCATGCCAGGAAAAAGTCGGAGTGTTTGCATTTTTGGTGAAAATATTGCGATGGGGAGCTAGTCCCTGTGAAGTGGGATACTAGGAGTGTATGATTAAGGATATCGTGAAGGGGACAGTCCCAGGATGTTATATATACTGCAGGATGTTATGTATACTTCAGGATGTTATGTATACTGCAGGATGTTATGTATACTGCAGGATGTTATGTATACTGCAGGATGTTATGTATACTGCAGGATGCTATGTATACTGCAGGATGTTATGTATAATTCAGGATGTTATGTATACTGCAGGATGTTATGTATACTTCAGGATGTTATGTATACTTCAGGATGTGATGTATACTGTAGGATGCTATGTATACTGTAGGATGTTATGTATACTGCAGGATGCTATGTATACTGCAGGATGTTATGTATACTGCAGGATGCTATGTATACTGCAGGATGTTATGTATACTGCAGGATGCTATGTATACTGCAGGATGTTATGTATACTGCAGGATGCTATGTATGCTGTAGGATGTTATGTATACTGTAGGATGTTATGTATACTTCAGGATGTTATGTATACTGCAGGATGTTATGTATACTGCAGGATGTTATGTATACTGCAGGATGTTATGTATACTGCAGGATGTTATGTATACTGCAGGATGTTATGTATACTGCAGGATGTTATGTATACTGCAGGATGTTATGTATACTTCAGGAATCCGCTAATAAAATAGAAGTTTTGATACGCTAGATAATTTTCTGTCACACTTTGCCCGCGCCTGCGCCTACTCGTTAATCACTATCACAATAATATTAATTAAATTATCCCGCTGGCTGAGACTCTGGTATGTGTCATTAATTACTTAAACATAAGAATCTCTGAAGCTAGGCTAAGAAGTGCTTACAATATGAAGACCTGGTGAAATACAAGACATTTGTTACAAACTCATTTCCACCATTTTGTGTTTAACTACTAGCCTGTTTAGTTTTCGAAATATACGCAAGGAAATTGTGATAGCGCTGTGCTAGCACATTCGCTTCAGGTGCGAAAGGCCCAATTTGTTTGAGCCCAATTTGCATAAACTATAAATACAAATGTACAAAATGTGTTGTGTGGTTTTAACCCTTTCCCCCATAGAAGCATAGTAATATCTATGGAGGTGGGATAGATATGGCGACTACTTATCCACTGCATGATAGCTAAATTACTGTCGTTTGTATGGAGATATAATAGTATATTAACCTAAATCTCTATGAAGGAAAGGGTTAAATGGCTGTCGTTTGTATGGAGATATAATAGTATATTAACCTAAATCTCTATGAAGGAAAGGGTTAAATGGCTGTCGTTTGTATGGAGATATAATAGTATATTAACCTAAATCTCTATGAAGGAAAGGGTTAAATGGCTGTCGTTTGTATGGAGATATAATAGTATATTAACCTAAATCTCTATGAAGGAAAGGGTTAAATGGCTGTCGTTTGTATGGGAGATATATTAGTATATTAACCTAAATCCCTATGAAGGAATGGGTTAAATGGCTGTCGTTTGTATGGGAGATATATTAGTATATTGACCTAAATCCCTATGAAGGAAAGGATTAAATGGCTGTCGTTTGTATGGGAGATATATTAGTATATTAACCTAAATGCCTATGAAGGAAAGGATTAAATGGCTGTCGTTTGTATGGGAGATATATTAGTATATTAACCTAAATCTCTATGAAGGAAAGGGTTAAATGGCTGTCGTTTGTATGGGAGATATATTAGTATATTAACCTAAATCTCTATGAAGGAAAGGGTTAAATGGCTGTCGTTTGTATGGGAGATATATTAGTATATTAACCTAAATCTCTATGAAGGAAAGGGTTAAATGGCTGTCATTTGTATGGAGATATAATAGTATATTAACCTAAACCTCTATGAAGGAAAGGGTTAAATGGCTGTCGTTTGTATGGAGATATATTAGTATATTAACCTAAATCTCTATGAAGGAAAGGGTTAAATTGCTGTCGTTTGTATGGAGATATATTAGTATATTAACCTAAATCTCTATGAAGGAAAGGGTTAAATGGCTGTCGTTTGTATGGAGATATATTAGTATATTAACCTAAATCTCTATGAAGGAAAGGGTTAGTCAGACGACCAGCTATTATATATAGAGGAATACACCTGTTGCCCTTCCGAGCAGTATTTCATCCGCCGCTGGGCACCCAGGTACAACCACCGACCTTCCTTAAAACAAATGAATAGCTTCCTAACATTAAAAGAATTGTGAACACTTCCAGTGGGATTCGAACCTGCAACAGCAGTGAGGGGCAAGTGATTTGTAGTGAACGACCAAACGCTGCAAATAACAGTTAAATTGTTTAATTCGGTTTTACGCCTACATCAGCACCATTTTGGGCTATATATTTTACTATTTTACAGCTGACAAAATACTGCAGAGGAAGACTTTTGTAATCAAACAAAGATCTCACTTTCTCAAGAAATGTTACAGAAACTTGAAACCAAACAATTCATCAATCGAATTAAAGTCTCATATTGAATTTAAGTAAATGAAAATCCTTCATCCTTCAAGAGAAGGCAGCTTGGGTAGTAAATTAAAGATATGAATTATACAACGCATGTGTAAACACAAAACACAATTTGATTAAACCAGAAAATGATGTGGACGTATTCCCTGGATTTATGAGGTTCTGGATGTATTCCCTGGATTTACGAGGTTCTGGATGTATTCCCTGGATTTATGAGGTTCTGGACAATATGTCCCTGGATTTATGTGGTTCTGAACGTATTCCCTGGATTTATGAGGTTCTGGATGCATTCCCTGGATTTATGAGGTTCTGGACGTATTCCCTGGATGTATGTGGTTCTGGACTTATTCCCTGGATTTATGAGGTTCTGGACGTATTCCCTGGATTTATGTGGTTCTGAACATATTCCCTGGATTTATGAGGTTCTGGATGTATTCCCTGGATTTACGAGGTTCTGGATGTATTCCCTGGATTTATGAGGTTCTGGACAATATGTCCCTGGATTTATGTGGTTCTGAACGTATTCCCTGGATTTATGAGGTTCTGGATGTATTCCCTGGAGTTATGAGGTTCTGGGCGTATTCCCTGGATTTACGAGGTTCTGGGCGTATTCCCTGGATTTATGAGGTTCTGGGCTTATTCCCTGGATTTATGAGGTTCTGGACTTATTCCCTGGATTTATGAGGTTCTGGGCTTATTCCCTGGATTTAGGAGGTTCTGAACGTATTCCCTGGATTTATGAGGTTCTGGACTTATTCCCTGGATTTATGAGGTTCTGGATGTATTCCCTGGATTTATGAGGTTCTGGACTTATTCCCTGGATTTATGAGGTTCTGGACTTATTCCCTGGATTTACGAGGTTCTGGATGTATTCCTTGGATTTATGAGGTTCTGGGCGTATTCCCTGGATGTATGAGGTTCTGGATGTATTCCCTGGATTTATGAGGTTCTGGGCTTATTCCCTGGATTGATGAGGTTCTGGACTTATTCCCTGGATTTACGAGGTTCTGGGCTGGATTTATGAGGTTCTGGACTTATTCCCTGGATTTACGAGGTTCTGGACATATTCCCTGGATTTACGAGGTTCTGGATGTATTCCCTGGATTTACGAGGTTCATAAGCATTAAATGAAGTCATATAGTAATTCATGAAAGAATAGCCATATGACCACACTTCGGTAAGCTCGAGACTAAGGTACCAGCCAATTGGTAAGCTTGAGACTAAGGTACCAGCCAATCAGTAAGTTTGAGACTAAGGTACCAGCCAGCCAATTGGTAAGCTTGAGACTAAGGTACCAGCCAATCTGTAAGCCTGAGACTAAGGTATTAGCCAATTGGTAAGCTTGAGACTAAGGTACCAGCCAACCGGTAAGCTTGATACTAAGGTACCAGCCCATCTGAAAGCAAGGCACCAGCCAATTGGTAAGCTTGAGACTAAGGTACCAGCTAATTGGTAAGCTTGAGACTGAGGTTATGTTATATTTTTGTATTTCGGGTTTTGCGCCTGCATCAGCACCATTTTTGGGCTATATCGCCGGCGGGCAGTTTACCTAACAACACCTTTCCCGGGCAGGCTCCAGCGGTTAACAAGTACTTGGGTGCACCAACCTCCTCCGTAAGAAACTGCCAACTTTTTCATATGAATGAAACACGGTCTGAGCGTAGAGACTAAGGTACCAGCCCATCTGAAAGCTTGAGACTTAAAGGTACCAGCCAATCAGAAAGCAAGGCACCAGCCAATTGGTAAGCTTGAGACTATAGTACCAGCCAACCTGAAAGCTTGAGACAATAGTACCAGCCAATCGGAATGCTTAAGACAATAGTACCAGCCAATCAGAATGCTTAAGACAATAGTACCAGCCAATCGGAATGCTTAAGACAATAGTACCAGCCAATCGGAATGCTTAAGACAATAGTACCAGCCAATCGGAATGCTTAAGGCAATAGTACCAGCCAATCGGAATGCTTAAGACAATAGTACCAGCCAATCGGAATGCTTAAGACAATAGTACCAGCCAATCGGAATGCTTAAGACAATAGTACCAGCCAATCGGAATGCTTAAGACAATAGTACCAGCCAATCGGAATGCTTGTACTTGAACATTCATTCAGAAAGCACGAGATCATGAATACAACAAATCAGAAAGCTACAGATTAAGGATCCAATCAAACAGAATGAAAGCTAGAAAAGGAACCAGCCAATCGGAAAACTTAAAACTATGTCACCAGCCAATTGGAAAATTTGAAACTATGGCACCAGCCAATCGGAAAATTTGAAACTATGGCACCAGCCAATCGGAAAATTTGAAACTATGGCACCAGCCAATCGGAAAATTTGAAACTATGGCACCAGCCAATCGGAAAATTTGAAACTATGGCACCAGCCAATCGGAAAGCTTGAGATAAAAACTACATCTAAGCAACAAGCAAGTATTTATGTAAATATATGGACTATAAACCTTCCCACGTCGATGTTAGACACAGGAAAGTAAAAATTATTACCATTTCATCAGTTCAATAATTCAAATCAGTCAGAATTTATTCACATTGTAGACATTCCCACAAGTAAAGATTCAGATTCACTGTGAATTTCCCCCGATATTTCTATCAGAACATAATAACGTCTAAGCAACTGTGACGTATGCTGGAATGTTTTGCGTCTCTCCTTGTTCCAGAAACTTCTAAAATTGGATCATAATCCAAACTATCCTATTCGTTTGAGGAACCAATACTGGCCACTCTCTACTTGTTCCTATTTCTGGCACAAATTAGCTAATATAATTGTTTACATCGCGGAACTTCCATCGTTAACTGTCGCCGTTAATTCCACATGGATTATCCATTTATTCCACATGGATTAGCCATTTATTCCACATGGATTGGCCATTTATTCCACATGGATTAGCCATTTATTCCACATGGATTAGCCATTTATTCCACATGGATTCGCCATTTATTCCACATGGATTAGCCATTTATTTCACATGGATTAGCCATTTATTCCACATGGATTAGCCATTTATTCCACATGGATTAGCCATTTATTCCACATGGATTGGCCATTTATTCCACATGGATTGGCCATTTATTCCACATGGATTGGCCATTTATTCCACATGGATTGGCCATTTATTCCACATGGATTGGCCATTTATTCCACATGGATTAGCCATTTATTCCACATGGATTAGCCATTTATTCCACATGGATTAGCTATTTATTCCACATGGATTGGCCGTTTATTCCACATGGATTAGCCATTTATTCCACATGGATTAGCTATTTATTCCACATGGATTGGCCATTTATTCCACATGGATTAGCTATTTATTCCACATGGATTAGCCATTTATTCCACATGGATTAGCCATTTATTCCACATGGATTAGCCATTTATTCCACATGGATTAGCCATTTATTCCACATGATTCCACATGGATTAGCCATTTATTCCACATGGATTGGCCGTTTATTCCACATGGATTAGCCATTTATTCCACATGGACACATCGATTGGCCATTTATTCCACATGGATTAGCTATTTATTCCACATGGATTAGCCATTTATTCCACATGGATTAGCCATTTATTCCACATGGATTAGCTATTTATTCCACATTTAACCATGCTAAATCGTTACTGGCATGACTAGCTAAATGGGATGCTAAAATCTAGCCGAGATGGCCAAATATAATACTTTGGCGACTCTGTGGCCGAGTGGTTATGGTCGTAGGTTTGAATCACAATACAATGTTGAATTCTTTCATGTGATGAAGCTATCATTCTGGCTTGCAGAAGAACAGTGGTTCTATCTGGATGCCAGTCCAAGCCCCAAAGAACTGCTCGGAGGGGCACATGGGGGTTTTCCAGGAGACTAAGGGGCAAGTGATTTGAAAATCAGTGACATTAACAACTCAGTCATGAATGGAGGGAGGCCCCGATTAGTTTAGAAAGATGGGAGGAAAAACTGTAAGCATGAGAGATGCTAACAATATCACACTGTAGCAAAGGGAAACAACTCTCTCAGTGCACCTTCCACTCTACACAAGAGTAGCGCAACCTTAACAATAAACAGAACTTGGCTTTGATTAACAATCCAGAAATCCAATAAATTGTGATAGAGACCTGCTACTTGTACCAACACCTTTGGTTATAATGACTCATCTTTTGATCCTGATTTGAAATTGATTGAAACGAGAGACACTCGCCTTCAGTTATCACTGTGGACAATGATTCCATATACACGAGAGTACTGATCCAATATATACGATATTACAGACGTATACGTTCTTGTAGAATAGAACAGAGAGTACATGCATCTGTACACTACCGCATCCTCCTAAATACAGACAGTGTGTACGCCTGCATCCTCCTAAATACAGGCAGCGTACACTACCGCATCCTCCTAAATACAGACAGTGTATACTCCTGCATCCTCCTATATACAGACAGCGTACACTACCGCATCCTCCTAAATACAGACAGTGTATACGCCTGCATCCTCCTAAATACAGGCAGCGTACACTACCGCATCCTCCTAAATACAGACAGTGTATATGCCTGCATCCTCCTAAATACAGGCAGTGTACACTACCGCATCCTCCTAAATACAGACAGTGTATACTCCTGCATCCTCCTATATACAGACAGTGTACACTCCAGCATCCTCCTATATACAGGCAGCATACACTCCTGCATCCTTCTAAATACAGACGGTGTACACGCCTGCATCCTCCTAAATACAGACAGCATACACTTCTGCATCCTCCTAATACAGACAGTGTATACACCTGCATCCTCCTAAATACAGACAGTGTACACTTCTGCATCCTCCTAAATACAGACAGTGTACACTCCTGCATCCTCCTAAATACAGACAGCATACACTTCTGCATCCTCCTAAATACAGACAGTGTATACACCTGCATCCTCCTAAATACAGACATTGTACACACCTGCATCCTCCTAAATACAGACAGTATACACTCCTGCATCCTCCTATATACAGGCAACATACACTCCTGCATCCTTCCAAACACAGACAGCGTACACTCCGGCATCCTCCTAAATACAGACAGCGTACACTCCGGCATCCTTCCAAATACAGAAAGCGTACACTCCGGCATCCTTCCAAATACAGGCAGCGTACACTCCGGCATCCTTCCAAATACAGACAGCGTACACTCCGGCATCCTTCCAAATACAGACAGCGTACACTCCGGCATCCTCCTAAATACAGACAGCGTACACTCCAGCATCCTCCTAAATACAGACAGCGTACACTCCGGTATCCTTCTAAATACAGACAGCATACACTCCTGCATCCCCCTAAATACAGACAGCATACACTCCTGCATCCTCCTAAATACAGACAGCATACACTCCTGCATCCTCCTAAATACAGACATCATACACGTCTGCATCCTCCTAAATACAGACAGCGTACACTACTGCACCCTTCCTAAATACAGACAGCGTACACTCCTGCATCCTCCTATATACAGGCAGCATACACACCTGCATCCTCCTATATCCAGGCAGCATACAATCCAGCATCCTCCTAAATACAGACAGCATACACCCCTGCATCCTCCTAAATACAGGCAACATACACTCCTGCATCCTCCTATATACAGACAATGTACACTCCTGCATCCTCCTAAATACAGACATCATACACCCCTGCATCCTCCTAAATACAGACAGCATACACTCCTGCATCCTCCTAAATACAGACAGCATACACTCCTGCATCCTCCTAAATACAGACAGCATACACTCCTGCATCCTCCTAAATACAGGCAGCGTACACTCCGGCATCCTTCCAAATACAGGCAGCGTACACTCCTGCATCCTTCCAAATACAGACAGCGTACACTCGGCATCCTTCTATATACAGGCAGCGTACACTCCGGCATCCTCTTAAATACAGGCAGCGTACACTCCTGCATCCTTCTATATACAGGCAGCGTACACTCCTGCATCCTTCTATATACAGACAGCGTACACTCCGGCATCCTCCTAAATACAGACAGCGTACACTCCGGCATCCTCCTAAATACAGGCAGCGTACACTCCGGCATCCTCCCAAATACAGGCAGCGTACACTCCGGCATCCTCCTATATACAGGCAGCGTACACTCCGGCATCCTTCCAAATACAGGCAGCGTACACTCCTGCATCCTTCCAAATACAGACAGCGTACACTCCGGCATCCTCCTAAATACAGGCAGCGTACACTCCGGCATCCTCCTAAATACAGGCAGCGTACACTCCTGCATCCTCCTAAATACAGACAGTGTACACTCCGGCATCCTCCTAGATACAGACAGCGTACACTCCGGCATCCTCCTAAATACAGGCAGCGTACACTCCGGCATCCTCCTAAATACAGGCAGTGCACAATCTCGTAGAACTATTTTCAGCAGTGTATATTATATGTTCTTTACACCAGTGTTATATCAGGCGAATGAGAGCATGTTTCTATGGTTACAGTCAAACTTACTCGAAAGACCACGTCTATTAAGAGCGCATTTTTTCAGTTCCCGTTTGTGTTTTTTAATGAATAAATTAGCCTGTAGAGACTTGGAGCCAGTTCTTAGCCCTTCCCTTTTGGTGGTCGCGTAATACAAGTTTGATTAAGTTCGATAATAATAATATAATTATTAAAGATACTTACAACCTATCTGTGGTGATGGACATCGTTGCTGCAGTATTGGTGACTTGTTTGGACCAACAACAGACTTCCTGTTACGACTGAAATGCAATTCATCTACATGTATAGTCATTTAACTTATCAAAGGGAGAACACTTCCTAAGAATTAATTTATGACTTTATTACAGTTACATCCCTTACATCTCAAGCTAGTACATAATCTATGGATTTGTGCGTTTTATGTTATGTTGTTCTCTATCAGTGGTGGCCCATATGAGCGCCGCTTCATTTGAGAGGATAGTGCAATGATACAGACTAATTCCAGAATCGCCTCTGGTTCATTTACCAAGCAAGTGATCATTAACTGGCCTAAATTTACAATTAAGCATGGCATTGACCGTTAAAAGTGATGCCCTATATTTGTGAACTACAACTTGGAAAGTTCATCCAAAAAATCCAAGGGCAATAATTCCAGTATATGGCTGAATGTTGCTTGGTTACATTACAATATAATAATATACTAGTAAGGGATGCCACCAATAGATTCAATGACAAGGAACTGCAGCTGTACATACATCGAGTATATTTAAATCAGCTATATCGCTTAACCCTTTGCCTGCTGAGTAAATAAAAATCACATTTACAAACAACATAGATCCAAATCAGCCATGGCGCAACGCCGCGACTTATCAGGATCTATGTTGTTTGCTATTCAGCCAAATGTTTTAGCTCCACTATCATACAAAAAAACAGCATAGAGCCTGATCTGTTTGCAAAAGTGATTTATTTGCCACACTACGAGTATAAAAGCTTAAAACTCTTAAAATCCTCAGTCGAACTGGCTCTGGACGGATTTAGAGTCAATTAAAGGGCAACAACTATGGTGTTACTGGGCCAATCCCCACAAAACTATGGTAATACATATTTATTTTAAGATTCATAAATTCGACCCATTGGTAACTGAGAGAAAGCGTAAATCAGACATAATGGGTACTAAGTGGCTACCCCAATGTTTTCTCTTATGTTCTAATAGCAACCCTAGAGCATTTATAACCACGCAAGAGCATTTATAACCGCAAAAGAGCATTTATAACCGCGCAAGAGCATTTATAACCATGCAAGAGCATTTATAACCATGCAAGAGCATTTATAACCGCGCAAGAGCATTTATAACTGCGCGCAAGAGCATTTATAACCGCGCGCAAGAGCATTTATAACTGCGCAAGAGCATTTATAACCATGCAAGAGCATTTATAACCATGCAAGAGCATTTATAACCGCGCAAGAGCATTTATAACCGCGCGCAAGAGCATTTATAACCGCGCGCAAGAGCATTTATAACTGCGCAAGAGCATTTATAACCGCGCAAGAGCATTTCTAACGCACAAAAGAGCATTTATAACCGCGCAAAAGAGCATTTATAACTGCGTAAGAGCATTTATAACCATGCAAGAGCATTTATAACCACGCAAAAGAGCATTTATAACCATGCAAGAGCATTTATAACCACGCAAAAGAGCATTTATAACCACGCAAAAGAGCATTTATAACCATGCAAGAGTATTTATAACCACGCAAAAGAGCATTTATAACCACGCAAAAGAGCATTTATAACCGCGCAAGAGCATATATAACCGCGCAAAAGAGCATTTATAACCACGCAAGAGCATTTATAACTGCGCAAGTGCATTTATAACCGCGCAAAAGAGCATTAATAACCGCGCAAAAGAGCATTTATAACCACGCAAGAGCATTTATAACTGCGCAAGTGCATTTATAACCGCGCAAAAGAGCATTAATAACCGCGCAAAAGAGCATTTATAACCGAGCAAGAGCATTTATAACCACGCAAGAGCATTTATAACCGCGCAAAAGAGCATTTATAACCGCGCAAGAGCATTTATAACCACGCAAGAGCATATATAACCGCGCAAAAGAGCATTTATAACCGCGCAAGAGCATTTATAACCGCACAAGAGCATGTATAATGTGGAAGAGCATTTATAACCGCGCAAGAGCATTTTATAACCACGCAATAGCATTTATAACCGTGCAAGAGCATTTATAACCGCGCAAAAGAGCATTTATAACCGCGCAAGAGCATTTATAACCACGCAAGAGCATATATAACCGCGCAAAAGAGCATTTATAACCGCGCAAGAGCATTTATAACCGCACAAGAGCATGTATAATGTGGAAGAGCATTTATAACCGCGCAAGAGCATTTTATAACCACGCAATAGCATTTATAACCGTGCAAGAGCATTTATAACCGCACAAGAGCATTTATAACAAGAGCATTTATAACAACGCAGAGCATTTATAACAAGAGCATTTATAACCGTGCAAAAGAGCATTTATAACCATGCAAGAGCATTTATAACAAGAGCATTTATAACTGTGCAAAAGAGCATTTATAACCCAAGAGCATTTATAACCCAAGAGCATTTATAACCGCGCAAGAGAATTTATAACCGTGCAAGAGCATTTATAACCGCGCAAGAGCATTTATAACCGCGCAAAAGAGCATTTATAACAAGAGCATTTATAACAACGCAGAGCATTTATAACAAGAGCATTTATAACCGTGCAAAAGAGCATTTATAACCATGCAAGAGCATTTATAACCGTGCAAAAGAGCATTTATAACCATGCAAGAGCATTTATAACCGTGCAAAAGCATTTATAACCGTGCAAAAGAGCATTTATAACCACGCAAGAGCATTTATAACCATGCAAGAGCATTTATAACCATGCAAAAGAGCATTTATAACCATGCAAGAGCATTTATAACCGTGCAAAAGAGCATTTATAACCATGCAAGAGCATTTATAACCATGCAAGAGCATTTATAACCGCGCAAAAGAGCATTTATAACCACGCAGAGCATTTATAACAAGAGCATTTATAACCGTGCAAAAGAGCATTTATAACCATGCAAGAGCATTTATAACCATGCAAGAGCATTTATAACCGTGCAAAAGAGCATTTATAACCATGCAAGAGCATTTATAACCGTGCAAAAGAGCATTTATAACCGCGCAAAAGAGCATTTATAACCATGCAAGAGCATTTATAACAAGAGCATTTATAACCATGCAAGAGCATTTATAACCATGCAAAAGAGCATTTATAACCGTGCAAAAGAGCATTTATAACCATGCAAGAGCATTTATAACAAGAGCATTTATAACCATGCAAGAGCATTTATAACCATGCAAGAGCATTTATAACCGTGCAAAAGAGCATTTATAACCATGCAAGAGCATTTATAACCGTGCAAAGAGCATTTATAACCGCGCAAAAGAGCATTTATAACCATGCAAGAGCATTTATAACCATGCAAGAGCATTTATAACCATGCAAGAGCATTTATAACCGTGCAAAAGAGCATTTATAACCATGCAAGAGCATTTATAACCGTGCAAAAGAGCATTTATAACCGCGCAAAAGAGCATTTATAACCATGCAAGAGCATTTATAACAAGAGCATTTATAACCATGCAAGAGCATTTATAACCGCGCAAAAGAGCATTTATAACCATGCAAGAGCATTTATAACCATGCAAAAGAGCATTTATAACCATGCAAGAGCATTTATAACCGTGCAAAAGAGCATTTATAACCATGCAAGAGCAGTTATAACCATGCAAGAGCATTTATAACCGTGCAAAAGAGCATTTATAACCATGCAAGAGCATTTATAACCGTGCAAAAGAGCATTTATAACCGCGCAAAAGAGCATTTATAACCATGCAAAAGAGCATTTATAACCGCGCAAGAGCATTTATAACCGTGCAAAAGAGCATTTATAACCGTGCAAAAGAGCATTTATAACCGTGCAAAAGAGCATTTATAACCATGCAAGAGCATTTATAACCGCGCAAGAGCATTTATAACAAGAGCATTTATAACTACGCAAGAGCATTTATAACCGTGCAAGAGCATTTATAACCACGCAAGAGCATTTATAACCACGCAGAGCATTTATAACAAGAGCATTTATAACCGCGCAAAAGAGCATTTATAACAAGAGTATTTATAACCGCACAAGAGCATTTATAACCCAAGAGCATTTATAACCAAGCAAAAGAGCATTTATAACAAGAGCATTTATAACCGCACAAGAGCATTTATAACAAGAGCATTTATAACAAGAGCATTTATAACCATGCAAGAGCATTTATAACCGCACAAGAGCATTTATAACAAGAGCATTTATAACAAGAGCATTTATAACCGCACAAGAGCATTTATAACAAGAGCATTCATAACAAGAGCATTTATAACCACGCAAGAGCATTTATAACCGCGCAAGAGCATTTATAACCATGCAAGAGCATTTATAACCGTGCAAGAGCATTTATAACCGTGCAAGAACATTTATAACCACGCAAGAGCATTTATAACCACGCAAGAGCAATAGATCTATTGTTCTCCTAGCCGCATAAGTACCTTCTCGTGTGCACGGACGACACAAAAACAATATCCCTCGTCGAAATTGCGGGGGATAATAGACAAAAAGGCTGATTATGGAGACTGCCAACTGCCGACTACCATTTCAGATGCAGTTAATTGCAAATGAAACAGGATATTGTCATTTGTCCATTGCATGATATAACATTACACAACGGCTAATTGTACAGATTTAAAAGGCAAACTAATAAGTGCATTATGTTATAAATGTTATATAATTACAAACAATACAAATCTTAATTCTGCCTGTTGTTTCATTGTTGCCATAGAAACATAATGGAAACCAATTGCAACCCATTTCTTCAAATAGAAATAACGTTTGATTTGATAATATTTTAATTGCTTTTTATGCATTTATGTAACAAGTCACAATTATAGCACAAATAAATAATAAGCAAATGGGCTGGTAACAAGGAACAAGTAAATTCCATCAATAACTTAGTGTTATGTTATATGTTATTGTTATTTTTCGGGTTTTACGCCTGCATCAGCACCATTTCGGGCTATATCGCCGGCGGGCAGTTTACCTAACAACACCTTTCCTGGCAGGCTCCAGCGGTTAACCAGTACTTGGGTGCACCAACCTCTGTAAGAAACTGCCAACTTTTTCATATAAATGAGACACGGCCTGAGAGGGGCTCGAACCCGTGACCATCAGTGATGATAGGTTACAGTGGTATACAAGTCAGCGACCTTAACCACTCGACCACGGAGGCGGACTCAATAACTTAGTGACCATGGACAGGCCATTTTGCACTTTTCTATCAATTCAAGGGCAATAACTCTGGAGTCATT
Source organism: Archivesica marissinica (assembly GCA_014843695.1). NCBI lineage: Eukaryota > Metazoa > Mollusca > Bivalvia > Venerida > Vesicomyidae > Archivesica > Archivesica marissinica. The sequence continues at coordinate 74,254,627 of CM026397.1, forward strand.
GGGCTGATCTAATTAAACATTAAACCCGAGTGGACACACTGCACTGTGATGATACAAAGTAATTTTAAGATTCATGAAATTCCATCCTGTATATTTTGGGAGCTATTTAACCAATCAAGGGCAATCACACTGCATTTATTGCACCTATCTAGATTAACCCATTCAACCCCAAGTAACTGACATGGACTGGTCCATGATATTTTCAAACCAATAAATTAATAAGAAAATTACCTTTGGACCAGTTCATTTATCAAAATGGGTAATTTTATCTAAAAATAGTAATAATTATTACTGGCAAAAAAGTGCAGATCCTGATGAGACGGCTCGTCATGAGCCGGCTCATCTGGATCTACACTTTTCATAAGCCTATTTAGAGGCCTGTGGGGTTGAAAGGGTTAAACTTGTGATGACAAATAGTGATACTCAAGTTTCATGAAATTCCATTCAGCCGTTATTTAGTTATGGTCATGGGGACTCCCAGACAGTTGTGTGATCAATATATTCATTCAAGGGCAATAACTCTACAGTTTCACTGCTGATCTACATCAAACTTCAAGGGATATATCAGAAGGGATATGAGAAAACATCTCTAATTCAAGTTTCATGAAATTCTATCAATGATTTTCTGCATTTGTTTTCGGATTACCACCAATACAATTAACATTTGTGCAAAGCATGAACTAAATCATGTCAAATACACCCTTACAATGGTGTAAATCAGGTCAAATACACTCCTTACAATGGTGTAAATCAGGTCAAATACACTTTTACAATGGTGTAAATCAGGTCAAATACACCCTTACAATGGTGTAAATCAGGTCAAATACACTCCTTACAATGGTGTAAATCAGGTTAAATACACCCTTACAATGGTGTAAATCAGGTCAAATACACCCTTACAATGGTGTAAATCAGGTCAAATACACTCTTACAATGGTGTAAATCAGGTCAAATACACCCTTACAATGGTGTAAATCAGGTCAAATACACTCCTTACAATGGTGTAAATCAGGTCAAATACACTCTTACAATGGTGTAAATCAGGTCAAATACACTCCTCACAATGGTGTAAATCAGGTCAAATACTTACAATGGTGTAAATCAGGTCAAATACACTCCTTACAATGGTGTAAATCAGGTCAAATACTTACATTGGTGTAAATCAGGTCAAATACACTCCTTACAATGGTGTAAATCAGGTCAAATACACTCTTACAATGTATACAAGGTTTTTCTTCAACTAACCTAGTGACCTAATTTTAATGGGTTTGAGTCGCACTCAGACTGTGTGTCTCTTTATATGAAAAAGTTGATAAAATCTGACAAGACTCAGCAGCTGCTGTTCTATCTGTCATCGGTTTATGGAGTTGAAAAGTGGAGAGCTTCTTTCTAGCTTAGCCAGCAAATTGCTCACTGTAGCTTAAATTCCACAAGACTGCAAATTACTCACTGTGGCTTCCACAATAAACAGCAGATTAGATAAATTGCTTACAGTTCAGGGGAGGGAATATTCAGGGGAGGGAATAACATATGTCTTACCTGCTGGATCGCCGACTGAAACTCAGTTCTTTCTGCAAATAGACAAACAAACATTCCATAATGTACATGCAGTAAGTTTTTGTTCTCTACTAAGAAATAATTAAAATATATTCTATATAAGGTCAATTTGCAAATGCTTACAGTTTTTCATCTTTTTTGGCTCAGTATTGAGATATTTTATTGATTGTAACATCGGATTATTTAATGTTAAAAATTGATAATTTATTTTCTCCTTACAAGGCGGGAAACGATAATTGCCGTCTGCTGATGTTTAGTATTATAGTTATTTACTAGAATTGTCTTCAGTGGAGAGGATTCTAGTAGTATAGTTATTTACTAGAATTGTCTTCAGTGGGGAGGATTCTAGTAGTATAGTTATTTACTAGAATTGTCTTCAGTGGAGAGGATTCTAGCGTTATAGTTATTTACTAGAATTGTCTTCAGTGGGGAGGATTCTAGTAGTATAGTTATTTACTAGAATTGTCTTCAGTGGAGAGGATTCTAGTATAATTATTTACTAGAATTGTCTTCAGTGGAGATAGTTATTTACTAGAATTGTCTTCAGTGGAGAGGATTCTAGTATAATTATTTACTAGAATTGTCTTCAGTGGAGAGGATTCTAGTATAATTATTTACTAGAATTGTCTTCAGTGGAGAGGATTCTAGTAGTATAGTTATTTACTAGAATTGTCTTCAGTGGAGAGGATTCTAGTATAATTATTTACTAGAATTGTCTTCAGTGGGGAGGATTCTAGTAGTATAATTATTTACTAGAATTGTCTTCAGTGGAGAGGATTCTAGTAGTATAATTATTTACTAGAATTGTCTTCAGTGCAGAGGATTCTAGTATAATTATTTACTAGAATTGTCTTCAGTGGAGAGGATTCTAGTAGTATAATTATTTACTAGAATTGTCTTCAGTGGAGATGATTCTAGTAGTATGGTTATTTACAAGAATTGTCTTCAGTGGAGAGGATTCTAGTAGTATAATTATTTACTAGAATTGTCTTCAGTGGAGAGGATTCTAGTAGTATAATTATTTACTAGAATTGTCTTCAGTGGAGAGGATTCTAGTAGTATGGTTATTTACTAGAATTGTCTTCAGTGGAGAGGATTCTAGTAGTATAATTATTTACTAGAATTGTCTTCAGTGGAGAGGATTCTAGCGTTATAGTTATTTACTAGAATTGTCTTCAGTGGAGAGGATTCTAGCGTTATAGTTATTTACTAGAATTGTCTTCAGTGGAGAGGATTCTAGTATTATAGCTATAACAGACACAGACAATAGTATAATCTGTTTTGTCTCAAATGTGACTTTGATACCAATAATTGCAGAAAATGCAGCAGACGACACTTTTTCCCAGCATGCAAAGGGTTAAGAGGGTGGCACCAAACAAAGAGAGAGGGCGGGGCTGAGATTTGAACAATTAATTTGCAATGGCCTGAAGCTAGAAGCAGTGAAATATCTATACAAGATAAAGTGATTCATTACTCTATACTCTATATGTATATTTTATAACTTCAAAAATGTTGCTAGGATTATAATACTGACCCGTTATGGCCAAATTAACCCATTCAACACCACAGACCTCTAAATAGGCTTACAAAAAGTGTAGATCCAGATGAGCCGGCTCGTGACGAGCCGTCTCATCAGGATCTGCACTTTTTGCCAGTGATATGACTATTTTTATACATAATTACCCATTTTGATAAATGAACTTGTCCAAATGTGATTTTCTGATTCATTTATTGGTTTATGAATATCATGGACCAGTCCATGTGAGTTACTTGGTGTTGAATGGGTTAAAAAACACAGTACTGCATAATGAGAGTCCCATAACTACTACATGTCTGGTATAAAAATATAACGCAAGACCTGTACCAAATTCAACCCCATAACTACTGTCCGAGGGGTTCATGACTCGGGCAAAATAAAAATGTGTATACGGTTTCCCGACAGGCCCGATTTTTTACTCCCCAAACCCTGAATTTTTTTATGAAATTTTGGGTGGGAAAAATCAATATTTCGTTTTTTCACATTTTTCTGTGCCAAGAGAATGGTAAAAAACCAATTAAAAAAATGTTACCATACCGACGGACCTTATTTTTTGAAACAGTAAACACAGGTATGTATTGTTTGGCCTCATCAGTACAATTGAGGCTCTATAGCACTGGGTTCAGTATATGGCAGACATGGTATAGAATAAATATGTAAACAGTAAGACTTAGTGCACCATAAAAATGTAATGAAAAAACAATTGCAACAAATCTCTAAATAAGTCATGCCAAAAATGTCAGTTGTAAAACTAGTGTGTAAACTGTAAACATCTATTATTTATGGATTCCTTTAACCCTTTCAACACCACAGACCTCTGAATAGGCTTACAAAAAATGTAGATCCAGATGAGCCGGCAGATGGGGGCTCATCAGAATCTGCACTTTTTGCCAGTAATATTACTATTTTTAGACAAAATTACCCATTTTGATAAATGAACTGGTCCAAATGTAATTTTCTTATTAATTTATTGGTCTAAAAAAATATCATGCACAAGTCCGTGTCAGTTACTTGATGTTGAATGGTTTAAAAGATAATTCTAGCTAGAAGAGGGAAACAAATTCTTGCAACATTAGTTTATACAAATTTATTTTAGCTCAATTGCGAAACAAGTTTCAACTTATATTAATCACTCTCGAGGCCTCATTCCGCCATGAAGGAGAGAGGAGGCAATGTGGAATTTAAATGCCTTGCCTAAGGGCACAAGCGTAACGGCTCCAGCGGGGCTCGAACATTTATGTATTTCAAGTAATTTGCATTATATATCCGATCATATTGTGAAAAATAATCAAGAATCTAATAAATCTGATCATATTGTGAAAAATAATCAAGAATCTAAATTGCAAGCAAGATATTGATCAACAATTAAAAAGTGATCTGAGGTATCAGTGTGCTTAATTAGTTAATGATTAATCATTCACAAGTGGGGCTGGGCTGCCCATAGAGACACCTGATACAGGGGGAGGGTGCTTGTCCCAGATCAAGCAAGCAACGGAAAATATTATAATGTTTCTAAAAGATGTCATAACATCAACAGACACAGACAATAGTGTAATCTGGAATGTCAACAGACAATAGTATCTAATCTGGAAAGTCAACAGACAATAGTGTAATCTGGAATGTCAACAGACAATAGTATAATCTGGAATGTCAACAGACAATAGTATCTAATCTGGAAAGTCAACAGACAATAGTATAATCTGGAATGTCAACAGACAATAGTATCTAATCTGGAAAGTCAACAGACAATAGTGTAATCTGGAATGTCAACAGACAATAGTATAATCTGGAATGTCAACAGACAATAGTATCTAATCTGGAAAGTCAACAGACAATAGTATAATCTGGAATGTCAACAGACAATAGTATCTAATCTGGAAAGTCAACAGACAATAGTGTAATCTGGAATGTCAACAGACAATAGTATAATCTGGAATGTCAACAGACAATAGTATCTAATCTGGAAAGTCAACAGACAATAGTATAATCTGGAATGTCAACAGACAATAGTATCTAATCTGGAAAGTCAACAGACAATAGTGTAATCTGGAATGTCAACAGACAATAGTATAATCTGGAAAACAAAGTCAACAGACAATAGTATAATCTGGAAAGTCAACAGACAATAGTATCTAATCTGGAAAGTCAACAGACAATAGTATAATCTGGAAAGTCAACAGACAATAGTATCTAATCTGGAAAGTCAACAGACAATAGTATAATCTGGAAAGTCAACAGACAATAGTATCTACTCTGGAAAGTCGGAGAGGTTTGCCTGCTTTAACTGTTATGAAATAAGCACTACATATCGACGGGGAAAGTCAATAATTGGTTGACGTCAAAATCAATTACTGAAATAGACATTATAGAAGGAATATGACTACAACTGATCGTGTTGACTACATTTCAACACGCAGCGGTGAGGTACACACGTGCAAATAAAGTGGCTTATTCCACTGCTTTCATTTTATTCCACTAATCAAATTTCTATATTTCGTTCCAAAGCATAAAATAAAGGTAGATAGAATGACGACAATGATTAAGCTTTTCTTGTAGACGCTAAATAATTATTTGCAGAAATCAGCGGGGGGGGGGCCCTTGTCGGCTTTCCCTGTATTTTGCTTATAATGATATTGCTGATTACAAATGAATTCAGTAATTGGAGGACTGTATGTCAGTAGTCATAGTTACCGTTATCGCTGTGTCTTGCTTTCAAAATATGTACGCAAGACAACACCTAACTCGACTCAATTTGTGAAGAAATATAAATGAAATTCGCTATTTTGACAGCTTGTATATCAACAAGTGATGATGATGATTGAGCTTATTTACCCTCGCCTCTGGCGAACCGTATGGGCGAGTGACCAACAAGCCATTCAATATAAACTAATCAGATTAAGATTATTGATCCATGATGTTCCAGTTGGTCATGTCATATTAGTCCAAAACAACATGCTCAAATTCAGAACAATATTCTATTGCCTTTGTGGGTTCAAATTTAAGAATATAAAGCGAATTATACTTTACTACAGTGACAGTAGTCATATACAAATTATTATGAAAAGTCGAATTTCGCGCCGCCAGGCTGCGCCTACAAATATTTTATTACTATTACCTTAAGTGACATTGGCGATCGTGTATGCGGAAATTCGAAGACCTCGTCATCGCTGCTGAAGTTTACACGCACAGATAAAGGACTTTTAGATAATTCCGAGCATTCATTCACTGACACTGATCTCCGTATACTTAACGGTGACAGAAAATACTTTCGTAAATCCGTTTCACTCGTCGACACTGATAAATCAGACTGCTTCCTGCACCTGAGAAGAACTTTCGTGTCATTGAGGGACACAGTGCGCGTGAGCGCGCTCGGTTGCGGCACAGTCAAATGTAGATTCTCATCATATTCATCAGCTTCTTCTTCAACGGTGCCTTCACAAATACCACCTTCCATTGTTACCATGACAGCTGATACTAATTCAAATAATGCAAATAATGCCTCGGTCGATCACAATGTTGATCAATTCATATATTTTCCTCGTATAAACTGGCCAGTTAAACACAGCGCCAATCCAAAACAAATGTTCCCAATGCTCCCATACTGCTGTTGAAGTATAAACATGAATTGATATCCACTGACAAACGTACTAGAGCCGGACGCACACATTTGTGGATACTTTAGACAATTAACCCTTTCCTTCATAGAGATTTAGGTTAATATACTATTATATACAAATACAAACGACAGCCATTTAGCAATCATGCAGTGGATAAGTAGTCACCATATCTATCTATCCCACCTCCATAGATATTACTGGCACTACATGAAATTCTGACCTTTGATATGAACATTTGGTTTGGCTACTACATTGTCAATGTATGTCGTATTGGTAAATGGCGTCAAGAGGTGCTACTATGAAGGAAAGGGTTAAAAAGGCAATAACTTTTAAGTTGTCATAAAATTACACCCATTTGTTACTGAGAACTGGCTCACAGACGGACGACAAAACAGTATCCCTCGCTGAAATGGCAGGGGATAATAAAGTGTACTAATACCAAAGGAACAATCTGAAGGAACAATCAATCTGAAGGAACAATTTGAAGGAACAATCTGGCCACATGTATGTGGACAGCTAAATTACAACCTATGATTCCTACAACCTATGATTCCTAACAACCTATGATTCCTTACAACCTATGATTCCTACAACCTATGATTCCTAACAACCTATGATTCCTAACAACCTATGATTCCTACAACCTATGATTCCTACAACCTATGATTCCACAACCTATGATTCCTAACAACCTATGATTCCTACGACCTAGGATTCCTAACAACCTATGATTCCTACGACCTAGGATTCCTAACAACCTATGATTCATACAACCTATGATTCCTACAACCTATGATTCCTACAACCTATGATTCCTAACAACCTATGATTCATACAACCTATGATTCATACAACCTATGATTCCTACAACCTATGATTCCTAATTAATTAAAAACCGATTATCGAGATGAAATTTCCACTGGCGTTAGATTGTAATCCAGCATTACCCGACATCTCTACTATTGTAATCCAGCATTGCCAGACATCTCCCATCCCTACTATTGTAATCCAGCATTGCCTGACATCTCCCATCCCTACTATTGTAATCCAGCATTGCCTGACATCTCCCATCCTACTATTGTAATCCAGCATTGCCAGACATCTCCCATCTACCATCCCTACTATTGTAATCCAGCATTGCCAGACATCTCCCATCCCTACTATTGTAATCCAGCATTGCCTGACATCTCCCATCCATACTATTGTAATCCAGCATAGCCCGACATCTCCCATCCTACTATTATAATCCAGCATTTCCTGACATCTCCCATCCTACTATTATAATCCAGCATTGCCTGACATCTCCCATCCCTACTATTGTAATCCAGCATTGCCAGACATCTCCCATCCCTACTATTATAATCCAGCATTGCCTGACATCTCCCATCCTACTATTGTAATCCAGCATTGCCTGACATCTCCCATCCCTACTATCCATCCATTATTCCACAACTTAAATATTATAATTCTATCAATTTTCTTCAAAAACAATCATTTTTAATATTTGTGATGCAAAATAGCAGCTTAGATATTATACTAAAAGTAGTTTTAATCATTGTGTCGTAGAACAGTATTTACATTACTCCAGAACTTAGAAACTCGATAAATAAGAACTTCTCCCACAGTAAATGATTTCCACAGGGAAAAAGATACTCAATAGTTCACAATAAAATAACCACACAGACCAAGACCTCCACTTCAGTTTAATATGTCTGTTTGTTTTGCATCATAACTACATACATATATCACACATCTTCACCAGATGAGACATTTTCTTTGGCTTATAGATGTTTCTTAGTTTCAGTTCTGTTGAGATGATTGCTTGGAGAGGTTTCTGGTATACGGATGTTTCTGGTTTACAGTGCTTTTGGCTTATGAGTGGTTTCCAGTTTAAAGATGTTTCTGGTTTAAGGATGTTTCTGGTTTAAGGATGTTTCTGGTTTAAGGATGTTTTTGGTTTACAGTGCATTTGGCTTAGATGTGTCTGGTTTAAGGATGTTTCTGGTTTAAGGATGTATGGTTTAAGGATGTTTCTGGTTTAAGGATGTTTCTGGTTTACAGTGCTTTTGGTTTAGAGAGGTTTCTGGTTTAAGGATGTTTAAGGAGGTTTCTGGCTTAAGGATGTTTCTGGTTTACAGTGCTTTTGGTTTAGAGGTGTCTGGTTTAAGGATGTTTCTGGTTTAAGGATGTTTCTGGTTTACAGTGCCTTTGGTTTAGAGAGGTGTCTGGTTAAAGGATGATTCTGGTCTAAGGATGTTTCTGTATTAAGGATGTTTCTGGTTTACAATGCTTTTGGTTTAGAGGTTTCCAGTTTAAGGATGTTTCAGGAGTACAGTGCTTTTGGTTTAGAGAGGTTTCTGGTTTAAGAATGTTTCAGGTTTACAGTGCGTTTGGTTTAGAGATTTCCGGTTTAAGGATGTTTCTGGTTTACAGTGCTTTTGGTTTAGGGAGGTTTCTGATTTAAGGATGTTTTAGGTTTACAGTGCTTTTGGTTTAGAGAGGTTTCTGGATGTTTCAGGTTTACAGTGCTTTTGGTTTAAGGATGTTTCTCGTTTAGAGAGTTTCTGTAGCTTAAGTTTATGACTTTGTGGGGTTCCTGCTTAGGCTGTTTCCTAATTAGTGATGTCTATGGCTTAGGATGTTTCTGGTTTAGAGGTGTATGGATTAGAGATGTATGTGGCTTGGGGGTTTCTGGTTTAGAGGTGTATGGTTTAGAGATGTATATGGCGTGTGGGTTTCTGGTTTAGATAGGTGTATGGTTTAGAGATGTATATGGCTTGGGGGTTTCTGGTTTAGAGGTGTATGGTTTAGAGATGTATATGGCTTGGGGGTTTCTGGTTTAGATGTGTATGGTTTAGAAGTATATGGTTTAGGGGCCTCTGGTTTAGGTTTATGGTGTAGGGATTAATGGTTTAGAGAGGCTTAGGTTTTTCTGGTTTAGAGAGAGTTATGGTGCATAGAGATTCTGATTTAGAGGTCGATGGTTTAGGGGGGTTCTGGTTTAGAGAGATGTATGGCTTAGAGAAGTCAATGGTTTAGGGGCCTCTGGTTTAGAGGTTTATGGTGTAGGGATTTATGGTTTAGAGAGGCGTAGGTGTTTCTGGTTTAGAAAGAGTTATGGTGCATAGAGGTTCTGGTTTAGAGAGGTTTAGGGGGATTCTGGTTCGGAGAGGGTTATGGTTCATAGAGATTTTGGTTTAGGCAGGTTGCTTAAATGTGTGGCTGTTTGTAAGAATGCGATTTATTATTATTATATCATAAGACTATTAAATTTAATGGTTGTGACAATCAGTCAATCAATTGTAGTCGTTAAATGTGTGGGCGTATGATAATGTTATCACTATATAGGCAATGAACATAGGAGGTAAATCTAGGCAGAGACACTGAACATAGGAGGAGGTCAATCTAGGCGGAGCCAATGTATCTAGGAGGAGCCAATGAATATAGGAGGTAAATCTAGGCAGAGCCAATTAATCTAGGAGCCAATGAACATAGGAGGTTAATCTAGGTGGAGCCAATGAATCTAGGAGGAGCAATTGAACAAGTAAAGAGTAATGATCCATAGAATTCTATTATTTAAATAACACCTTTGCCTTAAACGAAGCGAAAAACATAGTGCTCAAAACTTGGAGAGAGCATTAACTGCAGACTATCTTTTATTTGGCATTAATGATCTCTTATCATGTGGAATATCACATTTGTTCATGGTCTATATCCCCACTAACACCAATCACCATAACAATTTACACATAACATGTCATGAAACACTTCACAATAACATCATTCTTAGTCATTAGTAATTTTTCTAGAAGCTCTGTATTGCCTGGGGGCTGGCAGAAGCTCTGTATTGCCTGGGGCTGGCAGAAGCTCTGTATTTCCTGGATGCTGGCAGAAGCTCTGTATTTCCTGGATGCTGGCAGAAGCTCTGTATTTCCTGGATGCTGGTAGAAGCTCTGTATTGCCTGGGGGCTGGCAGAAGCTCTGTATTTCCTGGATGCTGGCAGAGGCTCTGTATTGCATGGGGGCTGGCAGAAGCTCTGTATTTCCTGGATGCTGGCAGAAGCTCTGTATTTCCTGGATGCTGGTAGAAGCTCTGTATTGCCTGGGGGCTGGCAGAAGCTCTGTATTTCCTGGATGCTGGTAGAAGTTCTGTATTGCCTGGGGGCTGGCAGAAGCTCTGTATTTCCTGGATGCGGGTAGAAGTTCTGTATTGCATGGGGGCTGGCAGAAGCTCTGTATTTCCTGGATGCTGGCAGAAGCTCTGTATTTCCTGGATGCTGGTAGAAGCTCTGTATTGCCTGGGGGCTGGCAGAAGCTCTGTATTTCCTGGATGCTGGTAGAAGTTCTGTATTGCCTGGGGGCTAGTAGAAGCTCTGTATTACCTGGGGGATGGTAGAAGCTCTGTATTACCTGGGCACTGGTAGAAGCTCTGTATTGCCTGGGGGCTGACAGAAGCTCTGTATTGCCTGGGTGCTGGCATAAGCTCTGTATTTCCTGGATGCTGGTAGAAGTTCTGTATTGCCTGGGGGCTAGTAGAAGCTCTGTATTACCTGGGCACTGGTAGAAGCTCTGTATTGCCTGGGGACTGACAGAAGCTCTGTATTGCCTGGGGGCTGGCAGAACCTCTGTATTTCCTGGATGCTGGTAGAAGTTCTGTATTGCCTGGGGGCTAGCAGAAGCTCTGTATTCCTGGATGCTGGTAGAAGTTTTGTATTGCATGGGGGCTGGCAGAAGCTCTGTATTTCCTGGATGCTGGCAGAAGCTCTGTATTTCCTGGATGCTGGTAGAAGCTCTGTATTGCCTGGGGGCTGGCAGAAGCTCTGTATTTCCTGGATGCTGGTAGAAGTTCTGTATTGCCTGGGGGCTAGTAGAAGCTCTGTATTACCTGGGGGATGGTAGAAGCTCTGTATTACCTGGGCACTGGTAGAAGCTCTGTATTGCCTGGGGGCTGACATAAGCTCTGTATTGCCTGGGTGCTGGCATAAGCTCTGTATTTCCTGGATGCTGGTAGAAGTTCTGTATTGCCTGGGGGCTAGTAGAAGCTCTGTATTACCTGGGCACTGGTAGAAGCTCTGTATTGCCTGGGGGCTGACAGAAGCTCTGTATTGCCTGGGGGCTGGCAGAAGCTCTGTATTTCCTGGATGCTGGTAGAAGTTCTGTATTGCCTGGGGGCTAGTAGAAGCTCTGTATTACCTGGGCACTGATAGAAGCTCTGTATTGCCTGGGGGCTGACATAAGCTCTGTATTGAATGGGGGCTGGTAGAAGCTCTGTATTGCCTGGGGGCTAGTAGAAGCTCTGTATTACCTGGGCACTGGTAGAAGCTCTGTATTGCCTGGGGGCTGACATAAGATATGTATTGCATGGGGGCTGGCAGAAGCTCTGTATTTCCTGGACGCTGGCAGAAGCTCCATATTGCCTGGGGTTTGGCAGACGCTCTGTATTGCCTGGGGCTGGTAGAAGCTCTGTATTGCCTGGGGGCTGGTAGAAGCTCTGTATTGCCTGGGGAATGGCAGCAGCTCTATATTGCCTGGGGGTGGCAGAAGCTCTGTATTGCCTGGGGGCTGGTAGAAGCTCTGTATTGCCTGGGGGCTGACATAAGCTCTGTATTGAATGGGGGCTGGTAGAAGCTCTGTATTGCCTGGGGGCTGGCAGAAGCTCTGTATTGCATGGGGGCTGGCAGAAGCTCTGTATTGCCTGGGGGCTGGCAGAAGCTCTGTATTGCCTGGGGGCTGGTAGAAGCTCTGTATTGCCTGGGGGCCTGTATTACCTGGGACTGACTATGGTTTATCTAGTAAACGACAGCTGCTCCGTAGTCCAGGATGTGTAAACCACAGATACACCAGCGTCCAATATGTGTAAACCAAAGATACTCAAGAGTCCAAAAAGTGTAAACCACATATACTCCAGTCCTGTATGTGTAAACCACATATACTCCAGTCCAGTATGTGTAAACCACATATACTTCAAAGTACAGTATGTATAAACCACATATACTCCAGTCCTGTATGCATAAACCACATATACACCAGAGTCCAGTATGTGTAAACCACATATACTCCAGTCCTGTATGTGTAAACCACATATACTCCAGTCCTGTATGTGTAAACCACATATACTCCAGAGTCCAGTATGTGTAAACCACATATACTCCAGTCCTGTATGTGTAAACCACATATACTCCAGTCCTGTATGTGTAAACCACATATACCCCAGTCCTGTATGTGTAAACCACATATACCCCAGTCCTGTATGTGTAAACCACATATACTCCAGAGTCCAGTATGTGTAAACCACATATACTCCAGTCCAGTATGTGTAAACCACATATACTCCAGTCCTGTATGTGTAAACCACATATACTCCAGTCCTGTATGTGTAAACCACATAAACTACAGTCCTGTATGTGTAAACCACATATACTACAGTCCTGTATGTGTAAACCACATATACTCCAGTCCTGTATGTGTAAACCACATAAACTACAGTCCTGTATGTGTAAACCACATATACTCCAGTCCTGTATGTGTAAACCACATATACTCCAGTCCTGTATGTGTAAACCACATAAACTACAGTTCTGTATGTGTAAACCACATATACTCCAGTCCTGTATGTGTAAACCACATATACTACAGTCCTGTATGTGTAAACCACATATACTACAGTCCTGTATGTGTAAACCACATATACTCCAGTCCTGTATGTGTAAACCACATATACTACAGTCCTGTATGTGTAAACCACATATACTCCAGTCCTGTATGTGTAAACCACATAAACTACAGTCCTGTATGTGTAAACCACATATACTCCAGTCCTGTATGTGTAAACCACATATACTACAGTCCTGTATGTGTAAACCACATATACTCCAGTCCTGTATGTGTAAACCACATATACTCCAGTCCTGTATGTGTAAACCACATATACTACAGTCCTGTATGTGTAAACCACATATACTCCAGTCCTGTATGTGTAAACCACATAAACTACAGTCCTGTATGTGTAAACCACATATACTCCAGTCCTGTATGTGTAAACCACATATACTACAGTCCTGTATGTGTAAACCACATATACTCCAGTCCTGTATGTGTAAACCACATATACTACAGTCCTGTATGTAAACCACATAAACTACAGTCCTGTATGTGTAAACCACATATACTCCAGAGTCCAGTATGTGTACATAGGATTTGAGCAAGAGATACCAGCTTGTTATCAATCACCATCACCACTGATCTACTCTCTCATCAAATAACAATTATCATACCTCACTGTACTTCTCATTAACCCTTTCAACCCCACAGGCCTCTAAATAGGCTTATGAAAAGTGTAGATCCAGATGAGCCGGCTCGTGACGAGCCGTCTCATCAGGATCTGCACTTTTTTGCCAGTAATAATTATTACTATTTTTAGATAAAATTACCCATTTTGATAAATGAACTGGTCCAAAGGTAATTTTCTTATTAATTTATTGGTCTGAAAATATCACGCACCAGTCCATGTCAGTTACTTGGGGTTGAATGGGTTAAACAATGTTGCCATACCCAGGCAGGCGTAAAAATGTCTCTTGGCAAAGGCAGCCACTGAATCAGATGGCAAAGTCACTGGCAATCAATTATGCTGATATGTGGTATTCTTAATTTTATCTGGGATAAAAAAAATGATCTGACAACTTCTGTAATGAACCGTATTGCTTTTTTAAAAATAATATATTATTGCATTTTTTCATACAATACATTAATGCAATACTAAGAACAAATCCGAGATTAATATGTAATTATATGATTGCTGTATATGATACATTTGTTTTGTCGAGGGGAAAAAAGCAAATGGGTTAAGCTACAAGTTATAACAACATTATTTACAGCCCTCCCCGTATTGCTTAACTCTTTCACCACCAATGTTGCATAAAAGCCGAGAACCGGATGAGACAGAAAATAAAGTGTCGTATGATCAAGCTATATGCTGATTGCTCTTCAGACAGTGGAGCTGAATTACCTGTCCGAATAGCAAACAACATAGATCCTGATCAGACACGGCATTTTGCCGTGGCTGACGCAGTTTCGCCGTGGCTGATCTGGATCTATGTTGCTTGCACATGCTCTGAATTGATTCAGCGCTGAAAGAGTTAATCAGGTCAGAAATATTTGAGTCAAATTATGTGAACGAAACATTTGTTTCATCATGTGTTTTTTTGTTCTAGTAAAAGGTTATTCTCTCTTGTAATAATATCCAGTCTTCTTGAAATTCTTAGGACGCCTGACATGTCGGACAAAACATAATTTGTTCACACCAAGTGCATTTCTTTCAATCATTTGTCTGACTGGTGTCTGACAAGCTCCGGCAACATTTTGTGAAGACTGAAATTGTTCGAAAATCAGATCGAAATTACAAACATATTTTCTTAAGTGTTTTCCGAATAACAAAATAAATATTGCACGTCATCGAGTGTGACAACGGATATCGTTAACCTGAGGAGAATTATGTCCGACCAGAGTCAATATATTCAAAATCCAATTTTCTTGACAAACTGATTAATAATCAATGGTTTTGGATTGATTTTGGTTAGACGCAAACAGTTTCCCAGAGAATTCTGTTCCCAATTGGGGAATGATAGTGATTGAGCAGAAATGTCTCACAGTCTGAGGAGATAGGTAATTTAAAATATACAGTTGGGCAACTTCAAATATACATATTGATTCCAACAGGCCACTAGGACTGCAACCGTTCTGAGAATTAACTCCCTACATAATATAAGCAGGTTCAGTCTTATATTGTGTGAACCTGTGCTCGTACCTACAAAATGAGCAGATCATGCGGTTTTACATGTACATATTGAGCGGATTGTGAGGTTGATATGTACATAATGAGCGGATTGTGAGGTTGTTATGTACATAATGAGCGGACCGTGAGGTTGATATGTACATAATGAGCGGACCGTGAGGTTGATATGTACATATTGAGCAGACCGTGAGGTTGATATGTACATATTGAGTGGATTGTGAGGTTGATATGTACATAATGAGCGGACCGTGAGGTTGATATGTACATAATGAGCGGACCGTGAGGTTGATATGTACATAATGAGCGGACCGTGAGGTTGATATATACATAATGAGCGGATTGTGAGGTTGTTATGTACATAATGAGCGGACGGTGAAGTTGATATGTACATAATGAGCGGACCGTGAGGTTGATATGTACATAATGAGCGGATTGTGAGGTTGTTATGTACATAATGAGCGGATTGTGAGGTTGTTATGTACATAATGAGCGGACCGTGAGGTTGATATGTACATAATGAGCGGACCGTGAGGTTGATATATACATAATGAGCGGATTGTGAGGTTGTTATGTACATATTATCATAATGAGCGGAACCGTGAGGTTGATATGTACATATTGAGCGGACCGTGAGGTTGATATGTACATATTGAGCGGACCGTGAGGTTGATATGTACATAATGAGCGGACCGTGAGGTTGATATGTACGGCAAAGCTATTGGAACTGATGTGCGTGGGTGTACATACAGATGTACAGACATACCCATAATTGCATGTAGACTCGTAACCTGCCAATCACTACTAAAGTAGCTTTTGCAAACAGCAATTGTCTGAATAGCAAACAACGTAGATCCTGATCAGACGCGGTATTAGGTCACATTCCAATTTATTTGGCAGTTTAACCCTTATCTTCATAGAGATTTAGGTTAATATACTATTATATCTCCATACAAATGACAGTCATTTAGCTATCATGCAGTGGATAAGTAGTGGCCATAACCTATCCCACCTCCATAGATATTACTGGGACTACATGGGATTTTGGCCTTTATTATGAACATTGGTTTGGCTACTACATTACAATGTATGTCATATTGGTAATGGCGTCAAGAGGTGCTTCTGTGAGGGAAAGGGTTTATGAACATTGGTTTGGCTACTACAATACAATGTATGTCATATTGGTAATGGCATCAAGAGATGCTTCTATGAGGGAAAGGGTTTATGAACATTGGTTTGGCTACTACATTACAATGTATGTCATATTGGTAATGGCGTCAAGAGGTGCTTCTATGAGGGAAAGGGTTTATAAACATTGGTTTGGCTACTACATTACAATGTATGTCATATTGGTAATGGCGTCAAGAGGTGCTTCTATGAGGGAAAGGGTTAATGAACATTGGTTTGGCTACTACATTACAATGTATGTCATATTGGTAATGGCGTCAAGAGGTGCTTCTATGAGAGAAAGGGTTCAGGGTTAAGTGGCTATTCTTTTGATCTCTATAGCCACATAAATGGAATTGATAGCCACATAAAAATAATTATAGCCACATAACCCATAACCCTAGACAGTAAACCTATTGTTCTCCTAGCCACGCAAGTCCCATTTTATGGGTGCGGACGGACAGCGTGATTCCGAGTCAGGAACTGCTAGCAGCACGTAAGAGTCAACTGCTCAACTGGACAAATTCATGCAACCTGCACAACTTAAATGTGGCAAGCAACAATGGATTACTTGGGGAACCATACACTTCAAAGAAAAGATAGATTTCCCAGAAATTTCAATCCTCCCATTTACAGCAGCAAGTTGGACATCTTTGATAAATAGAACATATTTGTTACCTGTATGCTTGCCCTAATGCCCTATATAAATATATATATATCAGATAAAGTTCATCAACTCTTCTAACACTAATAGTCTGCAACATCCTTGAAGCTTAGGAGATGCTATAGCACCACTCAGTCTCAATGACCCAGATACATACCAACATTCACACAAAGTTACATATGGAGGTATACATTGAGATACATACCAACATTCACACAGAGTTACATACGGAGGTATACATTGAGATACATACCAACATTCACACGGAGTTACATACGGAGGTATACATTGAGATACATACCAACATTCACACAGAGTTACATACGGAGGTATACATTGAGATACATACCAACATTCACACGGAGTTACATACGGAGGTATACATTGAGATACATACAAACATTCACACAGAGTTACATATGGAGGTATACACTGACATATACACTGAGATATACATGGAGATTTCATACAAGGATACACCCGGAGATACACACAGAGATACACCCGGAGATATACACAGAGATGCACCCATCGATATACACCCTTCGATATACACAGAGATACACCCTTCGATATACAGTCAAAATTGCTCAAGCGACCACGTGTATTAAGCGACCTTTGTCTTATGCGACCATTTTGAAATCCCCCCGAGCGATTTCACACTATAAATCTATTGCATTAAGCGACTTTTGTCTTACGCGACCAACGACCACCTATTTTCGGCCGTAATTACCTAATGTTTTTCATTAAGCGACCATAAGTATAGTGTTGAAATTAGAAATTCAAAACATAAATCAAGAGACTATTAAATGTGTCGTCTGCTGGTTATGTATATTGAAGAGGCAATAAATTTGACAAGTAATCATGATACGTGCCAATCAGTCAATTTTCGCACATTTATGCCCCAATTTCCGTTTGAGTCATTGTTGTAAAAATAAATGTAGGGGATTATCGGCGCACAATGTCCAGTTACAAGTTCTTTATAGTGAAGTCACAGACATATTGTCCCATGTGTGCAAATCTCATAAGTGGGCGCTAATTGATTCAAATAGTCGACAATTTGTTCTTATAGTGTCGCATTTTTAGTTTTATTGGGTCACAGCATATGGATTGTTCCATTGCACCGGTCGGAAATTATGCCAACGGATGTCAATTTTATATGTATGATTTGATTTAAATGAATGTAAATGCATTATTGTTGTAATTTTCTGGATTAAATTTTTGTTTAGATAATTGATAATCTCGGATATCACACCATTGTCACGCCTTATAATATATTTTGAATATAAATACGCAATAGGTTACAAAATTGATTCGTCCTCAAAATGTTTCGTACTCGAAAATTGATTCGTCCTCAAAATGTTTCATACTCGTAATAACATAAATAAGACCATGTCAATTTTGCCCTTTTGAGTACAGGCAACATAAAAATGCCATTTTTTGTACCAGCTCCCTGACCTTTTTTCAGTCTGGGGGAAACACTAATAAGTGATCTATAAAGAAGCCGCGTACTGACAAAATTACCCATGCAGGTGTCCCAATTAGCAGCAATCAATAAGGTGTTTCAACAAGAAAAATACAAGTAACTATTACTATAAAAAGTTTTCTTTATTTTATGATGATATATGTAACATATATACATGTATATGATGTTGATATCTATATAGACACTGTAGTGTCCACCCAAACAAAAGTCTAGTACATGTCTCCGACTCTGGGAAATTGTCCGTTCAGTCACTTTGTATTAAGAGACCGTTTCATTAAGAGACCGCTTTTGTCCATTCCCTTGGGCGGTCTCTTAATACAAGTTTGACTGTACACCCTTCAATATACACAGAGATACACCCATCGATATACACCCTTCGATATACACAGAGATACACCCTTCGATATACACCCTTCAATATACACAGAGATACACCCTTCGATATACACCCTTCGATATACACAGAGATACACCCTTCGATATACACCCTTCAATATACACAGAGATACACCCTTCGATATACACCCTTCAATATACACAGAGATACACCCTTCGATATACACAGAGATACACCCTTCGATATACACAGAGACACACCCATCGATATACACCCTTCGATATACACAGAGATACACCCTTCGATATACACCCTTCGATATACACAGAGATACACCATTCGATATACACACAGAGATACAAACGGAGATACACATGGAGGTACACAAAGAATTCCATACAGAGATACTCATAGCGGTCCATACCGAGATAAATACAAACTATTTATAGTAACGGGTTTGCCATCATGAATCTGATGCGATTGCTGTTTTCAAACCTAAGCCATTGACCACTAATGAATCTGAAAATAACACTAGGAGTTTTGTTCTTGGTGGCTTAACCCTTTCAACACCACAGGCCTCTAAATAGGCTTATGAAAAGTGTAGATCCAGATGAGCCGCGAGCCGTCTCATCAGGATCTGCACTTTTTGCCAGTAATAATTATTACTATTTTTAGATAAAATTACCCATTTTGATCAATGAACTGGTCCAAAGGTAATTTTCTTATTCATTTATTGGTCTAAAAATATCATGCACCAGTCCATGTCAGTTACTTGGTGTTGAATGGGTTAAGCCAGTCAGGGGGCAGCAAAACAACACTTCACTCATCAAAAAGGAAACCACACAGAGTCAGGTGACACCAGGTTGTATAATGTTACACAGATGCTGCCAGGTTTATAAGTGATTGCAATTTATGTACATCAATCATACATCAACCATACATCAATAAGAGTAATCAATCATGCAGGTAGCTTCCTTCATTCATCTCTCACAGGTAACAAGGCGAGGAATTCATTACCCAAGTCAGTAATCATGTAACATAAAATCCAGCACACACCAACAGTGCATGTACATAAACACACAGACGTAATCAAATGTAATCCAGAAACAATGAGGCAAACCTGATAAACACAACCCATCAAACTTGTATCCAGAAACTGTGAGGCAAACCTGCTAAACACAACCCATCAAACTTGTATCCAGAAACTGTGAGGCAAACCTGCTAAACACAACCCATCAAACTTGTATCCAGAAACTGTGAGGCAAACCTGCTAAACACAACCCATCAAACTTGTATCCAGAAACTGTGAGGCAAACCTGCTAAACACAACCCATCAAACTTGTATCCAGAAACTGTGAGGCAAACCTGCTAAACACAACCCATCAAACTTGTATCCAGAAACTGTGAGGCAAACCTGCTAAACACAACCCATCAAACTTGTATCCAGAAACTGTGAGGCAAACCTGCTAAACACAACCCATCAAACTTGTATCCAGAAACTGTGAGGCAAACCTGCTAAACACAACCCATCAAACTTGTATCCATAAACTGTGAGGCAAAGCTGCTAAACACAACCCATCAAACTTGTATCCAGAAACTGTGAGGCAAACCTGCTAAACACAACTCATCAAACTTGTATCCAGAAACTGTGAGGAAAATCTGCTAAACACAACCCATCAAACTTGTATCCAGAAACCGTGAGGCAAACTTGATGTGTGTGGGTATGTGGGGTGGATGTGTCGGTAGGAGCTAACTTGATGTGTGGGGGTATGTGGGGTGGATGTGTTGGTAGGAGCTAACTTGATGTGTGGGGGTATGTGGGGTGGATGTGTCGGTAGGAGCGAACTTGATGTGTGGGGGTATGTGGGGTGGATGTGTCGGTAGGAGCGAACTTGATATGTGGAGGAGTGAATGAACTTGAGGGGGGGGGGGGGGAACTATCATATGGACATATATTGTAACTGCTCAATGTTTGAAGTTGAAAAATCTGCTCAATATCCTGTGAATACATCACCCTTACAATCACCCCTACTGAACCAAGCCAAGTATATGTAACCAATCTACATTTCTCATGCTCCACATATTTTCAGTTAACAACTTGAATGGCTTTATTGATCTGTATAGCCCTATCTACATGAAACAGCTGATACTGGTGAAACAGAAAGGGAGGCGGGATACATCCTGCAGGCCTTTCTTATCATACTTCACAGTCTGGGTATAGTTGCTTGTTGCTGACATTGCAGAGGATAAAACCATTGATGTGCATGCAGGGTGCACTTCACAGTCTGGGTATAGTTGCTTGTTGCTGACATGGCAGAGGATAAAACCATTGATGTGCATGCAGGGCAGGGTGCACTTCACAGTCTGGGTATAGTTGCTTATTGCTGACATGGCAGAGGATAAAACCATTGATGTGCATGCAGGGCAGGGTGCACTTCACAGTCTGGGTATAATTGCTTATTGTAGCTAGGTCAGGTAAGATATGTACCCATGTAGCTAGGTCAGGTAAGATATGTACCTGTGTAGCAAGGTCAGGTAAGATATGTAGCCAGGTCAGGTAAGATATGTAGCTAGGTCAGGTAAGATATGTACCTGTGTAGCAAGGTCAGGTAAGATATGTACAGGTGTAGCCAGGTCAGGTAAGGTAAGATATGTATCTAGGTCAGGTAAGATATGTACCTGTGTAACTAGGTCAGGTAAGATGTGTAACTAGGTCAGGTAAGATGTGTCAGCACTGGATTATAAACAAAATCAATCGATAATATACATCTTCAAATGGAAACCTTTAAACTAAAGTAATGAAACAAAACCACAAAAACTCCTCTACCAAAGCAATTACCACTTAGTTGTGGTATAACCACATGAGGATAACTACAGTCTGACAATGTATAGATACACATCAACAATACAAACTGCAGTCTGACAATGTATAGATACACATCAACAATACAAACTGCAGTCTGACAATGTATAGATACACATCAACAATACAAACTGCAGTCTGACAATGTATAGATACACATCAACAATACAAACTGCAGTCTGACAATGTATAGATACACATCAACAATACAAACTGCAGTCTGACAATGTATAGATACACATCAACAATACAAACTGCAGTCTGACAATGTATAGATACACATCAACAATACAAACTGCAGTCTGACAATGTATAGATACACATCAACAATACAAACTGCAGTCTGACAATGTATAGATACACATCAACAATACAAACTGCAGTCTGACAATGTATAGATACACATCAACAATACAAACTGCAGTCTGACAATGTATAGATACACATCAACAATACAAACTGCAGTCTGACAATGTATAGATACACATCAACAATACAAACTATTGTATCATCAAAGTATTGCTTTAGTTTCCTTTCTCACTTGTATATTTCTACACCTATTGAATCATTTTCTATCTGTCCGACAAAATGAATGAAACCCATACAACCAATTTATCCTCGTTCAACTTGTAACCCCTCCATTACAGATTGAATAATTCTACACCTTAATGTAAGTATGTGTACACACGATAAACAGAAAAATACAGCTAATTTAATCCCTGGATGAACATCAAACAATACCCCCCCCTGGATGACATCAAACAATACCCCCCCCTGGATGATATCAAACAATAACAACCCCCACCCTGGTTGAACATCAAACAATACCCCCCTGGATGACATCAAACAATAACAACCCCCACCCTGGTTGAACATCAAACAATTACCCCCCTGGATGACATCAAACAATAACAACCCCACCCTGGTTGAACATCAAACAATACCCCCCCCTCTGGATGAACATCAAACAATAAAACACCCCCCCCCCGGATGAACATCAACCAATAACAACCCCATTTGGGCGTCTAATAATTACTAATTCCTCTTATTAGATACTAATTATACGGATAAATATTCCAGCACAAACCATCCGACACATTGAAAACAAACAATATATCCTTTCTAATTCCCCGGTGGTCTCAAATTGAATATTCGTTCTCAAATGACACAATTTTATAATTATTGAACAGTTGTAATTGGCAATCGTATCCAGATAGATAATTGACAGGTCATGTTCAATTAAAACTTTATGAACGTTTCAAACACCGATAATAATATTCCACTGTTTTTGTTGCTAGTTTCACCATGCAAACACGTGGCATGTCATGAAAATAAATAATAAACATTCGTAATACACTTTATGATTCAGGTACAACATACATGTGTATAATTTATTTGATCGATTTTGTGTGTGAATACACAGAGCGTACTAATCCGCACCATTAATCCACGATCATTGGAGAGGTAGTTTAATTCTATCAACAACAATAATATACAATTTCCGAACAGAGAATTCAAATATTCACCACAAGCTCATAACACTTTGTTTGACCTGTAAATATTACCCAATGACTAATTCTCTAGGCTTTACACATGACATTGAACACTATATCTATATTGTAATGTAAATGTTTATTTCGCCAAATTATAGTTCCTTCCAATTTCGAGTCACATTTGCTCACACATTTTTCAAGGTCACCGCTTGAAATAAAATTTAAATCCACATTTAATTTCCTTCCTATTTTATACGACACTGTATAATTGATTAATTCCTCGGGTTTAAGGGTTAACCGATTTTGCAACTTAATATTCAAATACAGGTTAGAAACATCATATTTTTTATATATTTTGTTACACACACAAGCTAAGCACTTCTTTGTTTAATAATTTCCTTCCTACTAGTAAATACTTCACATGTGGTGATGTATAAACAAACATGGTTCCCACCAGTGTTGAGTAACCTCTGTAGCAAACATTATTTGCATACTTGCTCACAATAATCCAGGTTGCTGGTTCCTGTATAACATATCAATAATACTCTATATCCCATACAGCATGAAAATCAACTTCCTCTTGGAAGATGCCAAGAAATTCTAACCACAGTTCAACAAAATGCTTTCATTGTTTTGTGTTTCAGATACAAGATTTTGGAAAATATATAATTTTGTTCAATTTCTATAATTAGTATGTCGCCATGTCTTCAATGAGAGACATGTCTAATTTTCTATTACCTCCCTTGGCAGATAAAGTCAGATTTATTCCAAAATGTGAATAGGTCCTTTTAGTATATAATTTTGTTCAATTTCTATAATTAGTATGTCGCCATGTCTTCAATGAGAGACATGTCTAATTTTCTATTACCTCCCTTGGCAGATAAAGTCTGATTTATTCCAAAATGTGAATAGGTCCTTTTAGTTGGAATCCTTTGTTTTTACTGTTGTTCCCTAGCCATATGTTGCGGTATGATAAATATGATTTTATCAAAAACGTGTTAACATTCTTTTACAAATAAGTACCCATTGCATATACTGTAGGAGATCTGTCGAGTAATAATAATTTAATACTCATTAGAAGCAATAGTGGAATAAAATTGCTAGCATGTTGTGCAAAGGAAACAACGATAAAAACAGAGGAAAACACTTTATAGGACCTAACTACATTTAGGGAGTATTCAGGGGCAGTAACTGGCCCATGTCTCTTATTAAAGTAAAAACTTTATTTATATTACATCGATCGCGAAACAAGCTGTAAGCCAATTAATCACTCTCGTTGGCACGGATGAAAGCGTAAATGTGGTCATTCGTGTTGGAGGAAACAGTAGTGCCAGGAGAAAACCCACCTGTCCGTTCTGGCGACCATCGTACCATTTCACATACTTCCCGGTTCAAGGATCTAACCCAGGTTGCATTTGTGAGAAGCGAGCGTGCTAACAACTGTGCTAATCGGACAGCCATTGGTCAGTACAGTACAGATAAACAGGAGCAGGGGATCAGTACGATTTGGGACTCACCAACTCTTATTTTGGCATCTTTATGACTTTATTTCTTTTCTTTTGGATTGCGAAACAAGTTCTTACAGCATCAGTTTAATCACCCTGGAGATTCCTGATAGAATACATTGCCCTGAGGGACAGTGAATCCTCAGAGTTGGCAATGTGGATTTACGCGTCTTACGTAAGAACATGGCTGCCAATGTTCTGTGCTTCACAGGTAAAACAACAGCTGCAGTCGGCAATGTGGATTTACGCGTCTTATGTAAGAACATAGCTGCCAATGTTCTGTGCTTCACAGGTAAAACAACAGCTGCAGTCGGCAATGTGGATTTACGCGTCTTATGTAAGAACATGGCTGCCAATGTTCTGTGCTTCACAGGTAAAACAACAGCTGCAGTCGGCAATGTGGATTTACGCGTCTTACGTAAGAACATGGCTGCCAATGTTCTGTGCTTCACAGGTAAAACAACAGCTGCAGAGTCGGCAATGTGGATTTACGCGTCTTATGTAAGAACATGGCTGCCAATGTTCTTCGCTTCACAGGTAAAACAACAGCTGCAGAGTCGGCAATGTGGATTTACGCGTCTTACGTAAGAACATGGCTGCCAATGTTCTGTGCTTCACAGGTAAAACAACAGCTGCAGAGTCGGCAATGTGGATTTATGCGTCTTATGTAAGAACATGGCTGCCAATGTTCTGTGCTTCACAGGTAAAACAACAGCTGCAGTCGGCAATGTGGATTTACGCGTCTTATGTAAGAACATGGCTGCCAATGTTCTGTGCTTCACAGGTAAAACAACAGCTGCAGTCGGCAATGTGGATTTACGCGTCTTATGTAAGAACATGGCTGCCAATGTTCTATGCTTCACAGGTAAAACAACAGCTGCAGTCGGCTTATGTTACCTAAGCCGTCGTGCAACTCTAAACCACAAAAACAAACACCATACAAGACTTTTGATACATGGTATTTACTAGAAATACTCAACCACACTTTTCTAACAGTAGTATTATAACGGACCCCTATTTACGACAATGAACTAACCCGACTTAATGGTACTTTTGTGCCAACCTACTGAATGGAATGGACTAACCCAACTTAATGGTACTCTTGTGCCAACCTACTGAATGGAATGGTTTAACCAGACTTAATGGTACTCTTGTGCCAACCTACTGAATGGAATGGACTAACCCGACTTAATGGTACTCTTGTGTCAACCTACTGCATGGAATGGTTTAACCAGACTTAATGGTACTCCTGTGTCAACCTACTGTATGGAATGAACTAACCTGACATAATGGTACTCGTGTGCCAACCTACTGAATGAAATGGACTAACCCGACATAATGGTATTCTTGTGCCAACCTACTACATGGAATGGACTAACCCGACCTAATGGTACTCTTGTGTCAACCTACTGCATGGAATGGACTAACCCGACATAATGGTACTCTTGTGCCAACCTACTACATGGAATGGACTAACCCGACATAATGGTATTCTTGTGCCAACCTACTGAATAGAATGGTTTAACCAGACTTAATGGTACTCTTGTGCCAACCTACTGCATGGAATGGTTTAACCAGACTTAATGGTACTCCTGTGTCAACCTACTGCATGGAATGGACTAACCTGACATAATGGTACTCTTGTGCCAACCTACTACACAGCGACAGTACAGTAAAACCTGTGTTAGTGGTCACCTGTATTAAGCAGCCAACCTGTATTAAGCAGCCAGTTTCCAGATTCCCAATATGTTGTTTTATTATATATTTTACCTCTATTAAGCAGCCACCTGTGCTAAGCAGCCACTTTCTATGATTCCCTTGGCTGGCTGCTTAAGACAGGTTTGACTGTAATTGCATAATGACTTGCACTGTGGCAATTATCCTCATAACTAGCAGACAACCAGTAAGTTTGCAAACATACATATACAGCCTTGAATGCTTTAATATTTATATATATATTTTTAGACCAATAAATTAATAACAAAATCACATTTGGATCAGTTCATTTATCAAAATGGGTAATTTTATCTAAAAATAGTAATAATTATTACTGGCAAAAAAGTGCAGATCCTGATGAGACGGCTCGTTACGAGCCGGCTCATCTGGATCTACACTTTTCATAAGCCTATTTAGAGGCCTCTGGGGTTAAAAGGGTTAAGTGAAATAATGGTGAACATTCAACCAGACAGATTAACATAACATCTACCTACTACTACAAACTGCACTTTGCATTTATTCAACTGTGTCCCTTCCATTGATTCCATTCAGCTAGTCATATGCGCCAAATTACCTAATAGCCCGGAAAGCCACATAATCCTATAGCTTGACACTACACTTTGTGCACAATTCTGCTCAATTATTCAGAGCACATTCACCATTCTCCTGGTGCCTGTGATATCATTAATATTAAGTGATCTCCAGTATGTACAAGCTCCTGTTCACTGCAGCCAGATTGTTATGTAAATTCTCACATCCACTGGGAATTACAGTCCTGGGAACTGATATTGATATACATATTTCTAAATATTCCTGTTATAACAGAGAAAGCATAACCAAATGAAATACCACACCCCCTAAAACCATTTAGCTATGGAGGCCCTTCTCAAACCATTTAGCTATGGAGGTCCTTCTCAAACCATTTAGCTATGGAAGCCCTTCTCAAACCATTTAGCTATGGAGGCCCTTCTTAAATTAAACCATTTAGCTATGGATGCCCTTCTCAAACCATTTAGCTATGGAGGCCCTTCTTAAACCATTTAGCTATGGATGCCCTTCTTAAACCATTTAGCTATGGAGGCCCTTCTCAAAACATTTAGCTATGGAGGCCCTTCTCAAACCATTTAGCTATGGAGGTCCTTCTTAAACCATTTAGCTATGGAGGCCCTTCTTAAACCATTTAGCTATGGAGGCCATTCTCAAACCATTTAGCTATGGAGGCCCTTCTTAAACCATTTAGCTATGGAGGCCCTTCTTAAACCATTTAGCTATGGATGCCCTTCTTAAAACATTTAGCTATGGAGGCCCTTCTCAAAGCATTTAGCTATGGAGGCCCTTCTCAAACCATTTAACCAAGTAAACTAAATTTGTTATTCAATGCAATGCAATGTCAAGTCACTCAATCATTAAATACTTTTCAAAATTCAAATAAAACTTGTCCGATTATCGCACTCGTATCTCACCAATGCAACCAGGGTTCAATCCTCGGACTGGGAAATATGTGAGATGGTACGGTGGTCGCCAGATCGGACAGGTGGGTTTTCTCTAGATACTCTGGTTTCCTCCCACACGAATGACCACAAATACGCTGTCATCAGCGCCAATGAGAGTGATTAATATAAGTTGTTAAAGCTTGTTTCGCGATCATTGTAAAATAAATAAAGTCAATGTTAAAAAGGAAATGAAACTTATTATAACTTTAGACGATATTGTACCTTACAGTTTGGAACATAAATATATTTATAATATAATAGTGTATAATATATATATTATGTTATATTTATGTTATATTTCGGGTTTTACGCCTGCATCAGCACCATTTCGGGCTATATCGCCGGCGGGCAGTTTACCTAATAACACCTTTCCTGGGCAGGCTCCAGCGGTTAACCAGTACTTGGGTGCACCAACCTCCGTAAGAAACTGACAACTTTTTCATATAAATCATCACGAGCCGTCTCATCAGGATCTGCACTTTTTTCAAGTAATATAACTATTTTTAGAAAAACAATTACCCATTTTGATAAATGAACTGATCCAAATGTAATTTTGTTATTAATTTATTAGTCTAAAAATATCATGGACCAGTCCATGTCAGTTACTTGGTGTTGAATGGGTTAAAGTACATGTACATTGTAACGATCAATACCTACTATTGATATCGCATTAGGATCTTACCCATTCATGGATAACACTATATTAATTTAACCTTTTCAACCCCACAGGCCTCTAAATAGGCTTATGAAAAGTGTAGATCCAGATGAGCCGGCTCGTAACGAGCCGGCTCGTAAAGAGCCGTCTCATCAGGATCTGCACTTTTTTGCCAGTAATAATTATTACTATTTTTAGATAAAATTACCCATTTTGATAAATGAACTGGTCCAAATGTAATTTTCTTATTAATTTATTGATCTGAAAATATCACGCACCAGTCCATGTCAGTTACTTGGGGTTGAATGGGTTAATACTATATAACAGTGCAAATATTCTTAATTAAATCATAAACTACCAGATTGAGAAATTGTGAAGACACACAACCAATGTATGGTTTATAAAGCCATGGAAAAAGCAAAATGATGCATTTACAGACGGATCTGTAGTCACGTGGTAACACACTGGAATGGTAATCCAGGGATCGCAGGTTCGAACCCCCCCGTCTGACCCTAATAAAATTAACAGTCTTTCAGATGGGACATTAAACCGAGGTCTCATGTCGGTGCTTTACACCGTGCACGTAACAGAACCAGAGGAGACTCTGGAATGTGTATCTGTATGCATCATTGCACTATTCTCCAAAATCTAAAATGACTAATTTCTTCAGGAGGCGTCGCTCATATGGGCAACCGGTAGCGACGATAAATAAACGTAAAACACACACATAATGATGCATTCTAATGTACAGTAGTACATAATTGTGCAAGAATTCAGAAAAGCAAATGTGGATCTCTGACACTCTGGTGTGCCGTAAAAGTGTGTTTGGATGGTCTCCAAACCACCACGGGCAATAACAATCAGCCTGGCACTGTACACAATCATGCACATGTTTCATGACTTGCATTATACAGTATTATAAGAAATGACTACAGATCTATTTACAAAGCACATGTCGTACATGACGTGTCCTCAAATCCCAGTAATGAAATAATATGGGTTGACGTAACTATTTAAAACGATGTTATGCATTAATTATAATGTGCTGCTCACCAGTCACCAACACATTCTACTTCCAAATCTTTTAGGAGTGCTTCTATAGAGCCAAGACCGTGTCGAAGATAGTGCTGTGTCGAAGATATTGCTGTGTCGAAGATATTGCAGATCTTGCTGTGTCGAAGATATTGCTGTGTCGAAGATATTGCTGTGTCGGAGATAGTACTGTGTCAAAGATATTGCTGTGTCGAAGATATTGCTATGTCGAGGATATTGCTGTGTCGAAGATATTGGTGTGTCAAAGATATTGCTGTGTCGAAGATAGTGCTGTGTCAAAGATAGTGCTGTGTCGAAGATATTGCTGTGTCGAAGATATTGCAGATATTGCTGTGTCAAAGATATTGCTGTCGAAGATATTGCTGTGTCAAAGATATTGCTGTGTCGAAGATAGTGCTGTGTCAAAGATATTGCTGTGTCAAAGATATTGCTGTGTTGAAGATATTGCTGTGTCGAAGATATTGCTGTGTCAAAGATATTGCTGTGTCAAAGATATTGCTGTGTCAAAGATATTGCTGTGTTGAAGATATGCTGTGTCGAAGATATTGCTGTGTCAAAGATATTGCTGTGTCAAAGATATTGCTGTGAGATATGCTGTGTCGAAGATATTGCGTGTCGAAGAGCGAAGATATTGCTGTGTGAAAATAATGCTGTATCGAAGATATTGCTGTGTCGAAGATATTGCTGTGTCAAAGATATTACTGTGTCGAACATATTGCAGATATTGCTGTGTCGAAGATATTGCTGTGTCGAGGATATTGCTGTGTCGAAGATATTGCTGTGTTGAAGATAATGTGGTGTCGAAGATATTGCTGTGTCGAAGATATTGCTGTTGAAGATATTGCTGTGTTGAAGATATTGCTGTATTGAAGATATTGCTGTGTCGAAGATATTGCTGTGTCGAAGATATTGCTGTTGAAGATATTGCTGTGTCGAAGATATTGCTGTGTCGAAGATATTGCTGTTGAAGATATTGCTGTGTCGAAGATATTGCTGTGTTGAAGATAATGTTGTGTCGAAGATATTGCTGTGTCGAAGAGCAATATCGCAGTAACTCTTTGCATGCTGGGTATAATAAAGCCTATAAATAGTTCAAAGAATTGTAGCAGATGACAATTCATTATTCTGTTTTTCTTATTTGTAACTGAAAATATTTCGTGGAATTTCATTAGAATTGTGTGGTTAGTTGGTTACGGCACAATTCTATTAAACTTGCATGACATATTTCACTATTATTTTCACCGTTAGCGTGCAATGTGCTAAACACACAAAGCATCGGTACGGCTTGCCAGGTGATATTTGTGAAAGTTGGCCAGCATTTGCTGACATATTCTAGGTACACTATAGTGTCTTTTTGTTTTAAACTTTATTTTACAATGATTGCGAAGCAAGTTCTAACAACTTATATTAATCACTCTCGTTGGCGTGGATGAAAGCGTAAATGTGGTCATTCGTGTGGGAGGAAACCGGAGTACCCGGAGAAAACCCACCTGTCCAATCTGGCGACCACACATTGTCTCATTGAATATATAGCTTTCATATATTATATTTCAATAATTATCGGTATAATTCAATATCCCTGGAATTATCGGGAAACACCAATATAGCGTGACAGGTAGATGAATGTTTTACTATATATGTACGTGAGATACCAATGACAAACACTATTTACACCTGATAGATTGTTTATGTAGACATGATAATTGTAAAAAATAAAGCGACTTCATCTATACTGCCCCTTTACTATACTGAATTCTGCTAACACTTTGTTCATGAAAAATGATAAATGATACTCGAGCCAAAATAGAACATGTTTTAAACGTGAGGTAACAATATACAAACAAAATTATTTATGTATCGCTTGCCTGCATTTGTATCAATATCAATTCTGGTCCGAAAAAATGCAAATGTCTGATAGATATGTAAATCAGTTATCGTACGACTGCCAATACAATATTGAGTAACGCAAGTTATTCAGTCGTGTCTCGGTTTTAAATGTGATTATATTGTGACTAATTTCTACTTCAGAATTTCCAAGAAGCCAGGTGCTGTGTTAAGGCAGACAGATACAACGATTATCAAGAAGTCAGGTCCCATGGCATTGATAGAGTTTCCCAACCTGATAGAGGTACCCAAACTCAGTTTCCCTTACCAAAACTCACAGTTTCCCTTACCCAAACTCACAGTTTTCCTTACCCAAACGCACAGCTTCCTAACCTAATAGAGTTACCCAAACTCACAGTTTTCCAACATAATAGTGTTACCCAATGTGACAGTGTTACCCAATGTGACAGTGTTACCCAATGTGACAGTGTTAACCAATGTGACAGAGTTACCCAATGTGACAGAGTTACCCAACTTGACAGTTACTAATACTCACATTTTCCCAGTTTGACAGAGTTACCCAATGTGACAGTGTTACCCAATGTGACAGTGTTACCCAATGTGACAGTGTTACCCAATGTGACAGTGTTACCCAATGTGACAGTGTTACCCAATGTGACAGTGTTACCCAACTTGACAGTTACTAATACTCACATTTTCCCAGTTTGACAGAGTTACCCAATGTGACAGAGTTACCCAATGTGACAGTGTTACCCAATGTGACAGTGTTACCCAATGTGACAGTGTTACCCAACTTGACAGTTACTAATACTCACATTTTCCCAGTTTGACAGAGTTACCCAATGTGACAGAGTTACCCAATGTGACAGAGTTACCCAATGTGACAGTGTTACCCAATGTGACAGTGTTACCCAATGTGACAGTGTTACCCAATGTGACAGTGTTACCCAATGTGACAGTGTTACCCAACTTGACAGAGTTACCCAATGTGACAGAGTTACCCAATGTGACAGAGTTACCCAATGTGATAGAGTTACCCAATGTGACAGTGTTACCCAATTTGACAGTTACTAATACTCACATTTTCCCAGTTTGACAGAGTTACACGACTTTACAAAACTACTCAACCAGACAAGAGTTACTAAGCCTGGCATAGCATATTTACTCAGCACAAGTAATATTATCCCAACTCTAAATTTGAATTCTTAAAAGTACAATCATGCAGAACAAGTAACAAATTATTACCGTACTCGTTTATGTATAAGACGCAGGTTTTTTACATCAAAATGCCTGCTGCGTCTTATACATCAGTTTTTCACTTTTCAGGACTGGAAACGACACATGGCATATTGCAACAAAGGGAAATAAATGTTTCAGTAACTGCTGTACTTGTTCTATGCTTAGTTGAGTCTAGATATCTACATCCGTGTGGAAAATCATTCACACTTAAAAATATTATCTTATTTTACAATTAAATAAAGAGAAAATGACGCTTAATTTCAACATAAATATCATCAAAAACAAAACACAAATTTTTTATTGAATTAAAGATGGCTCTTAATTAATGATGGTTCAGAATAAATAACTTTAGCAAGCTTTGCAAACAACCAATTAGTGAATTACCGACTTGATGTTTGCCGTATGTGCCGCTAATTATTGAGAACGTGAGAAGAAGTTTAAGTAGGTGCTAACATGTTGATGAAATTAAGTCATTTTAAATACTAGAGTTTGTCGAGATTTACTTACTCATACCATACCGATACATGTTAAAGTCAAACACGCTATTGTACAGATTGTATAAAGAAAAGCATGGGCAGGTTTTGAGCATCGTATCGTACACAGCCCGTGTGAAGTAAGCAGCCGCCACCTACGACGAAGTACATGTGAACAGAGCAGTAGATTTAGTCGTCAAGAGTGATTATCATAATTTCGTAATTCTTACGGAATCACAGGAAGCAAAATATAGCAATAATAGTTTTGTACATTCTCTTCGCTGAATGACTAATCAATTTATTTAAAGTCGCCACAGCATAAATGCATTTGAGCGACAGTTTTCTAAGAAGATTAAAATACCCATCATCTAAAAGTGATGGTTTTGCCTATCGTAATTATTATAACTAGATGTTTAGAGGGCTATGAGGGCTGCTGTAGTCTCAGTGTGTGTTCGGTTTTCATATCTCCGACTGTCGATAACACAAGAATTTGTGCCAGCGACAGTCGGGGGTAGACCGGGTGAATACAATACCCAGTGCATGTAGATGTCTAAGACTGCATATATATAAATATATGTCAACCATTTCTACTATGGTTATGTGACGAGATTTCTTCGCTCTAGGATCAAGTACGTTGTATACAGCAACTAAGAATTTCTATGATTTTTAACTGCGTCTTATACTCACTAACGACCTATATAAAAAGGATTACGGTATTATTTTTATTCACCATACAACAAAAATATAATAAACATACAAAAGATTAAAGAACGTTTTAGGATAATGAAAGATTTTAACATGTCTTCTGACCATTACAAATGCTAATAATTCATTAAAGCAATTTCCTGTTCAACTGATCTTCTAGTCTCTAAGGACAATAAACTTGTAAACATTGTAATATATTATTAAAGGATGTCGTTTCTAACTTGTTGAGTATAGATTGAAATGCCTGATATAGCTAGGTACAAATGAGATATCTCCAGTGCTAACTGATGTAGCTAGGTACCCAGGAGATATCTCCAGTACTAACTGATGTAGCTAGGTACCCAGGAGATATCTCCAGTAGTTACTGATGTAGCTAGGTACCAAGGAGATATCTCCAGTGCTGTCTGGGGAAGGGTTAGGTACCCAGGAGATGTCTCCAGTGCTGTCTGGGGAAGGGTTAGGTTCCCAGGAGATGTATCCAGTGCTGTCTGGGGAAGGGTTAGGTACCCAGGAGATGTCTCCAGTGCTGTCAGGGGAAGGGTTAGGTACCCAGATGTCTCCAGTGCTGTCTGGGGAAGGGTTCGGTACCCAGGAGATGTCTCCAGTGCTGTCTGGGGAAGGGTTAGGTACCCAGGAGATGTCTCCAGTGCTGTCATGGGAAGGGCTAGGTACCCAGGAGATGTCTCCAGTGCTGTCTGGGGAAGGGTTAGGTACCCAGGAGATGTCTCCAGTGCTGTCTGGGGAAGGGTTAGGTACCCAGGAGATGTCTCCAGTGCTGTCAGGGGAAGAGTTAGGTACCCAGGAGATATCTCCAGTGCTGTCAGGGGAAGGGTTAGGTACCCAGGAGATGTCTCCAGTGCTGTCAGGGGAAGGGTTAGGTACCCAGGAGATGTCTCCAGTGCTGTCTGGGGAAGGGTTAGGTACCCAGGAGATGTCTCCAGTGCTGTCTGGGGAAGGGCTAGGTACCCAGGAGATGTCTCCAGTGCTGTCTGGGGAAGGGTTAGGTACCCAGGAGATGTCTCCAGTGCTGTCTGGGGAAGGGTTAGGTACCCAGGAGATGTCTCCAGTGCTGTCTGGGGAAGGGTTAGGTACCCAGGAGATGTCTCAAGTGCTGTCTGGGGAAGGGTTAGGTACCCAGGAGATGTCTCCAGTGCTGTCAGGGGAAGGGTTAGGTACCCAGGAGATGTCTCCAGTGCTGTCTGGGGAAGTGCTAGGTACCCAGGAGATGTCTCAAGTGCTGTCAGGGGAAGGGTTAGGTACCCAGGAGATGTCTCCAGTGCTAACTGTCAGTAGAAGTTCATTAGTTCACGTTTCTTTCCTAATTGCATTTCTAGCCAGCAAACAGAAACAAATTAAATATCATATGCAGTGAGGCAATGTTTTGTGGAAATCCTAAGAGCAAAGTTTTGTTAGTGGAAGTCGTGATAGCACAGTGGAAGCTGGGGCCTTAGGCAAGGCATTTAAATTCCATGTTGCCTCTTGTCTCTCCTTCATGGCGATGGATTCCATCAGGAATGAGGTCTCTAGAGTGATTAATATAAGTTGAAAGAACTTGTTTCGCAATCGAGCTAAAATAAATTTGTATAAACTAGTCATGTCAAAATGTGTTGTGTTTGCAAATAAACCCGATTAGTCCTTTATAGTGACATGCTAATGACCCCAGTGACCTGTGTTGGTATTTTAGTAGCGACACCAAACTTGGCATAATGTACCTACAATATATAGCATCAACCTAATGACCTAGTTTTCAATTGTACAGAAACCCATATTTATGCTTTCCTTTCAATAGACCTAATTATTTTATCCCAGTCACACTACCAGTGTAAATGTGGGAGAGGTTTGTGGAAGGTAGCTACACTCTGTGCAGCTAAATGCGAAATTTGGCATTATTCATACTATTGGTTCCTGAGAGGAACTTGTTTTAAACACACAGGAATTTTGCCAATATTAGGAGTGCTAAGAAATATTCTAGACATGTTCAGGTCTAACAATGCCCTCGAGAAATTCATCAAAGATTAAAACGTAAATTGTTATAACGAGGCCTGAGATCCAATTTTCACAAAATCAATATGTTCTCATTTGTATTCAGTTACTAATGTGTTATTTTGTACAAACTGTATATTTTATGAGCCCAAACAAAATCAAGCCAGCATAAGAATGATCACAAAAATACCAAACCAGTCAGCATAAGAGAACAAAAATACCAAACCAGTCAGCATAAGAGAATAAAAATACAAAACCAGTCAGCATAAGAGAATAAAAATACAAAACCAGTCAGCATAAGAGAATAAAAATACAAAACCAGTCAGCATATGAGAACAAAAATACCAAATCAGCCAGCATAAGAGAATAAAAATACAAAACCAGTCAGCATAAGAGAACAAATATACAAAATCAGTCAGCATAAGAGAACAAAAATACAAAATCGGCCAGCATAAGAGAACAAAAATTCAAAATCAGCCAGCATAAGACCTCAAAGTTACCAAATCAGACACATAAGACCAGCATAAGACACCAAAGTTACCAAATCAGCCAGCACAAGACCCCAAAGTTACCAAATCAGACACATAAGACCAGCATAAGACACCAAAGTTACCAAATCAGCCAGCACAAGACCCCAAAGTTACAAAATCAGCCACATAAGACCAGCATAAGACCCCAAAATTACCAAATCAGCCAGCACAAGACCCCAAAGTTACAAAATCAGCCACATAAGACCAGCATAAGACCCCAAAGTTACAAAATCAGCCAGCATAAGAACCCAAAGTTATATAATCAGGCACATAAGACCAGCATAAAACCCCAAAGTTACAAAATCAGCCACATAAGCCCAGCATAAGACCCCAAAGTTACAAAATCAGGCACAATTAAGCCCAGCATAAGATCCCAAAGTTACAAAATCAGCCACATAAGACCCCAAAGTTACAAAATCAGCCACATAAGACCCCAAAGTTACAAAATCAGGCACATAAGACCAGCATAAGATCCCAAAGTTACAAAATCAGCCACATAAGACCAGCATAAGACCCCAAAGTTACAAAATCAGCCACATATGACCCCAAAGTTACAAAATCAGCCACATAAGAAGAGCACACAAATACAGTAGCAACCTGCAATGAGTAAATATGTACAAAACTACACAATAACAAGAATTGACCTAACAAGACACGTTAATTCTTTGCATGCTGGGTAAAATAAGTGTTTTTCTTATATGAAACTGAAATCTCTGGAAATATGTCATAATATATTTTCACTGCTGGCATGCAAGGAGTTAACCATTCCAGATAATTTGCCAAGAACTTCAGAACTCATCCAGACAGATTAACCATAAAAGTGCACTTCATTTAGAGTCAAGTATCAGAATTCTAAGAATTGTCTTGATCAGAAAAAGCAAGACACATAATAAAAGTAGATGTACATAAATCCTCTATCGGCACAAAGATGACTACGGATTTACACGTAATTATCCTCTTCCCATGTATATATATAGTCTTTTTTTTACAGTACATACAATTCGGAGACTAATTCCACAAACACTATCTATACACAAGATGTGCTAAGAATCACTAATTCACTTATTTCCGCAATTTCCTAAAGTATCAATTGAGGCGCATGAATTTGGTCAATAGGACGGAATATAAAGTGTGCAGACATGATACAATCGATACATCTATTGATTTTATAGGAGGACAATACAAGATTTATAACTTTTAATTCGCCGAACATGGGTAGTTTCCAGCGCAAACTAACGATGGTGAACGAATGCCTGATATCGGAATGCAGTAGCCGAGTGAACATCTAGTGGATTATTAGCTGCTGCTTGCTTTAATTGATGGGGAAACACCTTGAATTTTATGTAAACCGCAGAAAGAGGGAAGAATTTTCAAATGGCATTAACCCAATTCATTCTGGATACATTTAAAGGCTTTTGCAAACAACATAGATCCAGATCAGATTTGGATCTATGTTGTTTGCTACATAGCCATGTGTCTTAGCAAGATCATCTGAATAGCAAACAGCATAGAGCCTGATCAGACGGCATATTCCATGGCGGCTGATCTGGCTCGATGTTCTATGCAAATACTGTTTGAACGGTATCCAGAATCAAATAGGTTAACCAGTAAACATAGAGCCAGATCAGAGGGCACAGAACCGGAATAGAGCGTGCACAGAATGCACCGTCTGATCAGGCTCTATGATGTTTGCTATATGGATAGTGGAGCTAAAACATTTGTCTGAATACCAAACAACATAGATCCTGATCAGACTCTGCGCTACGCCGCAGCTAATCTAGATCTATGTTGTTTACACATTCCGTCCAATTTATTTGGCATTTTAACCCTTTCAACGAGCCGTCTCATCAGGATCTGCACTTTTTGCCAGTGATATGACTATTTTTAGACATAATTACCCATTTTGATAAATGAACTTGTCTAAATGTGATTTTCTGATTCATTTATTGGTTTATGAATATCATGGACCAGTCCATGTGAGTTACTTGGTGTTGAATGGGTTAAGGGTTAAATACAGCAAGAATCATGCTGGTCAAGGTCATAAACGCTGGTCAAGGTCATAAACGCTGGTCAAGGTCATAAACGCTGGCCAATGTCGCATACGTGTGCGTACACTGGTCTCCATTGCTGGATGTGAATATTACAAGAAGAAGAAGGAGATGGCAACGGCACCATTGAAAACATTGGAGCATTTTATAATGTACAGTCAAACCTGTCTAATAAGCAGCCAGCCAAGGGAATCAGAGAAAGTGGCTGCTTATCACAGGTGGCTGCTTAATAGAGGTCAAATGTATAATAAATCTTAGCCGTGGTTAAATATTTTATCAAACAAGTTTTGGAATTTTGCTATTAAGGGAGCCCTCCAAAACACGTTTCATAAAATATAGTATGAAATCACCACTGGTGTACAATCCTATATGTATACAATCAAACCTGCCTTAAGCAGTCAGCCAAGGGAATCTCAGAAAGTGGCTGCTTAACACAGTTGGCTGCTTAATAGAGGTCAACGGTATAATAAAATAACATATTGGGAACCCGGAAACTGGTTGACGTCAAACTAACAAAAGCTCACCTCGAGTACAAACTGTTGTGATCTATAAAGTGGTTATTAGAAGTTAGCCACCTACGTCAAAGCACATGGGTACACAGAGCCGTGAGAGAGAATATGACATATTAACGATTTAGTGGTCATACACCAGAGTCATTATCACGACTAGTAACGCTTACAAATCACATTCAGTTTATTATCAGTTTTCGAGACATTTGGTCATTTTTCTTCAAAGATGCGTTTTATACAGCAAATAAGGTTTTCCCCCCTGGAATTTCTCCGTTTTTTAGCTGCGTCTTATACTCCAGTGCGACCTATACATACACGATTACGGTAGTTATGTAATTCCATACGTTTCAAAACGAGTATTACCAAAAAAGTATATCAGTGAACAAAGCCCAAACATTTAATTAAAAAACATATAATATTCTTTCGACTAGGATATTTTCTCCGAAGGTCCTTAGCTCCGATTGATTCCCCGTAGCAAATCACAATAACGAGGATATTAATGTCCGTAAATCACATTTACCATGTCTTATTAAAATTGCTGGCATAGTAACCAGAACAGGCATAGTAACCAGAACACTCCCATGAATTATGACTAGGAATAACTAAGCATTAAAAGCAACAGTTGGTTTCAGAATTTTTCTAAGCAACGGTCAAGGTCAATTGACGACACGACAATATAATGGCAACATATTATATACTAAAATACATGGGAAAATGGGCAGCAGATTGGTCATGATTTTCTACAGGGCAATGGATTGGTCATGTTTTTCTACAGGACAGCGTATTGGTCATGATTTTCTACAGGGCAATGGATTGGTCATGTTTTTCTACAGGGCAGCAGATTGGTCATGATTTTCTACAGGGCAATGGATTGGTCATGTTTTTCTACAGGGCAGCAGATTGGTCACGTTTTTCTACAGGGCAGCGGATTGGTCACGTTTTTCTACAGGGCAGCGGATTGGTCACGTTTTTCTACAGGGCAGCGGATTGGTCACGTTTTTCTACAGGGCAGCAGATTGGTCATGTTTTTCTACAGGGCAGCAGATTGGTCATGTTTTTCTACAGGGCAGCGGATTGGTCATGTTTTTCTACAGGACAGCGTATTTGTCATGTTTTTCTACAGGGTAGCGGATTGGTCACGTTTTTCTACAGGACAGCGTATTGGTCACGTTTTTCTACAGGACAGCGGATTGGTCATGTTTTTCTACAGGGTAGCGGATTGGTCACGTTTTTCTATAGGACAGCGGATTGGTCATGTTTTTCTACAGGGTAGCGGATTGGTCACGTTTTTCTACAGGACAGCGGATTGGTCATGTTTTTCTACAGGGCAGGGGATTGGTCATGTTTTTCTACAGGGCAGGGGATTGGTCATGTTTTTCTACAGGGCAGGGGATTGGTCATGTTTTTCTACAGGGCAGGGGATTGGTCATGTTTTTCTACAGGGCAGCAGATTGGTCATGTTTTTCTACAGGGCAATGGATTGGTCATGTTTTTCTACAGGGCAGCAGATTGGTCACGTTTTTCTACAGGGCAGCGGATTGGTCACGTTTTTCTACAGGGTAGCGGATTGGTTACATTTTTCTACAGGGCAGCAGATTGGTCACGTTTTTCTGCAGGGCAGCGGATTGATTACGTTAGGTTTTACGATTCCTATGTACTAACTGTTCAGGATTTAATGCACTGAAAGAGAGAAATCGATGAATATAACATGAACATGTGCAGTAATGAAGTGAACACGCCATTTAAATGACTGGCCTTGGGAATGACTGTTCTTCAGTAAACCATTATTGCCTAAAAGCCGGTCGATCATCTATACCCGACACATTAACCCATTCAACACCAAGTAACTGACATGGACTGGTCCATGATATTTTTAGACCAATAAATTAATAACAAAATTACATTTGGATGAGTTCTAAAAATTACACATACAGTCAGCATAAGAGAACAAAAATATCTTTTTCTAAAAATAGTTATATTACTGGCAAAAAGTGCAGATCCTGATGAGACGGCTCGTCATGAGCCGGCACATCTGGATCTACACTTTTTGTACGCCTATTTAGAGGTCTGTGGTGTTGAAAGGGTTAATGGACAGACACAAACACGTGTTGGAATATTTTGAAGCGACATGTCAATGTTTGTCTAGGTTTATTTCATTCCCTCCTACAAATGTAGGATTGTAGGCTACTGTTTCACCATACATATGGCAGCCATCATAACTGTTACGACCCTTTCTGATCAGGATCTATGTTGTTTGCTATTCGAACAATTGATTTAGCTCCACTATCCGGATAGCAAACAGCATAGAGCCACAAAGGTGACTTTAGCCGTGATTGGCAGGTTAAGGGTTAAACAATGAAGTGATTAATGACTTTATGCATCATATGCTATGGAGTTGTACTTCCCCATAATTTACAAACAATAACTTTCTCACAGCAGTCAGTTGTGAAATTGCCATAACAATACCAGTCAGCTAAATGAGAAGAGTTTATATACTGAGTCAAAAAAGAAACGATTTCATTCCCTCCTACAAATGTAGGATTGTAGGCTACTGTTTCACCATACATATGGCAGCCATCATAACTGTTACGACCCTTTCTGATCAGGATCTATGTTGTTTGCTATTCGAACAATTGATTTAGCTCCACTATCTGGATAGCAAACAGCATAGAGCCACAAAGGTGACTTTAGCCGTGATTGGCAGGTTAACCCATTTCATTCTGGATACATTTAAAGGCTTTTGCAAACAACATAGATCCAGATCAGCCGCAGCGTGACGCTGCGTGCTGATCAGGATCTATGTTGTTTGCTACATAGCCAAGTGTCTTAGCAATATCATGTGAATAGCAAACAGCATAGAGCCTGATCAGATGGCACGTTCTGTGGCAGTTGATCTGGCTCTATGTTCTTTGCAAATACTGTTTGAACGGTATCCAGAATGAAATGGGTTAAGGGTTAAACAATGAAGTGATTAATGACTTTATGCATCATATGCTATGGAGTTGTACTTCACTATAATTTACAAACAATAACTTTCTCACAGCAGTCAGTTGTGAAATTGCCATAACAATACCAGTCAGCTAAAGGAGAAGAGTTTATAGTTTGTTTGTGCGCCAGGCTGTGATACACAGATGATATTGCCCGCCAGGCTGTGATACACAGATGATATTGCCAGCCAGACTGTGATACACAGATGGTATTGCCAGCCAGACTGTGATACACAGATGGTATTGCCAGCCAGACTGTGATACACAGATACAGATGGTATTGCCAGCCAGACTGTGATACACAGATGATATTGCCAGCCAGACTGTGATACACAGATGATATTGCCAGCCAGACTGTGATACACAGATGATATTGCCAGCCAGACTGTGATACTCTGATAATATTGCCAGCCAGACTGTGATACACAGATGATATTGTCAGCCAGACTGTGATACTCTGATAATATTGCCAGCCAGACTGTGATACACAGATGATATTGCCAGCCAGACTGTGATACTCTGATAATATTGCAACATTGGTGTAACAATATGGTGGGCTCATCAGGTACATAATATACATTGTTCACAGGTAATTTGGAAATTCCACGAAAAATCTGGTATATCCAGAGGCATATCCAGGGGGTGTTCAGGGGACACGAGCATCCCCTTTAATTTCCAGTGATGGTTTTTCATC
Organism: Archivesica marissinica; assembly: GCA_014843695.1. Taxonomy (NCBI): domain Eukaryota; kingdom Metazoa; phylum Mollusca; class Bivalvia; order Venerida; family Vesicomyidae; genus Archivesica; species Archivesica marissinica. Next base: position 74,297,571 of record CM026397.1, read on the forward strand.
TCATTAATTGCCTATAAAATCGTTGCACAAGCACCTATCCTAATTTTACACAAACAGATTCCAGGAAATTGCACCATTTGGTATTCAGTTTTTCAAAAAATATCCTGGGTAATTATGCCACTGGACACCCTACGATGGGCATACTGCCGGCGGCCAGGCCAGCTTTGCTGCCCATGGCTAGTGTTTCTGACTTAGCACCACCTTAATAGTTTCATGGATACGCATCTGATATCATATCCGCATCTGATATCATATCCGATGGACATTTGTTAGAGAGTATGATATGTATTTCAAATAAATATAAATATATCATTTTAATACAAGTTGTAAGAACTTGTTTAGCAATCGAGCTAAAATAAATTTGTATAACTATTTCAAACATTATTGAATGTAGTGTTACTAGAGACCCAGAACTCTCTAACAGTGTTACTAGAGACCCATAACTATCTAACAGTGTTACTAGAGACCAGAACTCTCTAACAGTGTTACTAGAGACCCATAACTATCTAACAGTGTTACTAGAGACCAGAACTCTCTAACAGTGTTACTAGAGACCCAGAACTCTCTAACAGTGTTACTAGAGACCCATAACTATCTAACAGTGTTACTAGGGACCAGAACTCTCTAACAGTGTTACTAGAGACCCATAACTCTCTAACAGTGTTACTAGAGACCAGAACTCTCTAACAGTGTTAATAGAGACCAGAACTCTCTAACAGTGTTAATAGAGACCCAGAACTCTCTAACAGTGTTACTAGAGACCAGAACTCTCTAACAGTGTTAATAGAGACCCAGAACTCTCTAACAGTGTTAATATAGACCCAGAACTCTCGAACAGTGTTACTAGAGACCAGAACTCTCTAACAGTGTTAATAGAGACCCAAAACTCTCTAACAGTGTTACTAGAGACCAGAACTCTCTAACAGTGTCAATAGAGACCCAGAACTCTCTAACAGTGTTACTAGAGACCAGAACTCTCTAACAGTGTCAATAGAGACCAGAACTCTCTAACAGTGTTAATAGAGACCCAGACCTCTCTAACAGTGTTACTAGAGACCAGAACTCTCTAACAGTGTTAATAGAGACCAGAACTCTCCAACAGTGTTACTAGAGACCCAGAACTCTCTAACAGTGTTACTAGAGACCAGAACTCTCTAACAGTGTTAATAGAGACCCAGAACTCTCTAACAGTGTTAATAGAGACCCAGAATTCTCTAACAGTGTTACTAGAGACCAGAACTCTAACAGTGTTACTAGAGACCCAGAACTCTCTAACAGTGTTACTAGAGACCAGAACTCTCTAACAGTGTTACTAGAGACCCAGAACTCTCTAACAGTGTTAATAGAGACCCAGACCTCTCTAACATTGCTACTAGAGACCAGAACTCTCTAACAGTGTTAATAGAGATACAGAAGTATCTAACAGTGTTACTAGAGACCAGAACTCTCTAACAGTGTTAATAGAGACCCAGAACTCTCTAACAGTGTTAATAGAGACCCAGAACTCTCTAACAGTGTTATTAGAGACCCAGAACTCTCTAACATTGTTACTAGAGACCAGAACTCTCTAACAGTGTTACTAGAAACCAGAACTCTCTAACAGTGTTACTAGACACCAGAACTCTCTAACAGTGTTACTAGAGACCCAGAACTCTCTAACAGTGTTAATAGATACCCAAAACTCTCTTACAGTGTTACTAGAGACCAGAACTCTCTAACAGTGTTACTAGATACCCCAAACTCTCTAACAGTGTTACTAGAGACCAGAACTCTCTAACAGTGTTACTAGAGATCCATAACTCAGTGCAAGTTTCTATAAAAACCCAGATTTTGACAAAGATCACCAATCCCGATTTCACCTTAATAAATACATTTTTGCTTGATATATTTTCACAGCACTTCCCTGTCTAGGCTGTTTCCAAGAAAAGACCAACAATAATCTAGCTAGATATTAGCATATTAACTTGACATGACCAGATGAGAAAAATACACAATTATTTCTGCAAGATTAATTTGCATCTGATTCCTAGAGAACCAGGCAGGGTAATAAATTCTAGCCATTTACATGGTACTCAATTACTGGCAGACATTTCCATCTTGTCCAGCTATGTACAGGAATAGTGGAGTGTACAGCTATGTACAGGAGTAGTGGAGTATACAGCTATGTACAGGAGTAGTAGAGTGTACAGCTATGTACAGGAGTAGTAGAGTGTACAGCTATGTACAGGAGTAGTGGAGTGTACAGCTATGTACAGGAGTAGTGGAGTGTACAGCTATGTACAGGAGTAGTGGAGTGTACAGCTATGTACAGGAGTAGTGGAGTGTACAGCTATGTACATGAGTAGTGGAGTGTACAGCTATGTACAGGAGTAGTGGAGTGTACAGCTATGTACATGAGTAGTGGAGTGTACAGCTATGTACAGGAGTAGTGGAGTGTACAGCTATGTACATGAGTAGTGGAGTGTACAGCTATGTACAGGAGTAGTGGAGTGTACAGCTATGTACATGAGTAGTGGAGTGTACAGCTATGTACAGGAGTAGTGGAGTGTACAGCTATGTACATGAGTAGTGGAGTGTACAGCTATGTACAGGAGTAGTGGAGTGTACAGCTATGTATAGGAGTAGTGGAGTGTACAGGAGTAGTGGAGTGTACAGCTATGTACAGCTATGTACAGGAGTAGTGGAGTGTACAGCTATGTACAGGAGTAGTGGAGTGTACAGCTATGAACAGCTATGTACAGCTATGCACAGGCGTAGTGGAGTGTACAGGAGTAGTGGAGTGTACAGCTATGTACAGCTATGTACAGGAGTAGTGGAGTGTACAGCTATGTACAGGAGTAGTGGAGTGTACAGCTATGTACAGGAGTAGTGGAGTGTACAGCTATGTACAGCTATGTACAGGAGTAGTGGAGTGTACAGCTATGTACAGGAGTAGTGGAGTGTACAGCTATGTACAGCTATGTACAGGAGTAGTGGAGTGTACAGCTATGTACAGGAGTAGTGGAGTACACACCTATGTACAGGAGTAGTGGAGTGTACAGCTATGTACAGTAGTAGTGGAATGTACAGCTATGTACAGGAGTAGTAGAGTGTACAGGAGTAGTAGAGTGTACAGCTATGTACAGGAGTAATGGAGTGTACAGCTATGTACAGGAGTAGTGGAGTGTACAGCTATGTACAGGAGTAGTGGAGTGTACAGCTATGTACAGGAGTAGTAGAGTGTACAGCTATGTACAGGAGTAGTAGAGTGTACACCTATGTACAGGAGTAGTACACCTATGTACAGGAGTAGTAGAGTGTACAGCTATGTACAGGAGTAGTAGAGTGTACAGCTATGTACAGGAGTAGTATAGTGTACAGCTATGTACAGGAGTAGTATAGTGTACAGCTATGTACAGGGGTAGTGAGTGTACAGCTATGTACAGGAGTAGTGGAGTGTACAGCTATGTACAGGAGTAGTGGAGTGTACAGCTATGTACAGGAGTAGTAGAGTGTACAGCTATGTACAGGAGTAGTGGAGTGTACAGCTATAGACAGGAGTAGTGGAGTGTACAGCTATGTACAGGTGTAGTGGAGTGTACAGCTATGTACAGGAGTAGTGTAGTGTACAGCTATGTACAGGAGTAGTGGAGTGTACAGCTATGTACATGAGTAGTGGAGTGTACAGCTATGTACAGGAGTAGTGGAGTGTACAGCTATGTACATGAGTAGTGGAGTGTACAGCTATGTACAGGAGTAGTGGAGTGTACAGCTATGTACAGCTATGTACAGGAGTAGTGGAGTGTACAGCAATGTACAGGAGTAGTGGAGTGTACAGCTATGTACAGGAGTAGTGGAGTGTACAGCTATGTACAGGAGTAGTGGAGTGTATAGCTATGTACAGGAGTAGTGGAGTGTATAGCTATGTACAGGAGTAGTGGAGTGTACAGCTATGTACAGGAGTAGTGGAGTGTACAGCTATGTACAGGAGTAGTGGAGTGTACAGCTATGTACAGGAGTAGTGTAGTGTACAGCTGTGTACAGGAGTAGTGGAGTGTATAGCTATGTACAGGAGTAGTGGAGTGTAAAGCTTTGTACAGGAGTAGTGGAGTGTACAGCTATGTACAGGAGTAGTGGAGTGTACAGCTATGTACAGCTATGTACAGGAGTAGTGGAGTGTACAGCTATATACAGGAGTAGTGGAGTGTACAGCTATATACAGGAGTAGTGGAGTGTACAGCTATATACAGGAGTAGTGTAGTGTACAGCTATGTACAGGAGTAGTGGAGTGTACAGCTATGTACAGCTATGTACAGGAGTAGTCTAGTGTACAGCTATGTACAGGAGTAGTGTAGTGTACAGCTATGTACAGGAGTAGTGGAGTGTACAGCTATGTACAGCTATGTACAGGAGTAGTGGAGTGTACAGCTATGTACAGGAGTAGTGGAGTGTACAGCTATGTACAGCTATGTACAGGAGTAGTCTAGTGTACAGCTATGTACAGGAGTAGTGTAGTGTACAGCTATGTACAGGAGTAGTGGAGTGTACAGCTATGTACAGCTATGTACAGGAGTAGTGGAGTGTACAGCTATATACAGGAGTAGTGTAGTGTACAGCTATGTACAGGAGTAGTGGAGTGTACAGCTATATACAGGAGTAGTGGAGTGTACAGCTATGTACAGGAGTAGTGTAGTGTACAGCTATGTACAGGAGTAGTGTAGTGTACAGCTATGTACAGGAGTAGTGGAGTGTACAGCTATATACAGGAGTAGTGTAGTGTACAGCTATGTACAGGAGTAGTGGAGTGTACAGCTATATACAGGAGTAGTGGAGTGTACAGCTATGTACAGGAGTAGTGGAGTGTACAGCTATGTACAGCTATGTACAGGAGTAGTGGAGTGTACAGCTATGTACAGGAGTAGTGGAGTGTACAGCTATGTACAGGAGTAGTGGAGTGTACAGCTATGTACAGGAGTAGTGGAGTGTACAGCTATATACAGGAGTAGTGGAGTGTACAGCTATGTACAGGAGTAGTGGAGTGTACAGCTATGTACAGCTATGTACAGGAGTGTACAGCTATGTACAGGAGTAGTGGAGTGTACAGCTATGTACAGCTATATACAGGAATAGTGGAGTGTACACTTATGTACAGGAGTGTACAGCTATGTACAGGAGTAGTGGAGTGTACAGCTATGTACAGCTATGTACAGGAGTAGTGGAGTGTACAGCTATGTACAGCTATGTACAGGAGTAGTGGAGTGTACAGCTATGTACAGCTATGTACAGGAGTAGTGGAGTGTACAGCTATGTACAGCTATATACAGGAGTAGTGGAGTGTACAGCTATGTACAGGAGTAGTGGAGTGTACAGCTATGTACAGGAGTAGTGGAGTGTACAGCTATATACAGGAGTAGTGGAGTGTACAGCTATGTACAGGAGTAGTGTAGTGTACAGCTATGTACAGGAGTAGTGGAGTGTACAGCTATGTACAGCTATGTACAGGAGTAGTAGAGTGTACAGCTATATACAGGAGTAGTGGAGTGTACAGCTATGTACAGGAGTATTGGAGTGTACAGCTATAGACAGGAGTAGTGGAGTGTACAGCTATGTACAGGAGTAGTGGAGTGTACAGCTATGTACAGGAGTAGTGTAGTAGTGGAGTGTACAGCTATGTACAACTATGTACAGGAGTAGTAGAGTGTACAGCTATGTACAGCTATGTACAGGAGTAGTGGAGTGTACAGCTATGTACAGGAGTAGTGGAGTGTACAGCTATGTACAGGAGTAGTAGAGTGTACAGGAGTAGTGGAGTGTACAGCTATGTACACGAGTAGTAGAGTGTACAGCTATGTATTTTATACTTATCCCAAACATACATATTTTATACTTACCCCAAACCCACATATTTTATACTTATCTCAAACCTACATATTTTATACTTACCCCAAGCCCACATATTATATACTTATCCCAAACCTACATATTTTATACTTATCCCAAACCCACATATTTTATACATACCCCAAACCTACATATTTTATACTTACCTCAAGCCCACATATTTTATACTTACCCCAAGCCCACATATTATATACTTATCCCAAACCTACATATTTTATACTTATCCCAAACCTACATATTTTATACTTATCCCAAACATACATATTTTATACTTATCCCAAACATACATATTTTATACTTACCCCAAACCCACATATTTTATACTTATCCCTAACCTACATATTTTATACTTATCCCAAACCCACATATTTTATACTTATCCCAAACATACATATTTTATACTTATCCCAAACCCACATATTATATACTTACCCCAAACCTACATATTTTATACTTATCCCAAACCCACATATTTTATACTTACCCCAAACCTACATATTTTATACTTATCCCAAACCCACATATTTTAAACTTACGCTAAACCTACATAATATATACTTACCCCAAACATACATATTTTATACTTACCCCAAACACACATATTTTATACTTATCCCAAACATACATATTTTATACTTATCCCAAACCCACATATTTTATATATATATATTTTTGTTATTTAAGTTTATTTAACGTCGCTACCGGTTTCCCATTTGAGCGACGGGCAGTTTACTTAATAACATCTTTCCTGGGCAGGCTCCAGCGGTTAACCAGTACTTGGTGCACCAACCTCCGTAAGAAACTGCCAACTTTTTCATATAAATGAGACACGGTCTGAGCGGGGCTCGAACCCGTGACCATCAGAGATGATAGGTTACAGTGGTATACAAGTCAGCGACCTTAACCACTCGACCACGGAGGCGGACATTTTATATTTATCCCAAACCCACATATTTTATACTTATCCCAAACCCACATATTTTATATTTATCCCAAACCTACATATTTTATACTTATCCCAAACCCACATATTTTATACTTATCCCAAACCCACATATTTTATATTTATCCCAAACCCACATATTTTATACTTATCCCAAACCCACATATTCTATATTTATCCCAAACCTACATATTTTATAATTATCCCAAACATACATACATGTTTTATTTATATTTATCTTCAATTGTCTTACTGCCTTGCTCGGATAATTTGTTTATTTAAACAAAAATATTCTCATTCTCTCAATCTCCCACATACTACTACTATAGATTCTAATTAATAACAAATAATCTCTCAATATTAATTACCAATGGGACACAATCCTAATTTAACTGAATTGTTTCCCTTCCCAGGCAGTTGACACTAAAATCACATCTGGAAACTTTCTATAATCAGGTGGTTTGCAAAAAGCAGAAAACTTTCACAAGGATCTTTCTTAATCAATACTTGAAGACTGGAGCTATTTTCTTGTCAACTCTCCAATTAAGCTGAGGTCATTAACATGTCAGAAGCCGTCAATCAAGCTATCAAAACAATCTCCAACAAGTCAGTTACAACTGACACAAGGAACTGAAGAACAACAAGATTACAATACAACAGTACCCAAGAAACAGTAGTAGAGCAGGGATGGAAATGCATCGAGTTACAAGTACATCAGGGATGGCAATGCATCCAGTCCTACAAGTACATCAGGGATGGCAATGCATCCAGTCCTACAAGTACATCAGGGATGGCAATGCATCTAGTCCTACAAGTACATCAGGGATGGAAATGCATCGAGTCCTACAAGTACATCAGGGATGGCAATGCATCCAGTCCTACAAGTACATCAGGGATGGCAATGCATCGAGTCCTACAAGTACATCAGGGATGGCAATGCATCGAGTCCTACAAGTACATCAGGGATGGCAATGCATCGAGTCCTACAAGTACATCAGGGATGGCAATGCATCGAGTACTACAAGTACATCAGGGATGGCAATGAATCGAGTCCTACAAGTACATCAGGGATGGCAATGCATCCAGTCCTACAAGTACATCAGGGAATGGCAATGAATCGAGTCCTACAAGTACATCAGGGATGGCAATGCATCGAGTCCTACAAGTACATCAGGGATGGCAATGCATCCAGTCCTACAAGTACATCAGGGATGGCAATGCATCTAGTCCTACAAGTACATCAGGGATGGCAATGCATCGAGTTCTACAAGTATATCAGGGATGGCAATGCATCGAGTCATACAAGTATATCAGGGATGGCAATATATCCAGTCATACAAGTACATCAGGGATGGCAATGTATCCAGTACTACAAGTACAGCAGGGATGGCAATGCATCTAGTCCTACAAGTACAGCAGGGATGGAAATGCATCGAATCCTACAAGTACATCAGGGATGGCAATGAATCCAGTCCTACAAGTACATCAGGGATGGCAATGCATCCAGTCCTACAAGTACATCAGGGATGGTGGCAATGCATCGAGTCCTACAAGTACATCAGGGATGGAAATGCATCGAGTCCTACAAGTACATCAGGGATGGCAATGCATCGAGTCCTACAAGTACATCAGGGATGGCAATGCATCCAGTCCTACAAGTACATCAGGGATGGCAATGAATCGAGTCCTACAAGTACATCAGGGATGGAAATGCATTGAATCCTACAAGTACATCAGGGATGGCAATGCATCCAGTCCTACAAGTACAGCAGGGATGACAAGTACAGCAGGGATGGCAATGCATCGAGTTCTACAAGTACATCAGGGATGGCAATGCATCCAGTCCTACAAGTACATCAGGGATGGAGTCCGCCTCCGTGGTCGAGTGGTTAAGGTCGCTGACTTGTATACCACTGTAACCTATCATCACTGATGGTCACGGGTTCGAGCCCCGCTCAGGCCGTGTCTCATTTATATGAAAAAGTTGGCAGTTTCTTACGGAGGTTGGTGCACCCAAGTACTGGTTAACCGCTGGAGCCTGCCCAGGAAAGGTGTTGTTAAGTAAACTGCCCGCCGGCGATATAGCCCAAAATGGTGCTGATGCAGGCGTAAAACCCGAAATATAACATAACATATATATATATATATATATAATATATAATAACATCAGGGATGGCAATGAATCCAGTCCTACAAGTACATCAGGGATGGCAATGAATCCAGTCCTACAAGTACATCAGGGATGGCAATGCATCCAGTCCTACAAGTACATCAGGGATGGCAATGAATCCAGTCCTACAAGTACATCAGGGATGGCAATGCATCCAGTACTACAAGTACATCAGGGATGGCAATGCATCCAGTCCTACAAGTACATCAGGGATGGCAATGCATCCAGTCCTACAAGTACATCAGGGATGGCAATGAATCCAGTCCTACAAGTACATCAGGGATGGCAATGCATCCAGTCCTACAAGTACATCAGGGATGGCAATGAATCGAGTCCTACAAGTACATCAGGGATGGCAATGCATCGAGTACTACAAGTACATCAGGGATGGCAATGCATCGAGTACTACAAGTACATCAGGGATGGCAATGCATCTAGTACTACAAGTACATCAGGGATGGCAATGCATCGAGTACTACAAGTACATCAGGGATGGCAATGCATCGAGTCCTACAAGTACAGCAGGGATGGCAATGCATCGAGTCCTACAAGTACATCAGGGATGGCAATGCATCTAGCCCTACAAGTATATCAGGGATGGCAATGCATCTAGTCCTACAAGTACATCAGGGATGGCAATGAATCGAGTCCTACAAGTACATCAGGGATGGCAATGAATCGAGTCCTACAAGTACCTCAGGGATGGCAATGAATCGAGTCCTACAAGTACATCAGGGATGGCAATGAATCCAGTCCTACAAGTACATCTGGGATGGCAATGCATCCAATCCTACAAGTACATCAGAGATGGCAATGCATCGAGTCCTACAAGTACATCAGGGATGGCAATGCATCTAGTCCTACAGGTACAGCAGGGATGGAAATGCATTGAATCCTACAAGTACATCAGGGATGGCAATGCATCTAGTCCTACAAGTACAGCAGGGATGGCAATGTATCGAGTCCTACAAGTACAGCAGGGATGGCAATGCATCTAGTCCTACAAGTACATCAGGGATGGCAATGCATCTAGTCCTACAAGTACATCAGGGATGGCAATGCATCGAGTCCTACAAGTACAGCAGGGATGGCAATGCATCTAGTCCTACAAGTACATCAGGGATGGCAATGCATCGAGTCCTACAAGTACAGCAGGGATGGCAATGCATCTAGTCCTACAAGTACATCAGGGATGGCAATGCATCGAGTCCTACAAGTACATCAGGGATGGCAATGCATCTAGTCCTACAAGTACATCAGGGATGGCAATGTATCGAGTACTACAAGTACATCAGGGATGGCAATGCATCTAGCCCTACAAGTATATCGGGGATGGCAATGCATCTAGTCCTACAAGTACATCAGGGATGGCAATGCATCTAGTCCTACAAGTATATCGGGGATGGAAATGCATCCAGTCCTACAAGTACATCAGGGATGGAATGCATCGAGTCCTACAAGTACATCAGGGATGGAAATGCATCGAGTCCTACAAGTACATCAGGGATGGCAATGCATCTAGTCCTACAAGTACATCAGGGATGGCAATGCATCGAGTCCTACAAGTACACCAGGGATGGCAATGCATTGAGTCCTACAAGTACATCAGGGATGGCAATGCATCCAGTCCTACAAGTACATCAGGGATGGCAATGAATCGAGTCCTCAGTAAGAATATATTGATGAATCAATAGACGAGACAGTATTACACCAGGGATGGAAATGCCTCGAGAATTCCGTCATGCAGAATAAACGTGTCTGCACTCTGTCTATGATATGTTCACAGAAAGGTGTGAGGAGCATATTAACCCTTAACCTGCCAACCAGCCGCATCTGATCAGGATCTATGTTGTTTGCTATTGACAAGTGTTTTCACTCCACTATCCGAATAACAAACAGCATAGAGCCTGCCCAGATGGCATGTTCAGTGCTGTCTGATCTGGCTCTATGTTGTTTGCTATTCAGACAAGTGTTTTAGCTCCACTATCCGAATAGCAAACAGCATAGAGCCTGGGCGACTTTTGTTGTGATTGGCAGGTTAAGGATTAAATTATCGACATGGATACGTTTTGATTTCCACTAAACCTGTCTTTTGCAAACAATATATTTGTGATAAAGCACAACATAACATTATATTTGTCATGAATCTACAAATCAACAAATATTAATCTCCAATTTCGGCTTCATCAGTGACTTGTTACTAAGCAACACTAGACAAGTCTATAAAATAACTAAATACCATTTATTAGCATAAAATGTACGCCATAATTATATCAATGCTGATATTAATGAACATTGGTTTGGCTACTACATTGTCAATGTATGTCGTATTGGTAATGGCGTCAAGAGGAGCTTCTATGAGGGGAAGGGTTAATGTATGTCGTATTGGTAATGGCGTCAAGAGGAGCTTCTATGAGGGAAAGGGTTAATGTATGTCGTATTGGTAATGGCGTCAAGAGGAGCTTCTATGAGGGGAAGGGTTAATGTATGTCGTATTGGTAATGGCGTCAAGAGGAGCTTCTATGAGGGAAAGGGTTAATGTATGTCGTATTGGTAATGGCGTCAAGAGGAGCTTCTATGAGGGAAAGGGTTAAGATATTAGAATTGTGTCATAACGACTTATTTTCAGAATTTCTTGATGGTTTCTATAACTACAGTGGGTGAACTAAAGATGGTTCTGTTTTAGATCATTAACTTTACCTCTTATAAAAGGAATTTTTGTTCTGTTTGTAATGTTGGTGTTATAGTAGCACCAACAATTTAGGCTATATGGTGACTCTCCAGCTATTATTGGTGGAGGAAGACCCTGGGTGCCTGGCGACTCTCCAGCTATTATTGGTGGAGGAAGACCCCGGGTGCCTGGCGACTCTCCAGCTATTATTGGTGCAGGAAGACCCCAGGTGCCTGGTGACTCTCCAGCTATTATTGGTGCAGGAAGACCCCAGGTGCCTGGCGACTCTCCAGCTATTATTGGTGGAGGAAGACCCCAGGTGCCTGGTGACTCTCCAGCTATTATTGGTGGAGGAAGACCCCAGGTGCCTGACGACTCTCCAGCTATTATTGGTGCAGGAAGACCCCAGGTGCCTGGAGACTCTCCAGCTATTATTGGTGGAGGAAGACCCCAGGTGCCTGGTGACTCTCCAGCTATTATTGGTGGAGGAAGACCCCAGGTGCACCTCCAAGCAGTATTTCAGGCATGGACGGGCACCCAGGTAGAACCACCGACCTTCCGCAGGCCATCTGCATAGCTTCCTCACTTGAAAGAATTTGACACTCCCAGATGGATTCGAACATACAGCGGTGAGGGACAAGTGACCGTAACCACTGATGCCCAACTGACCAAAAAAAGCTTGCTTACACAGTCTACAGTTTATGCAATAAATACAGTATGAATTTAAGCAGGCACCCTACAACTGCCAGCATTTAATAAATTTTCCATTCAAGACCATCTATCGACTGAAATGCTTATGCATTCTCTGCCATGCTCCATTAACTCCGCAGTTAATATCAAAGAAATTCTGTTTTAGTTGTCTCTCTTTGATTATATCGAGTATTGAATCACTTTATCGACATACAATGAAAGGGAGGGGGTAACCAAGGTACATGAAAGCAACACATACATAAACATTACATATAATATATAAATGACACTTTGTTTTAGACATTTGTGCAAAAAACAACATGGCAATAACATGGCAACTAATTCAGATGATCCAACATAAACCTGTTTAAGCCTGATTGCTACATGATTGCTACATGACTGATGCATGATTGCTGCATGACTGCTGCATGATTGCTACATGACTGCTGCATGATTGCTGCATGATTGCTACATGACTGTTGCATGATTGCTGCATGATTGCTACATGATTGCTACATGATTGCTGCATGATTGCTACAGGATTGCTGCATGACTGCTGCATGATTGCTACAGGATTGCTGCATGACTGTTACACAAGTTTACTTACAATCGGAACGAAGGGAACTCCGGTGAGCGAGGGCGCCGACTGTCCTAGAAGTGTGTTCTTCATCTTCATCAGATTTGTGGGCTCTATTAGGGCTCCAACAGCTGTAATAGTCAACAATGTAAACACGTCATAACAACACTATATAACCCATTACAACAAACCACGTCATAACAACACTATACAACCCATTACAACAAACCACGTCATAACAACACTATACAACCCGCTACAACAAACCATGTCATAGCAACACTATACAACCCGTTACAACAAACCACGTCATAACAACACTATACAACCCATTACAACAAACCACGTCATAACAACACTATACAACCCATTACAACAAACCACGTCATAGCAACACTATACAACCCGTTACAACAAACCACATCATAACAACACTATACAACGTATTACAACAAACCACGTCATAGCAACACTATACAACCCGTTACAACAAACTACGTCATAACAACACTATACAACCCATTACAACAAAGCACGTCATAACAACACTATACAACCCGTTACAACAAACCACATCATAACAACACTATATAAACCGTTACAACAAACCATGTCATAGCAACACTATACAACCCATTACAACAAACCACGTCATAACAACACTATACAACCCATTACAACAAACCACGTCATAACAACACTATACAACCCATTACAACAAACCATGTCATAACAACACTATATAAACCGTTACAACAAACCACGTCATAGCAACACTATACAACCCATTACAACAAACCATGTCAAGAAAAAGAATTTCGCAAGATAATCTCAGCACTGAATGAGGGAAAATTGATTGGAATTGTAATGGTCGATTTTCGAAAAGCTTTTGATCTTGTCGATCATACTGTTTTGTTAAAGAAATTATCATTATACAAATGTAGCAACAATACTTTGAAGCTTTTTCAATCATATCTTTGTGATAGAAAGCAAACTGTTTCTATAAATGACGTTTTATCTGAAAATAGAACTGTTAATTGTGGAGTCCCGCAGGGCTCAATATTAGGACCTCTTTTATTCTTACTTTTTATGAATGACTTACCACTAATGTTTTCAAATAAAATCATCGGTAGCGATTTATATGCAGATGATACTACATTATATGATATCCATAATAAGAAAGAAGTGTTAGAAACAAGATTACAACAAGCTTTGGAAGACTTGAAATACTGGTGTTTCCAAAATGGAATGAAGATTAATACAGACAAAATGAAAGTTCTATTTATGATGACAGCCCAGCGAAAATGTGCTTTCCCTAATCCTACACTCTCTCTTAAATATGAAAATATATTATTGAAAACCAGCAAATCAGAGAAGTTGCTTGGAGTACACATTCAGGATTCATTAAAATGGGACTCACATATCAAATATATTGTGAAAAAGATTTCAACTAACATTTGGCTATTAGGTAAAATACGGTATATTGTGAATCTGAACTACAGAATACTTTATTACAAGGCATATATCCAACCACATTTTGATTATTGTTGTATCATATGGGGAAACACCACACAACAAAATATTAACACACTATTAAGATTGCAGAGACGAGCTTGTAAATTCATTCTGGGCCAAGATTATATTTCTTTGCGTGAATCAATGTCTGAAATTAATATAATGACTTTTGACCAACGGATTATTTTTCAAAAAGCAGGAACAATGTACAAAATTATGAACAATCTTGTACCAAATTATTTGAATGAACATTTTCAATTAAGACATTGCAATTCAGTTACTTCAGATATGACATTGAGAAATGTTTCAAATATGGATCTCTATATTCCAAGACCTAGATGTGAAATGTATAAGAAATTAGAATACTCTGGTCCAAAGATATGGAATTGTCTACCATTTGAAATTAAGACGTCCAGATCTTTAAATATATTCAAGACAAAATGTAAAGTATGGATACAACGTTTTAATCGGTAGACACTAGACAGCTATATATATATAATGATTGTAAATTAATATGCTTATGTCGTTTTGTATTTCTATCTAAGTACCTGATTTATTTAGGCTGTTGTTTAAGTTACATTGTACAACATTATGCATGTATATTGTACGGCGTAACTATGTTATAATTATTGTGTATGTACATTTATTCTATAGTGTTAACAAATTGAAGAGGGCCCTAAGGAGGATTAGTTCAAAACTAATTAGGTCACCCTCTATAAATAAAGAAATCTATCTATCTATAGAGGCCGACAACAATCAATCAGATTTTGACATTTTCATAACAGGCATCGTAAACCCATATCGGCCATGCTAGCTACATATTGGTTAAGCTAAGCAACAATACTGACATGCTCACGCTCGCATTGGATAAGCAGATGACGTCAATGTGCAGACAATATTCTAGAGCTAATTAATAAAACAAAATACAAAACTTTTCTTCTATTCATAACAATAATATTGTGTTGAGAGCGGCTCTTAAAAGCATTATATCATTACATCATAATAACTGTTAATCTGAGCGGCTCTTAACCCATTTCATTCTGGATACCGTTCAAACGGTACTTGCAAAGAACATAGAGCCAGATCAACCGCCACAGAACGTTCAGTCTGATCAGGCTCTATGCTGTTTGCTATTCAGATGATCTTGCTTAGACACTTGGCTATGTAGCAAACAACATAGATCCTGATCAGCACGCAGCGTCACGCTGCGGCTGATCTGGATCTATGTTGTTTGCAAAAGCCTTTAAATGTATCCAGAATGAAATGGGTTAAAAGCATTATATCAAAGGGAAATAACTGTTAATCTGAAGTAGTAACAACAAGTACAGTGTTGTCTCCCTTTGCTCCAAATAAGCTGGAAGTGTTCTGTCAATTCCATAATGATTGCAGAAACAACAGGAATATCATCTACTTATCCTCTATTCTGCTGTATATAATACAAAATCTATATTTATATATCTTTTACTTATGTGCGATCTTCTATATTCTACTGTTTCTCATCCTCCTATGTTTGCATAAACAGGTATATCTCTATAATGTTAGAACTCTGTAGCTGTGCTTCAAGAGTATATCAAATGTTAAACTGTAATAAGGTGGAATTGTATTTTTGTTTCTGAGTATGTAAATATGAAAAAATAAATAAACGGGTTGCTCCATGGCAACTCAAAAATCAAAATCAAAAAATATCACCTGTACTGTGTAACTCTGATACAACAAAACACATGTATATAAACTCATATTAACCCATTCAACACAAGTAACTAACATGGACTGGTGCACGATATTAACCCATTCAACACCAAGTAACTGACATGGACTGGTGCACGATATTAACCCATTCAACACCAAGTAACTAACATGGACTGGTGCACGCTATATTAACCCATTCAACACCAAGTAACTGACATGGACTGATGCACGATATTAACCCATTCAACACAAGTAACTAACATGGACTGGTGCACGATATTAACCCATTCAACACCAAGTAACTGACATGGACTGGTGCACGATATTAACCCATTCAACACCAAGTAACTAACATGGACTGGTGCATGATATTAACCCATTCAACACCAAGTAACTGACATGGACTGGTGCACGATATTAACCCATTCAACACCAAGTAACTGACATGGACTGGTGCACGATATTAACCCATTCAACACCAAGTAACTGACATGGACTGGTGCATGATATTAACCCATTCAACACCAAGTAACTGACATGGACTGGTGCACGATATTAACCCATTCAACACCAAGTAACTGACATGGACTGGTGCATGATATTAACCCATTCAACACCAAGTAACTGACATGGACTGGTGCATGATATTAACCCATTCAACACCAAGTAACTGACATGGACTGGTGCACGATATTAACCCATTCAACACCAAGTAACTGACATGGACTGGTGCACGATATTAACCCATTCAACACCAAGTAACTGACATGGACTGGTGCACGATATTAACCCATTCAACACCAAGTAACTGACATGGACTGGTGCACGATATTAACCCATTCAACACCAAGTAACCGACATGGACTGGTGCACGATATTAATCCATTCAACACCAAGTAACTGACATGGACTTCACCAAGTAACTGACATGGACTGGTGCACGATATAAAGCCATTCAACACCAAGTAACTGACATGGACTTCACCAAGTAACTGGCATGGACTGGTGCACGATATTAATCCATTCAACACCAAGTAACTGACATGGACTGGTGCACGATATTAATACATTCAACACCAAGTAACCGACATGGACTGGTGCACGATATTAACCCATTCAACACCAAGTAACTGACATGGACTGGTGCACGATATTAATACATTCAACACCAAGTAACCGACATGGACTGGTGCACGATATTAACCCATTCAACACCAAGTAACCGACATGGACTGGTGCACGATATTAACCCATTCAACACCAAGTAACTGACATGGACTGGTGCACGATATTAATACATTCAACACCAAGTAACCGACATGGACTGGTGCACGATATTAACCCATTCAACACCAAGTAACCGACATGGACTGCACCAAGTAACTGACATGGACTGGTGCATGATATTAACCCATTCAACACCAAGTAACTGACATGGACTGGTGCACGATATTAAGCCATTCAACACCAAGTAACTGACATGGACTGCACCAAGTAACTGACATAGACTGGTGCATGATATTAACCCATTCAACACCAAGTAACTGACATGGACTGGTGCATGATATTAACCCATTCAACACCAAGTAACTGACATGGACTGGTGCATGATATTAACCCATTCAACACCAAGTAACCGACATGGACTGCACCAAGTAACTGACATACACTGGTGCATGATATTAACCCATTCAACACCAAGTAAATGACATGGACTGGTGTATAATATTAACCCATTCAACACCAAGTAACTGACATGGACTGGTGCCTGATATTTTTACACCAATAAATTAATAAGAAAATTACATTTGGACCAGAGTTCATTATTCAAAATGGGTAAGTCTAAAAATAGTAATATTACTGGCAAAAAGTGCAGATCCTGATGAGACGGCAGACCCATCAATATTCTAGGCGAATACGATTAGTTTATTCAGCATTAAACATAAATGATTGAAATAACCGACGTTGAGTTGCTGGTGTTTTAATCAATTTCCATCAAACTTTACGGAACACAGAAACTGAAATAATCGCGTGATTGCACATTGCATACCGGTATTCATGATTCGCAATAAATAAAGTTTAAATTGCCATGTTACGTTGCATCAATGCTTCACTATATAGAGGATTTGTTGCATCGGGTCACAATTTGTATTAGCATCGCGAACACTTTAAATTCAATTACAATTAGCAACAATTTTGTTGTGCTGAGAATCAATCATGTGCACTGTTGATGCACGACCTACGTTACCTGTTGATGCACGACCTACGTTACCTGTTGATGCACGACCTACGTTACCTGTTGATGCACGACCTACGTTACCTGTTGATGCACGACCTACGTTACCTGTTGATGCACGACCTACGTTACCTGTTGATGCACGACCTACATTACCTGTTGATGCACGACCTACGTTACCTATTGATGCACGACCTACGTTACCTGTTGATGCACGACCTATGTTACCTGTTGATGCACGACCTACGTTACCTGTTGATGCACGACCTACGTTACCTGTTGATGCACGACCTACGTTACCTGTTGATGCATGACCTACGTTACCTGTTAATGCACAACCTACGTTACCTGTTGATGCACGAGCTACGTTACCTGTTGATGCATGACCTACGTTACCTGTTGATGCACGACCTACGTTACCTGTTGATGCACGACCTACGTTACCTGTTGATGCATGACCTACGTTACCTGTTGATGCACGACCTATGTTACCTGTTGATGCACGACCTACGCTACCTGTTGATGCACGACCTACGTTAGCTGTTGATGCACTACCTACGTTACCTGTTGATGCACGACCTACGTTAGCTGTTGATGCACGACCTATGTTACCTGTTGATGCACGACCTACGTTACCTGTTGATGCACTACCTACGTTACCTGTTGATGCACGACCTACATTACCTGATGCAATAAATCATCTTTACTGAGAAACACTACTATCAAATACAAAAATAGATGTTCACGTTTCATTGTATACCCAACATATCAAACAGCTGTACACAATTAATTCTAATTGATGCTACAGATAAACTACTACTTATAAAACATGTAAATGTAATTAAGAATGCATTTAGTAATGTCTAAGATTTCCATCAGGTAAATATATACACTCTAGTTCATCCCTATATTCATAAGCTGTTCCTATAATTATAACAGACATTTGTTGTCACAATTTTATGCCTAATTTGTACATATATATTATATTATATTAAATTACTTGGCACATTCAGTTCTTTGTTATTGTAATTTACTACAAACAATTAGTTTAAACTTTATTTATTTTACAACGATTAAGAAGCAAGTTTTAACAACTTATATTAATCACTCTCGTTGGCGTGGATGAAAGCGTAAATGTGGTCATTCTTTCATGTGGGAAGAAACCGGAGTATCCGGGTTGCATTGGCTAATCGGACAGCCTATAAACAATTGACAAGCCACCTGGGAAAACTCGGAAACTATCAGTCAGGAACAAGCTGAATGATATTCGGCTAAGATCAGGATAGTCAAAAATGTTTGTTTGTTGTTTATTTGTTCAGGTTTTATGCCTTCATCAGCACCATTTTGGGCTATATCGCCGGCAGGCAGTTTATCAAACAACACCTTTCCTGGGCAGGCTCCAGCGGTTAACCAGTACTTGGTGCACCAACCTCTGTAAGAAACTGAAGTTTTTCATATAAAGAGACACGGTCTGAACAGTGCTCGAACCATTGACAATTAGTGCTGATAGGTTTACAGTGGTACACAAGTCAGCAACCGTAACCACTCGACTACGGAGGCAGACCACGGATGCGGACCATGGAGGCAGACAACGTTTGCGATCCTCGGAGGCGGACCACGGAGGCAGACCATTTAAATGTCTCTATATTTCTTTACCGAGACTCTTGGGTAATGATGGTTTTAGAATAGAATTACACGGTAAATGGGTTCTTAGATAGTGACAATCAGTTGGAACATGAACCTGACGTTCATACCAAACAATTGGAACTTAAAACACATCAAAAACCGTGCTTTATACGGGAACATATTTATGTTGTGTGAAAGGTAGGTCTAACCGTGTTTGGAACAGAGATTAGGTGTATATATATATTGTAAGAGGCTTTATTAATTCCAATAATCAACTCTAAATTGCAGATTTTTGTATCAAACTGTTTGAGATAGGTGTTCACGGTAGTGTTGATACCACAGATACACAATGGTCTGAATGGAAAAAAATGGATTTTGCACAAATTGACAATGAAAAGATCAAATGTAAATACTTCAATATCACTGATTGGAGTTCAGAACATTTTCTACCATATTTCCTCAGCAATTTCCTGCTATTTCCTGGTAGTAATGGCAATTGTACTCCCGTGTTTACTTAGCACTGATAATCTACCTGATCACAGAGTACCTATACAGATTAATTCCAAGAAATGTTCTCATGAAGCACACAATAGGGAGGATTGTTCATGATATACACGACTGGACTGGGTTAGCTTCCTGATATACACAACTGGACTGGGCTAGCTTCCTGATATACAAGACTAGACTGGGCTAGCTTCCTAGATATACACGACTGGACTGGGCTAGCTTCATGATATACAAGACTAGACTGGGCTAGCTTCCT
This sequence comes from Archivesica marissinica, assembly GCA_014843695.1. Taxonomy (NCBI): domain Eukaryota; kingdom Metazoa; phylum Mollusca; class Bivalvia; order Venerida; family Vesicomyidae; genus Archivesica; species Archivesica marissinica. The sequence continues at coordinate 74,318,331 of CM026397.1, forward strand.
AGATATACACAACTGGACTGGGCTAGCTTCCTGATATACACGACTGGACTGGACTAGCTTCCTGATATACAAGACTGGACTGGGCTAGCTTCCTAGATATACACGACTGGACTGGGCTAGCTTCCTAATATACAAGACTGGACTGGGCTAGCTTCCTGATATACACGACTGGACTGGGCTAAGCTTCCTGATATACAAGAATGGATGCTGTACTGGGCTAGCTTCCTGATATACAAGAATGGATGCTGGACTGGGTTAGCTTCCTGATATATAATAATGGACTGGGTTAGCTTCCTGATATATAATAATGGACTGGGTTAGCTTCCTGATATATAATAATGGACTGGGTTAGCTTCCTGATATATAATAATGGACTGGGTTAGCTTCCTGATATATAATAATGGACTGGGCTAGCTTCCTGATATATAATAATGGACTGGGCTAGCTTCCTGATATACAATAATGGATGCTGGACTGGGCTAGCTTCCTGATATACAATAATTGATGCTGGACTGGGCTAGCTTCCTGATATACAATAATGGATGATGGAATGGGCTAGCTTCCTGATATACAAGAATGGATGCTGGACTGGGCTAGCTTCCTGATATACAATAATGGATGCTGGACTGGGCTAGCTTCCTGATATACAAGAATGGATGATGGACTTGGCAAGCTTCCTGATATACAAGAATGGATGATGGACTGGGCTAGCTTCCTGATATACAATAATGGATGCTGGACTGGGCTAGCTTCCTGATATACAAGAATGGATGCTGGACTGGGCTAGCTTCCTGATATACAAGAATGGATGCTGGACTGGGCTAGCTTCCTGATATACAATAATGGATGCTGGACTAGGCTAACTTCCTGATATACAAGAATGGATGATGGACTTGGCAAGCTTCCTGATATACAAGAATGGATGATGGACTGGGCTAGCTTCCTGATATACAAGAATGGATGATGGACTGGGCTAGCTTCCTGATATACAATAATGGATGCTGGACTAGGCTAACTTCCTGATATACAAGAATGGATGATGGACTTGGCAAGCTTCCTGATATACAAGAATGGATGATGGACTTGGCAAGCTAGCTTGTCAATGGAACTTAATTAATAAAAATTTATTTTAGCTTGATTGCTAAACAAGTTTTTACAACATATTAAATTAATGATCTCATTCATAAACACATTGACAGACAGCTGGGATCAAGTCATGCCTGTGCCGAGTGGACAAATGGAAGGATATACATGTTGACAGATTGACAGACAGCTGGGATCAAGTCATGCCTGTGTCGGGTGGACAAATGGAAGGATATACATGTTGACAGATTGACAGACAGCTGGGATCAAGTCATGCCTGTGCCGGGTGGACAAATGGAAGGATATACATGTTGACACATTGACAGACAGATGGGATCCCGCTATGCCTGTGCCGGGTGGACAAATGGAAGGATATACATGTTGACACATTGACAGACAGCTGGGATCAAGTCATGCCTGTGCAGGGTGGACAAATGGAAGGATGTTGACACATTGACAGACAGCTGGGATCAAGTCATGCCTGTGTCGGGTGGACAAATGGAAGGATATACATGTTGACACATTGACAGACAGCTGGGATCAAGTCATGCCTGTGCAGGGTGGACAAATGGAAGGATGTTGACACATTGACAGACAGCTGGGATCAAGTCATGCCTGTGTCGGGTGGACAAATGGAAGGATATACATGTTGACACATTGACAGACAGCTGGGATCAAGTCATGCCTGTGCAGGGTGGACAAATGGAAGGATGTTGACACATTGACAGACAGCTGGGATCAAGTCATGCCTGTGTCGGGTGGACAAATGGAAGGATATACATGTTGACACATTGACAGACAGCTGGGATCAAGTCATGCCTGTGCAGGGTGGACAAATGGAAGGATGTTGACACATTGACAGACAGCTGGGATCAAGTCATGCCTGTGTCGGGTGGACAAATGGAAGGATATACATGTTCACACATTGACAGACAGATGGGATCAAGTCATGCCTGTGTCGGGTGGACAAATGGAAGGATATACATGTTCACACATTGACAGACAGATAGGATCAAGTCATGCCTGTGTCGGGTGGACAAATGGAAGAATATACATGTTCACACATTGACAGACAGATGGGATCACGCCATGCCTGTGCCGGGTGGACAAATGGAAGGATGTTGACAAACACTTGTTTGTTTGTTTGTTTGGGATATATGCCTTCAGCAGCACAATTTTGGGCTATATCGCCGGCAGGCAGTTTACCTAACAGCACCTTTCCTGGGCAGGCTCTAGCGGTTAACCAGTACTTGATGCACCAACCTAATCTTTGTTAGACCCTGCCAACTTTTTCAGATAAACAGACACAGCCTGAGCGGGGCTCGAACCCGTGACCTGATTGACAAACATTTGTAACCAATCCGTGGCAATATTTCCATAGCTGATAATGTGTACAATCTTAATATATAATAAAATCTTATTGCATCTTTTATGCATTTACTTAGAATGTGCTGCAGATATTCTATCAGTGGATGATTTTAGATAATGTGTTATGCATTTACTTAGAATGTGCTGCAGATATTCTATCAGTGGATGATTTTAAATAATGTGTTATGCATTTACTTGAATGTGCTGCAGATATTCTATCAGTGGATGATTTTAAAGAATGATTACATGGCACTGTCTTGTATTTAGGAATTATTCAGATTTTTAATGTAGCTAAAACAAAATGGATGGAAGATACAAACAAGCATGAGAAACATGTTTATATAAGGCATGGACAAAGATGTCTGGACCAGTTCTACTCACTATGTCCCAGAGGGCTTGGCGTTGGTGGACCCGCTGCTGCCAAGGTGGGTGGCGGACCTAGTGGTGTTGTTGGCATACTGTCTCGACGTCGCTTATTGTCCTCGGACAGAGTCCTCTGAAGTCTTCGAATACCACCAGGCAACTGTAGTGGGCTGGTGAATTCTTCTTGGCTCCGCCGAAAACTGACCGGCGACAGTGGCGCAGACCCGACATCAGACTGAAATATACAATCACATTATACAGAATACTGCTACCCCAAACATATTCCACACTCTACTCTTATAACATCAACCTGCTTCCCGCGAGCTACTAGAATCAATGCTGCTGAACATAGATGATAATGATTAATGATGATGATTAATGATGATGATGCTGATGCTGATGATTAATGATGATGATTAATGATGATGATTAATGATGGTGCTGATTAATGGTGATGATGATGATGATTAATGATGATGATGATTAATGATGATGATTAATGATGATGATGATTATTGATGATGATGATGATATTCCAGCAGATCCATAATATTACAATTCCCTCACCCACTAGGTATAAGTAAATGTCAACTGAAGATGTGCAATTGTGTCACTGATCCATAATACTACAAGTCCCTTACCCACAAGCTCATACCCCTTACCC
>CM026397.1:74324308-74358248 GCA_014843695.1 Archivesica marissinica
GATATAGAACCCTGATATAGAACACAGAACCCTGATATAGAACACAAAACCATGATATAGAACACAAAACCCTGATATAGAACACAACACCCTGATATAGAATACAAAACCCTGATATAGAACACAAACAGACATTTACATTTTCGTCTAGCAGCTTTTATCCAAATCTGACAAGCGTCTATTATGACCCAGAGCAAAACAAAACATATTTATTTCCAGAAAGAAAAGAAAGCCAGCAGTAGATCTATAGTCAGTACAGGGGACTAGTAATCAATCTTATGCTTGGAAATGATTGCAAATCCTAATATAGCGGATATTATTTATTGCAGTCAGAAATAAACACAGATAGTGAAACATCCCTGCAGACCATTCCCACAATTTAACACAATATACCGTAATGCCAAAGGCTACATCATCTAAAATACAAGAAACCGAGATGATGAAAATCTGTAAATTACAATTCCTGCATGCACATCACAAAACTACGCCAAAGCTATGCTTTATCTGCAGAAAATATGATTCTTAGAAAATGTTTCTAGGAATAAAGAAGCCTAGCATATGAGGAAAAAAGATGATAGCCTACGTTGGTCTATCAGGCAAGCCTGATGTTTTGTAAATCTTATTTCCTGGCCGTAATTGTCCATTACAGCATATTTTGTGACGGAATATTGCTAGAAATATCGTTGCCCAATCCGTTATATAATTATTCTTTATAAAAATGATTGCCGTAACTGGAGCTACGGGGGTATTTTCTATTAATACTAGTTCTTCTTGAAGCTCGCCTGTACACGATCAACCCTGTAGCTTGCCTGTACACAATCAACCCTGTAGCTCGCCTGTACACAATCAACCCTGTAGCTCGCCTCTATACGATAAACCCTGTAGCTCGCCTCTACACGATCAACCCTGTACCTCGCCTCTACACGATCAACCCTGTAGCTCGCCTCTACACGATAAACCCTGTAGCTCGCCTCTACACGATCAACCCTATACCTCGCCTCTACACGATCAACCCTGTAGCTCGCCTCTACACGATCAACCCTGTAGCTCACCTCTACACCACCAACCCTGTAGCTCACCTCTACACGATCAACCCTGTAGCTTGCCTCTACACGATCAACCCTGTAGCTTGCCTCTACATGATAAACCCTGTAGCTCGCCTCTACACCATCAACCCTGTAGCTCGCCTCTACACGATCAACCCTGTAGCTTGCCTCTACACGATCAACCCTGTAGCTTGCCTCTACACGATCAACCCTGTAGCTCGCCTCTACACGATCAACCCTGTAGCTTGCCTCTACACGATCAACCCTGTAGCTTGCCTCTACACGATCAACCCTGTAGCTCGCCTCTACACGATCAACCATGTAGCTTGCCTCTACATGATAAACCCTGTAGCTCGCCTCTACATGATAAACCCTGTAGCTTGCCTCTACACGATCAACCCTGTAGCTTGCCTCTACATGATAAACCCTGTAGCTCGCCTCTACATGATAAACCATGTAGCTTGCCTCTACACGATCAACCCTGTAGCTTGCCTCTACACGATCAACCCTGTAGCTTGCTTCTACATGATAAACCCTGTAGCTCGCCTATACACGATTAACCCTGTAGCTCGCCTCTACACCACCAACCCTGTAGCTCGCCTCTACACGATCAACCCTGTACCTCGCCTCTACACCACCAACCCTGTAGCTCGCCTCTACACGATCAACCCTGTAGCTCGCCTCTACACCACCAACCCTGTAGCTCGCCTCTACACCATCAACCCTGTATCTCGCCTCTACACCATCAACCCTGTAGCTCGCCTCTACACCACCAACCCTGTAGCTCGCCTCTACACGATCAACCCTGTAGCTCGCCTCTACACCATCAACCCTGTAGCTCGCCTCTACACGATCAACCCTGTAGCTCGCCTCTACACCACCAACCCTGTAGCTCGCCTGTACACAATCAACCCTGTAGCTCGCCTGTACACAATCAACCCTGTAGCTCGCCTCTATACGATAAACCCTGTAGCTCGCCTCTACACGATCAACCCTGTACCTCGCCTCTACACGATCAACCCTGTAGCTCGCCTCTACACGATCAACCCTGTAGCTCACCTCTACACCACCAACCCTGTAGCTCACCTCTACACGATCAACCCTGTAGCTTGCCTCTACACGATCAACCCTGTAGCTTGCCTCTACATGATAAACCCTGTAGCTCGCCTCTACACTATCAACCCTGTAGCTCGCCTCTACACGATAAACCCTGTAGCTTGCCTCTACACGATCAACCCTGTAGCTTGCCTCTACACCATCAACCCTGTAGCTTGCCTCTACATGATAAACCCTGTAGCTCGCCTCTACACCATCAACCCTGTAGCTCGCCTCTACACAATCAACCCTGTAGCTTGCCTCTACACGATCAACCCTGTAGCTTGCCTCTACACGATCAACCCTGTAGCTCGCCTCTACACAATCAATCATGTAGCTCGCCTCTACATGATAAACCCTGTAGCTTGCCTCTACACGATCAACCCTGTAGCTTGCCTCTACATGATAAACCCTGTAGCTCGCCTCTACATGATAAACCCTGTAGCTTGCCTCTACATGATCAACCCGGTAGCTTGCCTCTACACGATCAACCCTGTAGCTTACCTCTACATGATAAACCCTGTAGCTCGCCTCTACACCATCAACCCTGTTGCTCGCCTCTACACCACCAACCCTGTAGCTCGCCTCTACACAATCAACCCTGTAGCTCGCCTCTACACCATCAACCCTGTAGCTCGCCTCTACACGATCAACCCTGTAGCTCGCCTCTACACCACCAACCCTGTAGCTCGCCTCTACACGATCAACCCTGTAGCTCACCTCTACACCACCAACCCTGTAGCTCACCTCTACACGATCAACCCTGTAGCTTGCCTCTACACGATCAACCCTGTAGCTTGCCTCTACATGATAAACCCTGTAGCTCGCCTCTACACCATCAACCCTGTAGCTCGCCTCTACACGATCAACCCTGTAGCTTGCCTCTACACGATCAACCCTGTAGCTTGCCTCTACACGATCAACCCTGTAGCTCGCCTCTACATGATCAACCCTGTAGCTCGCCTCTACACGGTCAACCAAACAGCATTCCATGTTCTCAGGTCTCCAGACTTCTGGTGAAGTGAAGAACTTTGCATACTGCAGATCATTGCTTGCCTCATGCAGATACTAGCATCCTTGTACCATGTACAATGTAGATGTCTGGTCTAAGGCTATTGACTATTAGATTTGTGGCAATGGCGACAAATACAGGGGATGGTATAGAAATTGATTTACAACGGCCTTAATAAAGTAGCGTTCTAGTGTTATTATGTATATTTATTATTTGCCGTTATTTGCCTACAACAATACTGTCGTTCACCACCAAGCTTGATACGCTGTGTTATCCAGTCTGATATTACGTTTGCTGGTTTGATATGGTCACATGCCGTATCATAACTAGTTCCTGAGAAAATAACACATGCGCACTCGGCACTAGTTTGATTCCTTCCAGTAGTCGCAGTGTGTTAAATTGGACGGATAAAAATAACAGATGTTTGTAGTTTCGTGGCAATTTGTTGAGTCGTAATAATATTTTAATCATTTTTGTGTATCTAATTCAGTAATTGTGATTTATTCCTGATAAATGGATAACGGAGAGCATGATTTTGGTTATTAAATTTTCAAATTCATATCAAAGTAATGAAGACATTATTACGTGGCTAGTTTCATATCAGACTAGGTATCGACCCTTGGTAACTATGCCAATATGAAACTAGCCTCGTAATAAACACCAAGTATAGTCGGCTATTTACAGTGCTTACATACATAACAAGTTATGATTATTATGAACAATATGCTCAATACTCAAAGAACTATTTTCTCAGGTACTACTTTTTGCAAGATTTTGAAAATTATTTTTCAGAATTTTTTTATTATGTAAAATCAATAAAAAAATGTTATAGTGTACAATAATATTATGTGACCATAAAACCTTGTGGCTTACACGCTTCTCCTAGACTTCCACTCACTTTTCACTAAATTGACTAGAGGGTGAAGTGACTCCCCTACATCTTGCACCTAGATTACTCCCTTGTGTGGTTTGTACATTGCTATGGCTGTTTATGTCATGGCACAATTATGACAGTCACAAAGTAATGAATGTTAAATAAAGTAAAACAAGCTATAGTTTAAATATTATTGTCGTATTTAGTGACATTTATACATGCATAATATATATAAATTACAAAATATACGGGCAATTAATGGGCAAGTGATTTTTACTTGTCCGTGGACAAATACTGTCATTTGCAACTAAACACGATGTAGAATTTGTCCAAAATTTAGCGAATATTTCGCACCTAGGGTGATTCAATAAGTTAGTATGTTCGGCAAGCATTAGAAAATAACTGCTGAAAGAATCTATCAATAGTATATATATAATGGCATTGCTTAAGACTAAATGTAATCGTAGATATCATTTATTTGTTCTAAATTTGGACAATTTCATCAAAAGTTTTGGCAATGGCGGGCGGATATTTAGTGATTGTCTATTTCCCGTACGTTCTTGTATTATATCGTATAGAGTCATGCTGCAATGACTGATGTCTAGGTAGGTACAATAACAGAAAAGTTGAAATTATAGTTTATTTGAGATATTGATATAATGTATCGTATTGTTTAACCTATATTCTTTATTTGCTTCTTTTATGAGGAATATTACAGTGCATTAAAAACAAATAAAAATAATATGTAGTGTTTTGGCACATTGTTTGTAGCACTATTTGGTAAACCGCTACAATAGGCCCCAGTTAATTAGGTGTAAGTGTATCTTGATGCATTGACAGATTTTGGGCGTTGAAATCTTTGAGGTGTTGTACCGGAATACAAAAATCAGAGTATGATTATATTTCAGAACCATGCACTCACATAGGCCCCAATGATTTCTTCTTTTTTTATCGAAATATATAAACCATAGAGCGCGAATATATCATATCTTGTGAAATTTTGGCTTGAGAAAATGATATTTTACAGTGTGCGGTATACACCAGAACTACGGTTTTCACTGATTTCTGTGCCAAAAAGCGGATGTGCATTATACATGATAGCGCGGTATACATAGCAAATTATGGTAAGATTTTTAATATTCCACCACCCCTGGTAGTTATTATTATATAGACGTTTTTGTGCAACACGAAATGGCGTGTGTTCAAAATGTGCAACACGAAATGGCGTGTGTTCAAAATGTGCAACAAGAAATGGTGTGTTTTCAAATTGTGCAACACAAATAATGGGGGGGGGGGGGGGGGGAATCATGGTGCAGAGCAGAATAAATAGCACGGGGAAAGTGCCCCATCAATCTGCAGAGCAGAATAAATTACACGAAATATAGACAGCTCACCTTAACTTATTATTTTGTATAATTGGTATGTTGAGGATATTGATCATGAAAGTAAGACAGCCATTGTTATCAATAAACCATTAATAAAATAATCATTTCCCTGTAAATCAGTCTCAATTGAACACTATACCATAATCGTGTATGTATAGGTCGCACTGGAGTATAAGACGAAGTTTTAAAACAGAGAAACTCCAGGGGAAAAAAACGTATTTGCTGTATAAAACACATCTTTGAAGAAAAGGACCAAATGTCGCGAAAACTAATAATAAATATATGACCATTGAATGTGATTTGTAAGCGTTACTAGTCGTGATAATGACTCTGGTGTATGACCAATAACTTCTTATTCACCGTGTGCTCTACGTTTATTTAAAAGAACAAGAGGAGATTCTGGAATGAGTCTCTGTCTGTATCATTGCACTATTCTCCAACAATCTAAAATGACTAATCTCTTCAGGAGGCGTCGCTCATATGGGCAACCGGTAGCGACGATAAATGAACATAAAACACACGCGCGGCATATATGCCAAACAGTAGTTGGTAATTGGTTTGTTTGCAAAACTTGATACATGTGAACCATCATTAATTTTCCTTCAATAAAAGTTGCTTTTGTTGATTTTAATATTTTTTATCCAGATTTTCTATTTTTTTTATCATAAATTAACCCATTCAACACCAAGTAACTCACATGGACTGGTCCATGATATTCATAAACCAATAAATGAATCAGAAAATCACATTTGGACAAGTTCATTTATCAAAATGGGTAATTATGTCTAAAAATAGTCATATCACTGGCAAAAAGTGCAGATCCTGATGAGACGGCTCGTCACGAGCCAGCTCATCTGGATCTACACTTTTTGTAAGCCTATTTAGAGGTCAGTGGTGTTGAAAGGGTTAAATAACATTTTTAACTGAATGATTTTCCACTCGAAATAGATATATAGACTCGAACGAAATCCGGAACAAATACGGGACATTACGGGACTTAGAGTAAAATAGTATGAAACATTTATTTCCGTTTGTTGTAATACGCCATTTGTCGTTTTTGAGTCTTTGAAACAATGGAATTTAGTTCTAAACTGGAGTATAAGACGCACCAGACTTTTGGATACTATTTTGGAGGGAAAAAAGTGCATCTTATACATACAAGATTACGGTATATATATATGCAGCTAAATTTTATTGCTCTAGATTTTATCATTTTCCACATAGAGACATATATGTGTGTGTGTTTGTTTTACATAGAGATATATATATATATGTGTGTGTGTTGTACATAGGTGCGTGCGTGTGTGTGTGTTTTTTACATAGGTATATATATGTGTGTGTGTGTTTTACATAGGTGCGTGCGTGCGTGCGTGCGTGCGTGCGTGCGTGCGTGCGTGTTTTACATAGATATATATATATATATGTGTGTGTGTGTTTTACATAGGTGCGTGTGTGCGTGCGTGCGTGCGTGCGTGCGTGTGTTTTACATAGATATATATATATTGAGTGTGTTTTACATAGATATATATATATATGTGAGTGTGTTTTACATAGATATATATATATATGTGAGTGTGTTTTACATAGATATATATATATATGTGAGTGTGTTTTACATAGATATATATATATATGTGAGTGTGTTTTACATAGATATATATATATATGTGAGTGTGTTTTACATAGATATATATATATATGTGAGTGTGTTTTACATAGATATATATATATATGTGTGTGTGTGTTTTACATAGATATATATATATATGTGAGTGTGTTTTACATATATATATATATATGTGAGTGTGTTTTACATAGATATATATATATGTGTGTGTGTGTTTTACATAGATATATATATATATGTGTGTGTGTGTTTTACATAGATATATATATATATGTGTGTGTGTTTTACATAGATATATATATATATGTGTGTGTGTTTTACATAGATATATATATATATGTGAGTGTGTTTTACATAGATATATATTATATGTAAGGTGTTTTACATAGATAATATATATGTGAGGTGTTTTACATAGATATATATATTATATGTGAGTGTGTTTTACATAGATATATATATATGTGAGTGTGTTTTACATAGATATATATATATATGTGAGTGTGTTTTACATAGATATATATATATGTGTGAGTGTGTTTTACATAGATATATATATATGCGTGAGTGTGTTTTACATAGATATATATATATGTGTGAGTGTGTTTTACATAGATATATATATATGTGAGTGTGTTTTACATAGATATATATATATGCGTGAGTGTGTTTTACATAGATATATATATATATGTGAGTGTGTTTTACATAGATATATATATATGTGTGTGTGTTTTACATAGATATATATATATATGCGTGAGTGTGTTTTACGTTTATTAATCATAGTTACAGTTATGAGCGACGCCTCCTGAAGAGATTAGTCATATTATATTTTGCAGGACACTGCAGATCCATTCCAGAGTCTCCTCTGGTTTCTTTACATTAATTTGTCAATGATGGACAATGAACTAGAAATTAGATTATTCTGGAGAATTCTCCCTCGACAGCTCACTCCCTCTTGACTGCTCACTCCCTTGACAGCTCACTCCCTCTTGACTGCTCACTCCCTCGACAGCTTACTCCCTCTTGACTGCTCACTCCCTCGACAGCTTACTCCCTCTTGACTGCTTACTCCCTTGACAGCTTACTCCCTCTTGACTGCTCACTCCCTTGACTGCTCACTCCCTTGACAGCTTACTCCCTCTTGACTGCTCACTCCCTTGACTGCTCACTCCCTCGACAGCTTACTCCCTCAAGACTGCTCACTCCCTCTCAACAGCTCACTCCCTTGACTGCTCACTCCCTCGACCACTCACTCCCTCGACCACTCACTCACTCGACCACTCACTCCCTCGACCACTCACTCCCTCGACAGCTCACTCCCTCGACCACTCACTCCCTCGACCACTCACTCCCTCGACCACTCACTCCCTCAACAGCTCACTCCCTCGACCACTCACTCCCTCGACCACTCACTCCCTCGACCACTCACTCCCTCAACAGGTCACTCCCTCGACCACTCACTCCCTCAACAGCGTATGGACTATCATGATAAATGTTGCTATGTTTGAAGACTGTATTGTTGGTACTAATTATCTGTACACCTGATGGTCCACATGTTGCTGGTCAAATATAGATTTAAATGCAATCAACGGACCCCCCCCCCCCCGACGTTCACATTTGACTTACTGACAGAAAGGGTACATCAAATACCATTATATGCATATAATATATACTAACTCAAGGACACAGGCATACAACACATCAAATTGGAAGTAAGGAACCAGTCATACGACATCCAATTAACAAGTCACAGAGCAAATCTGTATTGTACGTAATGAAGCAAGTACGTGTGTACATATCGTGAAGAAAATCCGGCAGAAAACAGAAGAAATCAATTATAATACAGTGCTGGACTGAGCCAAGTATTGATCAGATGTTAATCATGGTTAAAACAGACACGTTTTAATGACCGTTCTTTTACTGATGCCAATTCAAATTCCATTAGACTCCACTGATGTATTGGCTTCAGTCGTATATCTACTGTTTAGCCTTCAATAGCACGCTGTTGGCGAAATGAGCACATTACAAAATGTATAATATTTGTTCTTATTTTTCCTAGGAGGCAGGGCTTCATATTTCATTCAATTCATCCAGATGCTTTTATAATACTTTTTTTTTCTTCAATTTTTTTTGACGTCTGGACGATTTGAATGTAATGTCAAGCATTCCTTTTCTATTATTTCTAATATTATACATTTGTTATCTGCTCATTTCACCTACAGCGTGCTTACGGGAATGGATATTCACAAATTCTCTTACTCTCACAATAATACTGCTCTAAAAACAGCTTTTTCGCATTTCATGAAAATCAATTTGGAAGTTGACGTCATAAATTCTTTGTTTTATGTCCAATCTCCATGAAACTTCACATTATAACATTAAATTTGCACATCAAAATACAAATGTTTATTTATGACAAATTCATTCATTCTTTTCTAAATTCAATCTGAAGCGGTGTTTCTAGCTAGCAGCACTGTGTAGTAGCATTGCCCATTCTACCAGCGTAACAACCAAACGGTGTTTCTAGCTAGCAGCACTGTGTAGCAGCATTGCCCATTCTACCAGCGTAACAACCAAGCGGTGTTTCTAGCTAGCAGCACTGTGTAGCAGCATTGCCCATTCTACCAGCGTAACAACCAAACGGTGTTTCGAGCTAGCAGCACTGTTTAGTAGCATTGCCCATTCTACCAGCGTAACAACCAAACGGTGTTTCTAGCTAGCAGCACTGTGTAGCAGCATTGTCCATTCTACCAGCGTAACAACCAAGCGGTGTTTCTAGCTAGCAGCACTGTGTAGTAGCATTGCTCATTCTACCAGCATAACAACCAAGCAGTGCTTCTAGCTAGCAGCACTGTGTAGTAGCATTGCCCATTCTACTAGCGTAACAACCAAGCAGTGCTTCTAGCTAGCAGCACTGTGTAGCAGCATTGTCCATTCTACCAGCGTAACAACCAAGCGGTGTTTCTAGCTAGCAGCACTGTGTAGTAGCATTGCCCATTCTACCAGCGTAACAACCAAGCAGTGCTTCTAGCTAGCAGCACTGTGTAGTAGCATTGCCCATTCTACTAGCGTAACAACCAATCAGTGCTTCTAGCTAGCAGCACTGTGTAGTAGCATTGTCCATTCTACCAGCGTAACAACCAAGCGGTGTTTCTAACTAGCAGCACTGTGTAGTAGCATTGCCCATTCTACCAGCGTAACAACCAAACGGTGTTTCTAGCTAGCAGCACTGTGTAGTAGCATTGCCCATTCTACCAGCGTAACAACCAAACGGTGTTTCTAGCTAGCAGCACTGTGTAGTAGCATTGCCCATTCTACCAGCGTAACAACCAAACGGTGTTTCTAGCTAGCAGCACTGTGTAGTAGCATTGCCCATTCTACCAGCGTAACAACCAAGCGGTGTTTCTAGCTAGCAGCACTGTGTAGTAGCATTGCCCATTCTACCAGCATAACAACCAAGCAGTGCTTCTAGCTAGCAGCACTGCCCATTCTACCAGCGTAACAACCAATCGGTGTATCGAGCTAGCAGCACTGTGTAGCAGCATTGCCCATTCTACCAGCGTAACTACCAAACAAATGATTACAATTTTGTTGTGCAGACAATCTTTAATCAACAGACAACCAAAAAGAATAAAAACTGCAAAACTTTTGAATTCATGAATTCATTTGCCTCATAATTTCACTGTATATTCCTGCTGGGAATTGAACTTTTCCACAGAATTATTAAAATGATTTGTCTAGACTGTCCAGTGTGGGTAAATCTTCATATGTTAATGACATGATAAAATCTCCAATAATAGGAAGCAGTATACATGATCGGAGAGAATAATGTTACTGTAACTAAATGTCAATTCAGATGGACAGATAAACATTGCTTCCATTAACCCTTTCCTTCATAGAGATTTAGGTTAATATACTATTATATCTCCATACAAACAACAGCCATTTAACCCTTTCCTTCATAGAGATTTAGGTTAATATACTATTATATCTCCATACAAACGACAGCCATTTAACCCATTCCTTCATAGAGATTTAGGTTAATATACTATTATATCTCCATACAAACGACAGCCATTTAACCCTTTCCTTCATAGAGATTTAGGTTAATATACTATTATATCTCCATACAAACAACAGCCATTTAACCCTTTCCTTCATAGAGATTTAGGTTAATATACTATTATATCTCCATACAAACAACAGCCATTTAGCTATCATGCAGTGTATAAGTAGTCGCCATATCTATCCCACCTCAATAGATATTAATGAGACTACATAGAGATTTAGGTTAATATACTATTATATCTCCATACAAACGACAGCCATTTAGCTATCATGCAGTGGATAAGTAGTCGCCACCACCATAGATATATATTACTGGGACTACATGAGATTCTGGCCTTTATTATGAACATTGGTTTGGCTACTACACTGTCAATGTATGTCGTATTGGTAATGGCGCCAAAAGGTGCTTCTATAAGGGAAAGGGTTAACCAAATTTATTAATTCATTAACCAGAGCATTTCAGTATACAAACAACATTAGTACATAGCCCTCTCTCTACACATGATGACTGCTTTGGCATTATGTCTCTAGATTTAGTGAAAATTCTTAAATTTAAGACTGCGGGTATCTGACCTTGCAAGGTCAATGCTTTCACACAAAGTTTAATTAGGATCTTCAAAATGATATGAGGGAGTGGGTGGGGGATTCTTCACAATTTATAATCCAACAAAAAACAAAAAAATCCAACATAGTGAGCTAGTTTGAAAAAGATATACATGGAGTGACCTGGTTTTTAATGTTACCGATGAATTTGTTAGGAAGTTTTTTAGCTATAATTATACTGTTAATAGATTTGGTAGAATTATGATCTAGTGACCTATTTTTTAAAGTTACTGATGAATTTGGTAAGATGATCTAGTGACCAAGTTACTGATGAATTTGGTAAGATGATCTAGTGACCAAGTTTCTAACAGTGCGACCTAGTGACATTGATTTTAAAGGTGAATGACATACTGACCTAGCTTTTTTTTAAATAACCCCATTTATTTGGTAACGGGTCTTATTTAGTGACCTATTTTTTAGGTGTAAATGGATCTGGCAGAAGTCTGACCTAATGACCTAGTTTTACAAGTTGCAGATGAATATGGTAAAAGATGTGACCAATTTAGTTAATTTTTAAGGTGTGAATAAATGGTGTAAACTTCAGATCTAGTGACTTAATATTAACCTATAATTTATTCTGTAAGTCTGCTCCAGAATCAACTAGTCCCTGTTTTTGTCCTATAAAATTATTAAATTTATTCATTTTACAAAGATTGCTTAACAACAGATATTTATCATTCTGGTTGGAACGGAGTAAAACGTATATGTGGCCATTCATGTGGTAGGAAACCGCAATACCCGGAGAAAGCCCACAAGTCTATTTTGGCAACCACTGTATGTTTAACCTTTATTTATTTTACAACGATTGCGAAGCAAGTTCTAACAAGTAATATTAATCACTTTCGTTGGCGCGGATGAAAGCGTATATGTGGTCATTCGTGTGGGAGAAAACAGGAGTACCCGGAGAAAACCCACCTGTCCGATCTCACATCCATCCCGATCCTCGGATCGAACCGGAGTCGCATTGGCGAGAAGAGAGCATTGGACAACTTTGCCCTATTGTTTCAGATGTTGTGACCTACTGACCTAGTTTCATGCTGAATTGTCTCGATTAAAATGGCATAAAGTCATGGTGACATCAATGCATTTAGAATCATTTTGACAGCTTCGTAATAAAATATTGCGATTCCATTACTGTTGTATTCATAGAAGGAAGGATCGTCAATTTGCAGGCATTATCCAACCCCATTAACAAATCAAACATCAAATCAACTTGTCCACTACATGGACCATACGTTTCAATGAACAATTTCGATTTATAATATCAATTTAGATTTATTTGATTGTTGGACAGATAATTTTACAGATTTACAGATAGAGCCTGACTCTACAATGGATAGAATACCATTACAAAGACCCCGTTTACATTGGGTTTTTTTATCCAGCTGTACTCCTGCTTAACTCTTTGCATGCTAAACGCGAAAATAACAGTCAAATATGTCATGCAATTTCATCTAATTAAATTTCTTGACATATTGCTGGAGTTTTCAGTTATTGTCGTCTGCTAAAATTATTTGAATTATATTTAGCCTATATTTTACCAAGGATGCAAAGAGTTAAAGTGACACTATATTGTATGGAATAAAAATATTATAAAAATAACAATCTTACGTACAGGTAGCAGCAATGCTACTACTCATTCCTCCATTAGAATTTGAATCATTATTTTCAGTCAATAAACTGATTTTTGTCGATATAGCCAACTGCAAGTGAAAGTACAACTTTCCTGAATCGTCTTGTCATCATGCCCTGCATCTTTTGTTGCGTCATCGTTTACATACTTTTATTTATAACTAATTTGTATACCGGATACAGTGCGCTATTAATTTGATTTTTTCCGTTTCTGTGTCAGTGTGTGGATTTTTTAAAACAGTTATTCTTTAAATATTTTGTACTTTTTTATAATAAAAAAAATCCTTTATTCCGAGATAGTGTCACTAAGGTTTTCTACAACTATGCATTCATACCTAATGTTTCGTTTTGATGTCGAAGCTTTAAAATTGAATCACAGAGCCTGAAGGTGGATGTAATATGGATTCAAATCAATATTTCAAGTCATGTTTGAGAAATACACAACTGTACTCTCCACATCGGAATTTACAAGTCCATCATTGTGACAACAACCAGCACACAATTTGGTGTTTTTAATATATATACAGAAGAAAGCTAAAATTAATGTGGAACCTTGATAATATAAAAACAACGTAAAACTAATGAATCTTGTATATACTCAAATCAATTTTTTCTTAAATATTGCCAATGTGAACATGCACAAACTGGAAGTAGCATTAACATGGCTTTAATTGTTCTTGGGTAAATCTGATTGAGTGTGAGCACAGAATAATTATACTAGAAGTATAATGCAACCTTACAGTAGTACTTCCCTATAACAACCACACCTCAATAACAACCACCTCCCTAACAACCACACCTCAATAACAACCACCTCCCTAACAACCACACCTCAATAACAACCACCTCCCTAACAACCACACCTCAATAACAACCACCTCCCTAACAACCACACCTCAATAACAACCACCTCCATAACAACCACACCTCAATAACAACCACCTCCCTAACAACCACACCTCAATAACAACCACCTCCATAACAACCACACCTCAATAACAACCACCTCCCTAACAACCACACCTCAATAACAACCACCTCCCTAACAACCACACCTCAATAACAACCACCTCCCTAACAACCACACCTCAATAACAACCACCTCCCTAGCAACCACACCTCAATAACAACCACCTCCCTGTAACAACCACACCTCAATAACAACCACCTCCCTGTAACAACCACACCTCAATAACAACCACCTCCCTAACAACCACACCTCAATAACAACCACCTCCCTAACAACCACACCTCAATAACAACCACCTTCCTAACAACCACACCTCAATAACAACCACCTCCCTAACAACCACACATCAATAACAACCACCTCCCTGTAACAACCACACCTCAATAACAATCACCTCCCTGTAACAACCACACCTCAATAACAACCACCTCCCTGTAACAACAAAACATCAATAACAACCACCTCCCTGTAACAACCACACCTCAATAACAACAACCTCCCTAACAACCACACCTCAATAACAGCCACCTCCCTAACAACCACACCTCAATAACAACCACCTCCCTGTAACAACCACACCTCCCTAACAACCACACCTCAATAACAACCACCCCCCTAACAACCACACCTCAATAACAACCACCTCCCTGTAACAACCACACCTCAATAACAACCACCTCCCTGTAACAACCACACCTCCCTAACAACCACACCTCAATAACAACCACCTCCCTAACAACCACACTGCAATAACAACCACCTCCCTGTAACAACCACACCTCAATAACAACCACCTCCCTAACAACCAAACATCAATAACAACCACCTCCCTAACAACCAAACATCAATAACAACCACCTCCCTCACAACCACACCTCAATAACAACCACCTCCCTGTAACAACCACACATCAATAACAACCACCTCCTGTAACAACCACACCTCAATAACACCAACCTCCCTGTAGCAACCACACCTCAATAACAACCACCTCCCTGTAACAACCACACCTCAATAACAACCACCTCCCTGTAACAACCACACCTCAATAACAACCACCTCCCTAACAACCACACCTCAATAACAACCACCTCCCTGTAACAACCACCTCCCTGTAACAGCTATGTCCCTGTAACAGCCACTTTCCTGCGACAGCCACCTCCATGCAACAGCCACCTCCCTGCAACAGCCACCTCCATGTAACACCCACCTCCCTGTAACACCCACCTCCCTCTAACAACAAAACCTCAGCAACAGTCATCTCACATGTTACATTTTGGGATTTTATTTCAAATTAACCCATTTCATTCTGGATATATTTAAAGGCTTTTGCAAACAACATAGATCCAGATCAGCCGCAGCGTGACGCTGCGTGCTGATCAGGATCTATGTTGTTTGCTGCATAGCCAAGTGTCTTAGCAAGATCATCTGAATAGCAAACAGCATAGATCCTGATCAGACGGCACGTTCCGTGGCGGTTGATCTGGCTCTATATTCTTTGCAGATACCGTTTGAACGGTATCCAGAATGAAATGGGTTAAAGGAACCAATTTTATACTTCTAAAATCGGAGGCTGCTTTCTGGCCTTTGATTTCCAACACGCCAAACAACAAATAATCTTCCAAACTGCCAGGGTTCCTTGGAATACAACATTCACAAGTTTATCCTAGTGCATGTGACCTTATAATTTATTGAAGTTTGTTTGTAATTAATGGCTGTATTCTAGAACTACTTATAAATCTCCGTCATGAAGGAAATACAGACATGAATGAAAGATCGAAGAGCAAACTTGAGAGGCTGAGCTTCCCTGCAAATTGATTTCCATCGAGTCAAGAACATCATATCCATTCTCTACAAGAAATGCAATGAAATCATAGGATTTCTACTTCTTATACTGCTAGTGTGGACTGTGCAGCTTCTTATACTGCTAGTGTGGGCTGTGCATCTTCTTATACTGCTAGTGTGGACTGTGCAGCTTCTTATATTGCTAGTGTGGGCTGTGCAGCTTCTTATACTGCTAGTGTGGGCTGTGCAGCTTCTTATACTGCTAGTGTGGGCTGTGCAGCTTCTTATACTGCTAGTGTGGGCTGTGTAGCTTCTTATACTGCTAGTGTGGGCTGTGCAGCTTCTTATACTGCTAGTGTGGGCTGTGCAGCTTTTTATACTGCTTCTTATATTGCTAGTGTGGACTGTGCAGCTTCTTATACTGCTAGTGTGGGCTGACTGTGCAGCTTCTTATACTGCTAGTGTGGGCTGACTGTGCAGCTTCTTATACTGCTAGTGTGGGCTGTGCAGCTTCTTATACTGCTAGTGTGGACTGTGCAGCTTCTTATACTGCTAGTGTGGACTGTGCAGCTTCTTATACTGCTAGTGTGGGCTGACTGTGCAGCTTCTTATACTGCTAGTGTGGCCTGACTGTGCAGTTTCTTATACTGCTAGTGTGGGCTGACTGTGCAGCTTCTTATACTGCTAGTGTGGGCTGACTGTGCAGCTTCTTATACTGCTAGTGTGGGCTGACTATGCAGCTTCTTATACTGCTAGTGTGGACTGTGCAGCTTCTTATACTGCTAGTGTGGGCTGTGCAGCTTCTTATACTGCTAGTGTGGACTGTGCAGCTTCTTATACTGCTAGTGTGGGCTGACTGTGCATCTTCTTATACTGCTAGTGTGGGCTGACTGTGCAGCTTCTTATACTGCTAGTGTGGGCTGACTGTGCAGCTTCTTATACTGCTAGTGTGGACTGTGCAGCTTCTTATACTGCTAGTGTGGGCTGTGCAGCTTCTTATACTGCTAGTGTGGGCTGTGCAGCTTCTTATACTGCTAGTGTGGCCTGACTGTGCAGCTTCTTATACTGCTAGTGTGGGCTGACTGTGCAGCTTCTTATACTGCTAGTGTGGGCTGACTGTGCAGCTTCTTATACTGCTAGTGTGGACTGTGCAGCTTCTTATACTGCTAGTGTGGGCTGTGCAGCTTCTTATACTGCTAGTGTGGACTGTGCAGCTTCTTATACTGCTAGTGTGGGCTGTGCAGCTTCTTATACTGCTAGTGTGGGCTGACTGTGCAGCTTCTTATACTGCTAGTGTGGACTGTGCAGCTTCTTATACTGCTAGTGTGGGCTGTGCAGCTCTTATACCGCTAGTGTGGGCTGTGCAGCTTCTTATACTGCTAGTGTGGGCTGACTGTGCAGCTTCTTATACTGCTAGTGTGGGCTGACTGTGCAGCTTCTTATACTGCTAGTGTGGGCTGTGCAGCTTCTTATAATGCTAGTGTGGGCTGTGCAGCTTCTTATACTGCTAGTGTGGCCTGACTGTGCAGTTTCTTATACTGCTAGTGTGGGTGACTGTGCAGCTTCTTATACTGCTAGTGTGGGCTGACTGTGCAGCTTCTTATACTGCTAGTGTGGACTGTGCAGCTTCTTATACTGCTAGTGTGGGCTGTGCAGCTTCTTATACTGCTAGTGTGGACTGTGCAGCTTCTTATACTGCTAGTGTGGGCTGTGCAGCTTCTTATACTGCTAGTGTGGGCTGACTGTGCAGCTTCTTATATTGCTAGTGTGGGCTGTGCAGCTTCTTATATTGCTAGTGTGGACTGTGCAGTTTCTTATACTGCTAGTGTGGACTGTGCAGCTTCTTATACTGCTAGTGTGGGCTGACTGTGCAGCTTCTTATACTACTAGTGTGGACTGTGCAGCTTCTTATACTGCTAGTGTGGCCTGTGCAGCTTCTTATACTGCTAGTGTGGGCTGACTGTGCAGCTTCTTATACTGCTAGTGTGGGCTGACTGTGCAGCTTCTTATACTGCTAGTGTGGGCTGACTGTGCAGCTTCTTATACTGCTAGTGTGGCCTGACTGTGCAGCTTCTTATACTGCTAGTGTGGGCTGACTGTGCAGCTTCTTATACTGCTAGTGTGGGCTGACTGTGCAGCTTCTTATACTGCTAGTGTGGGCTGACTGTGCAGCTTCTTATACTGCTAGTGTGGCCTGACTGTGCAGCTTCTTATACTGCTAGTGTGGGCTGACTGTGCAGCTTCTTATACTGCTAGTGTGGGCTGACTGTGCAGCTTCTTATACTGCTAGTGTGGGCTGACTGTGCAGCTTCTTATACTGCTAGTGTGGGCTGACTGTGCAGCTTAGAAAAAAAGAGATGTTAAGTTGAAGATGCCGAAGATGCTGTTATAGTGTTTAGAGTTGCTGTGGGGCTTTTTTAGCATCTTTCTGCACTAAGATAAAATATATTATTCATGTTACAAATAGCATTGTTACTACACATTCTTATGAAAATAATTTGCACAATCTGTTTATATAGTTTTCGTCTTAATCTCAAAATGTGAAATTCAAGTAGGATATAGCGACATTTGTTTTTAGTTTTTTTTCTGTGATGAAAATTTGTAAACCAACTAGAAATTGTTTTGGAAAAAACACATGTATGTGTCCCCAGCAGTGTTGCATCAGTGGAGGGGCCATAACTCAGTGAAACAAAATTAATCAAGCGAAACACGAAGATAAGAATTATTTAGGTTTGGTGCATTATGTGCACACAAAGATAAGAATTATTTAGGTTTGGTGCATTATGTGCACACAAAGATAAGAATTATTTAGGTTTGGTGCATTATGTGCACACGAAGATAAGAATTATTTAGGTTTGGTGCATTATGTGCACACGAAGATAAGAATTATCAAAGATGTGTTTTTTCCATATCCTCTTAAAACAGCCAAATTGGGCCAAACTAGCTCCATAACACTAACCTCACAACACATGAACATATTGAAAGAATACCCAATATGTGGACGGATGGACGGACGGAGAGACGCAATCTATAAGTCTTACGTTTCTCTGATGAAGGTGAATATTGCTATACATTGGGGATCAATGTTTGTAAGTTGCAAACTTTCATCTCCGTTCCAATGAGTAAACCTCCGAGTCTAAAAGCAAAATGCCTGTGAACAATCGCTCATTGTCATTAAATAGTGTAGTGCACCTGCATTGGGGGGATACGGAATACCGGTATAAGTTCCTGGGGGGATATGGAATACCGGTATAAGTTCCTGGGGGATATGGAATACCGGTATAAGTTCCTGGGGGATATGGAATACCGGTATAAGTTCCTGGGGGGATATGGAATACCGGTATAAGTTCCTGGGGGATATGGAATACCGGTATAAGTTCCTGGGGGATATGGAATACCGGTATAAGTTCCTGGGGGGATATGGAATACCGGTATAAGTTCCTGGGGGATATGGAATACCGGTATAAGTTCCTGGGGGATATGGAATACCGGTATAAGTTCCTGGGGTATACTGAATACCGGTATAAGTTCCTGGGGGGATATGGAATACCGGTATAAGTTCCTGGGGGATATGGAATACCGGTATAAGTTCCTGGGGGGATATGGAATACCGGTATAAGTTCCGCAGTGTAGAGAATACAATAAATATGGTTTAAAGATTATGACAATATAATGTGCAGACAAAGTACAGATTGATAACAGGACAAGTGTTCTGCAATAGCATCATCACAGGAAACAATATTGTACCTTGACCCGATAACAGGACAAGTGTTCTGCAATAGCATCATCACAGGAAACAATACTGTACCTTGACCCGATAACAGGACAAGTGTTCTGCAATAGCATCATCACAGGAAACAATATTGTACCTTGACCCGATAACAGGACAAGTGTTCTGCAATAGCATCATCACAGGAAACAATATTGTACCTTGACCCGATAACAGGACAAGTGTTCTGCAATAGCATCATCACAGGAAACAATATTGTACCTTGACACAAGTCCTAGAAATCATTTGATGTGATTTTATTCTAGACATTTTTATTGGTATGTCAAATTGCACAATTCTGTCTTTGTTCTTTTGTAGCCTTATTTGAAAGAAGGAAATTACAAGTACTATATTATTAACTGTCTGAATGCTCTATATAGACAACTGTCTGAATGCTCTATATAGATAACTGTCTCAATCTCTATATAGACAACTGTCTGAATGCTCTATACAGACAACTGTCTGAATGCTCTATATAGACAACTGTCTGAATGCTCTATATAGACAACTCTCTGAATGCTCTATATAGACAAATGTCTGAATGCTCTATATAGACAACTGTCTGAATGCTCTATATAGACAACTGTCTGAATGCTCTATATAGACAACTGTCTGAATGCTCTATATAGACAACTGTCTGAATGCTCTATATAGACAACTGTCTGAATGCTCTATACAGACAACTGTCTGAATGCTCTATATAGACAACTGTCTGAATGCTCTATATAGACAACTGTCTGAATGCTCTATATAGACAACTGTCTGAATGCTCTATATAGACAACTGTCTGAATGCTCTATACATATACAGACAACTGTCTGAATGCTCTATATAGACAAATGTCTGAATGCTCTATATAGACAACTGTCTGAATGCTCTATACATATACAGACAACTGTCTGAATGCTCTATATAGACAAATGTCTAAATGCTCTATATAGACAACTGTCTGAATGCTCTATACATATACAGACAACTGTCTGAATGCTCTATATAGATAACTGTCTGAATGCTCTATATAGACAACTGTCTGAATGCTCTATATAGACAACTATATGAATGCTCTATATAGATAACTGTCCCAATGCTCTATATAGACAACTGTCTGAATGCTCTATATAGACAACTGTCTCAATGCTCTATATAGACAACTGTCTCAATGCTCTATATAGATAACTGTCCCAATGCTCTATATAGACAACTGTCTGAATGCTCTATATAGACAACTGTCTCAATGCTCTATATAGACAACTGTCTCAATGCTCTATACAGACTAATACAAATTTATTCCACATAATTGTGAATTCTAACATGACTCGATATTTTGTTCCTATAAACAAAGAACAAATCCACCGTTGTTAAATCTGCAATAAATTACGGCTATAGCCGGTCTATATTATGGCTGTTGAATTTTGCTCCCACTAGTTAAAATGTGCAACGTTCAAATAACGTGCAGTAATTTGCACAACTATTTAACAATTTTACATTAGAGTTGAATACAGCGATAGGGCGATTTGTAGTGTTAATAACCAGCCATACAGGAAATATAAGTGTTGATAGCTGGAGGATGATTTTCTGGGAGACTATGAACAAATCAGGGGAGACTATCAGACAGTGTGAACATATCAGGGGAGACTATCAGATATTGTGAACATATCAGGGAGACTATCAGACAGTGTGAACATATCAGGGAGACTATCAGACATGTGAACATATCAGGGGAGACAATCAGACATTGTGAACATATCAGGGGAGACAATCAGACATTGTGAACATATCAGGGGAGACAATCAGACATTGTGAATATATCAGGGGAGACTATCAGACATTGTGAACATATCAGGGGAGACTATCAGACATTGTGAACATATCAGGGGAGACTATCAGACATTGTGAACATATCAGGGGAGACTATCAGACATTGTGAACATATCAGGGGAGACTATCAGACATTGTGAACATATCAGGAGAGACTAGCGCATGTTATGAACAGAAAGAGGGTTGATTATGACACCTTGCAAGCACATGAGGGGAGGCTTATTATCACACATCTCAGGAGACTATCACCACCAAGCAGTCCAAGCAGCTGCTGTCAGGAGCAGATCAAACATTAATCTGAGAATGCTGAGTAAATGAATTAAACTGAATACAGAACTTGTGATCAGTGTTAATAGTATGCAAGCTGCTTCAAGTTCTCTCATTTTCTAAGCTGTATATTTAATCATGTCAAGAAATACTCAGTCTTGTTAAAGGTTTTCTAACCATTTATTCCACAACAGCAGAGGCCATTTATTGATTTTACCTCCACACTGCTGATAAGCATAGGCACACTTTACTACATAACGCACACCCCCATTTAAACGGCCCCCGGGGACGATGCATTTTAATACAAATTATAAGCAAAACATCTCTGGAACTCTTTGAAACAGTCCATATTATCCATTGGTATAGTGTATCCAGGTAGTGTGCATGCATGCATGCAGGTAGTGTGCATGCATGTATCCAGGTAGTGTGCATGCATGCATGCATGCAGGTAGTGGGGAGTACATGTACAGATTAGCAGAGGAGTTTAACCCTTTCAACCCCACAGGCCTCTAAATAGGCTTATGAAAAGTGTAGATCCAGATGAGCCGGCTCGTGACGAGCCGTCTCATCAGGATCTGCACTTTTTTGCCAGTAATAATTATTACTATTTTTAGATAAAATTACCCATTTTGATAAATGAACTGGTCCAAAGGTAATTTTCTTATTAATTTATTAGTCTGAAAATATCACGCACCAGTCCATGTCAGTACCTTGGGGTTGAATGGGTTAAACCTTGCATCAATGTCTATATATGGAAAGTTGCAGGGTACAGCTATAGGACAACATGGACTGCAATGGTTGAGAGGGTCACATACACTGGTTTAGGAGGCCAGGCAGGCTCCCATGGAAGTGGTCAGAATCGGATATAGACACAGATCACTGTGTGATTCTAGTAATATTATAGACTATGATTGGAGAGGACACAGAGGAACAAAGACAAACCTGTGTCATAGATCACCTCCGAACAAAGACAAACATGTGTCATAGATCACCTCCGAACATAGACAAACCTGTGTCATAGATCACCTCCGAACATAGACAAACATATGTCATAGATCACCTCCGAACATAGACAAACCTGTGTCATAGATCACCTCCAAACAAAGACATACCTGTGTCATAGATCACCTCCGAACAAAGACAAACCTGTGTCATAGATCACCTCCGAACAAAGACAAACCTGTGTCATAGATCACCTCCGAACAAAGACAAACCTGTGTCATAGATCACCTCCGAACATAGACAAACCTGTGTCATAGATCACCTCCGAACATAGACAAACCTGTGTCATAGATCACCTCCGAACATAGACAAACCTGTGTCATAGATCACCTCCGAACAAAGACAAACCTGTGTCATAGATCACCTCCGATCAAAGACAAACCTGTGTCATAGATCACCTCCGAACATAGACAAACCTGTGTCATAGATCACCTCCGAACAAAGACAAACCTGTGTCATAGATCACCTCCGAACATAGACAAACCTGTGTCATAGATCACCTCCGAACAAAGACAAACCTGTGTCATAGATCACCTCCGAACAAAGACAAACCTGTGTCATAGATCACCTCCGAACAAAGACAAACCTGTGTCATAGATCACCTCCAAACAAAGACAAACCTGTGTCATAGATCACCTCCGAACAAAGACAAACCTGTGTCATAGATCACCTCCGAACAAAGACAAACCTGTGTCATAGATCACCTCCGAACAAAGACAAACCTGTGTCATAGATCACCTCCCTACAAAGACAAACCTGTGTCATAGATCACCTCCGAACAAAAACAAACCTGTGTCATAGATCACCTCCGAACAAAGACAAACCTGTGAATGAAGACTGCCCACGATGATCTGAAGCTTAACTTTACAGTATTAAACATACAGTACATTATTGAACTAGGGGAATAAGGACCACTTGTCTACAGTGATACAAAGACTGATCAAATTCATCCTCTCCCAAAGGTGGTCTTTGTTCACAGGTCTGACTTCACACAGGAGCACTAGCTGAAAATATGAACATTGAGCTTAAATATTAACGATTAACTCAAAATTTCTATTAATAACCATGTGTAACAAGATCAACGTGTTTAAAACTTACACATTCTTTCTCAAAGGCTTCTACATCTGCATCAGTGATTGATGTGATCCGTACACGAAGAGTGCATCCTCGCCTCCGTACAATTACTGGCAAGTCTTCCTCTAAAATCGTCGACTCAGCCATACCTGAACGACGATTTATTTCAATCTTATTACATTCAACTTTCCGTAAATACGGAGATTTTCCAAAGTTCTCGATCCCTTTCCTGTAGGCTATAGAGTGTTTTCCAAATGGGGGCGCCGACGACGAACCTCCATTTTTCCTTTTAAGGGACGCACAATGACCTTGGACACTAAGATGCTCAATATCTCCACTAGACACAGCCCATCGAACTGGCTGTCTGTTACAAAATTCACTCCCTGTCTTCAGAGATGAGCTCTTCAGCTTTGAAGTACACTTTGGTACATCACATTTTTTGCTCTCCTCCATTGAAGAGCTATTTATAACACAGAGCTCTTCACCTCTGGAGTAAAGCTCAGTACATCACAGTCCTCCATTGAAGAGCTATCTATATCTGCTGCTCCACATTTGTTCTGTATTAACTTATCTTGTGTTCTTAGAAACATGTTTTACTTGGTTGTTCTACAACTGTTTATCCCATGCATATATACATGTACAACTCTTATGAAAAGAAACTGACATCATTTCATTCAGATTTTGATAATCCGTAACATAGCAACATAGTAAAAATCACTTTATTCAATGTGAGCATAAGTATCTCTATCAGTTGTCACATCTGGTTTGAAATGTTTATGTGCAACATCATGTTCCTCATACTTGGGTTGTTTTCTACTTTATCTAAGCACAGGAACTTGAAATTTTATCCATAAGCCACCAAAGGTCTCGTACCTCTATCCTAGGACACCCACTCTATTAAGGTCTCGTACCTCTATCCTAGGGTGTCCTAGGATAGAGGTACGAGACTTTTGGTAGCTTATGAATAAAATTTCAAGTTCTTAATAGAGGGGGGTGTCCTAGGATAGAGGTACAAGACCTTTGGTGGCTTATGGATAACATTTCAAGTTCCTGTGATCTAAGTGAATATACAAAAAAAATCGCTACTCTATTTGAGAACATAATATTACTATCACAGTATCTCAGATATAGAGGTAAAAAAATAGTCTGTGCTCAAGTTTTCAAATTGATACTGTATCACTACACAACCCAATACAACAAATTGTTTCTACCGTGACAAGATGATACAACTAAACATGACAATAGCTTCAAACAGTTGCAACTCATCTCCAGTTATTTCTATCTTTTACATACGTAAAACAATTTGATCCCAAAACAGAAAATCCTCATGATCTTAACAGAATACACGCCTGAACAGAACAGAATACACGCCTGATCCTAACAGAACCTTCTCCGGATCACAACAGAATACACGCCTGAACAGAACAGAATACACGCCTGATCCTAACAGAACCTTCTCCGGATCACAACAGAATACACGCCTGATGCTAACAGAACCTTCTCCGGATCACAACAGAATACACGCCTGAACAGAACAGAATACACCCCTGATGCTAACAGAACCTTCTCCGGATCACAACAGAATACACGCCTGAACAGAACAGAATACACGCCTGATGCTAACAGAACCTTCTCCGGATCACAACAGAATACACGCCTGAACAGAACAGAATACACCCCTGATGCTAACAGAACCTTCTCCGGATCACAACAGAATACACGCCTGAACAGAACAGAATACACGCCTGATGCTAACAGAACCTTCTCCAGATCACAACAGAATACACGCCTGAACAGAACAGAATACACCCCTGATGCTAACAGAACCTTCTCCGGATCACAACAGAATACACGCCTGAACAGAACAGAATACACGCCTGATGCTAACAGAACCTTCTCCGGATCACAACAGAATACACGCCTGAACAGAACAGAATACACGCCTGATGCTAACAGAACCTTCTCTGGATCACAACAGAATACACGCCTGAACAAAACAGAATACACGCCTGATGCTAACAGAACCTTCTCCAGATCACAACAGAATACACGCCTGAACAGAACAGAATACACGCCTGATGCTAACAGAACCTTCTCCAGATCACAACAGAATACACGCCTGAACAGAACAGAATACACGCCTGATGCTAACAGAACCTTCTCCGGATCACAACAGAATACACGCCTGATCACAACAGAATACACGCCTGATGCTAACAGAACCTTCTCCGGATCACAACAGAATACACGCCTGAACAGAACAGAATACACGCCTGATGCTAACAGAACCTTCTCCGGATCACAACAGAATACACGCCTGATCACAACAGAATACACGCCTGATGCTAACAGAACCTTCTCCGGATCACAACAGAATACACGCCTGAACAGAACAGAATACACGCCTGATGCTAACAGAACCTTCTCCGGATCACAACAGAATACACGCCTGAACAGAACAGAATACACACCTGATGCTAACAGAACCTTCTCCGGATCACAACAGAATACACGCCTGATCACAACAGAATACACGCCTGATGCTAACAGAACCTTCTCCGGATCACAACAGAATACACGCCTGAACAGAACAGAATACACGCCTGAACAGAACAGAACCTTCTCCGGATCACAACAGAATACACGCCTGAACAGAACAGAATACACGCCTGATGCTAACAGAACCTTCTCCGGATCACAACAGAATACACGCCTGAACAGAACAGAATACACGCCTGATGCTAACAGAACCTTCTCTGGATCACAACAGAATACACGCCTGAACAAAACAGAATACACGCCTGATGCTAACAGAACCTTCTCCAGATCACAACAGAATACACGCCTGAACAGAACAGAATACACGCCTGATGCTAACAGAACCTTCTCCAGATCACAACAGAATACACGCCTGAACAGAACAGAATACACGCCTGATGCTAACAGAACCTTCTCCGGATCACAACAGAATACACGCCTGATCACAACAGAATACACGCCTGATGCTAACAGAACCTTCTCCGGATCACAACAGAATACACGCCTGAACAGAACAGAATACACGCCTGATGCTAACAGAACCTTCTCCGGATCACAACAGAATACACGCCTGAACAGAACAGAATACACGCCTGATGCTAACAGAACCTTCTCCGGATCACAACAGAATACACGCCTGATCACAACAGAATACACGCCTGATGCTAACAGAACCTTCTCCGGATCACAACAGAATACACGCCTGAACAGAACAGAATACACGCCTGAACAGAACAGAATACATGCCTGAACAGAACAGAATACACGCCTGAACAGAACAGAATATCCTGTTGTATCAAAAGCAATTTGATATACCATGTCGCGTACGTAGGGTGACTGACTTCTTGTCAATTCAAACTTTGTTTCACCGTGCATTCATTTATATTTCCCGTGTTTTATTCTGTCTACTTAGTATCCTATCTCATATATATAATCTACAAACATATTCACACTCATTTCTTGTCTATGTTCACAGTTTTTCGCATCATATTTTCGATCGGTATATGTATATACAATATCATCTTGAAAGTACATTTTGTACCTCCAGTTTTTATTGCCCCTTGAACAAGTCAGTAACAATCATGCCCTTTATCACCCGTAAAATTATTCTATCATATTTTACAACCTTTTAACAGGAAAGTTAGAGACCTAATGTTACATTATTGAACCAAAGTTAATTATAGGTGCTCATGCAGATCTCTTCCCATATCATAAACACTGAGAATGCTCAACATTTAAACTTTATTTTTTTACAATGATTGCGAATTGGCAGGAATGAAAGCATAAATGTGGTCATTCATGTGGGAAGAAACCAGAGCACCTGGAGAAAACCCACCTGTCCAATCTGGCGACCATCGTACCATCTCACATACTACCCGGTCCGAGGCTTGAACCCAGGTTGCATTCGTGAGAAGCAAGCATGCTAACCACTGCGCTAATCGGACAGCCGAGTCCTCAGACTGCTGTTGTAACATACATGTACATGAATCAGGCTGCATCACATCAATAACATTTCTTCTACACAATTTCAGCACAAAACTATATCCACTACAAACTTCCACCACAAACATCCACCACAAACTTCCACCACAAACTTCCACCACAAACATCCACCACAAACATTCACAACAAATTTCCACCACAAACATCCACCACAAACTTCCACCACAAACATCCACCACAAACATCCACCACAAACATCCACAACAAATTTCCACCACAAACATCCACCCACAAATATCCACCACAAACATCCACCACAAACATCCACAACAAACTTCCACCACAAACATCCACCACAAACATCCACCACAAACATCCACCACAAACTTCCACCACAAACATCCACCACAAACATCCACCACAAACTTTCACCACAAACATCCACCACAAACATCCACCACAAACATCCACCACAAACTTCCACCACAAACTTCCACCACAAACTTCCACCACAAACTTCCACCACAAACTTCCACAACAAACTTCCACCACAAACATCCACCACAAATATCCACAACAAACTTTCACCACAAACATCCACCACCAGAAACATCCACCACAAACTTCCACAACAAACTTCCACCACAAACATCCACCACAAACATCCGTGACATTAAGTTCGTTATCAGATAGTTATTATTAATTATTTCTAATCTTTTCTTTTTTTGATTTCACACATTTTTTTCTGAGTAAAAATTCAAAACGGCTCCCCATTTTTAACACTGTTTAAAATTGTCTAATTACTGTAACGTCTCTATTTGAAATGAGATTTTCATATTATTTCAGAATTATAATAATGGTCGAATTTCCCATCTGAAAATAGTCTGCTGACGCAATATTATTTCACTGTAAATCCTCATTGGTTAGTCTCACTATAAACCATATTTTGTAAAGTTATACATTGAAAGTAAAACTGGTTGAAGTACGTATGTGAATGTCAGGCGACTGTTAGCCTCCTACGACTGTCAAGCCAATACCAATAACCGACATCAAGCAATAGTACGAGCAATAGGCACTATTTTCTCAATAATGATTTTATAAACATTAATGAACGTTTTTTCCGTTATCGTCCTAGTTACAGTTAAATCTGGGAATTATTGCACATGTATTAATTTATTGCACATGTATTAATTTATTGCACATGTATTAATTTATTGCACATGTATTAATTTATTGCACATGTATTAATTTATTGCACATGTATTAATTTACTGTACATGTGAGGACACTATTTTTTGAATTCATCCTAATTAAATTAAATTAATAATTCATTTGTATAGTACAACAATACGATGAATGGATCGATTTCTACCAAAAATAGAAGATAGATCAGAGACACGAGTATCTACCACATGCAGTTATACACACACTATTTTTGTCGGCAATAAATCGCAGACTCTGAGAACTCTTGTACAAGAGATACTAGTTATATATAATGTCATCTTTCTCAATATAATGCATCCTTATTTCTAAATGACAACTCTCTTAACATGAACACTGGAAAACCAATAACAGAATAATTTATCACACCCAGAATCTAACAGAATGTCTTCCCGAATCCAACAGAATGTCTTCCCAAATCTAACAGAATATCCTCCCGAACCTAACAGAATGTCTTCCTGAACCTAACAGAATGTCCTCCCGAATCTAACAGAATGTCTTCCCGAGATCCTAACAGAATATCGTCCCAAAATCCTAACAGAATATCCTCCCAAACCTAACAGAATATCCTAAGAACCTAACAGAATATCCTCCAGAACCTAACAGAATATCCTCCCGAACCAAACAGAATATCCTCCCAAACCTAACAGAATATCCTAAGAACCTAACAGAATATCCTCCAGAACCTAACAGAATATCCTCCCGAACCAAACAGAATATCCTCCCAAACCTAACAGAATATCCTAAGAACCTAACAGAATATCCTCCAGAACCTAACAGAATATCCTCCCGAACCAAACAGAATATCCTCCCAAACCTAACAGAATATCCTAAGAACCTAACAGAATATCCTCCAGAACCTAACAGAATATCCTCCCGAACCAAACAGAATATCCTCCCAAACCTAACAGAATATCCTAAGAACCTAACAGAATATCCTCCAGAACCTAACAGAATATCCTCCCGAACCAAACAGAATATCCTCCCAAACCTAACAGAATATCCTAAGAACCTAACAGAATATCCTCCAGAACCTAACAGAATATCCTCCCGAACCAAACAGAATATCCTCCCAAACCTAACAGAATATCCTCCCGAACCAAACAGAATATCCTCCCGAACCAAACAGAATATCCTCCCGAACCTAACAGAATATCCTCCCGATCCTAACAGAATATTTTCCCGATCCAAACAGAACATGCTCCGGATGCAAACTGAATATGTTCCCGGTCCAGTCTCCCATAAATTAGTGATGTTCACATTTACTGGATCATTAACAACTTCATTCAATACCAGGGCTCGTTAATTCAATTTTATTCCATTTAAGGCAG
This sequence comes from Archivesica marissinica, assembly GCA_014843695.1. Lineage (NCBI taxonomy): Eukaryota > Metazoa > Mollusca > Bivalvia > Venerida > Vesicomyidae > Archivesica > Archivesica marissinica. The sequence continues at coordinate 74,354,875 of CM026397.1, forward strand.
TGTTCATTTATCTACATGTCAATATCATCTACACAGATTCCTGGAACTATCAACAATATAAGGTGATAATGATGTATCGGTATTCTCTCCGAGTCGGTGATAATGATGTATCGGTATTCTCTCCGAGTCGGTGATAATGATGTATCGGTATTCTCTCCGAGTCGGTGATAATGATGTATCGGTATTCTCTCCGAGTCGGTGATAATGATGTATCGGTATTCTCTCCGAGTCGGTGATAATGATGTATCGTATTCTCTCCGAGTCAGTAATTATTCCTTAACCCGTAACATGCCAATCACGACAAAAGTCACTTTTGCAAACAGCATAGAGCCAGATCAAATGACACAGAATGTGCCATCTGATCAGGCCCTAAGCTGCTTACTATTCGGATAGTGGAGCTAAAACGCTCTGAATAGCAAATAACAGACATGATCTGGCAATGTGGAATTTAAATGCCTTGCGGGCACAATCATAACGGCTCCAGCGGGGAAGGAGAGGAAATATTACCGAATATTCATGACATAAAGTTTATCATACCGTCAGATCTGTGAACATATGACGTCATACACGAAGATCACAAAATGATTATTAGGGAGTAATAAAACAAAGTATATCAGGAAGAATTTATTTGGAAATATTAACCCATTCAACACCAAGTAACTGACATGGACTGGTCCATGATATTTATACACCAATAAATTAATAAGAAAATTACATTTGGACGAGTTCATTTATCAAAATGGGTAATTTTTATTACTGGCAAAAAGTGCAACTCCTGATGTGATGGCTAGTCATGAGCCGGCTCATCTGGATATACACTTTTTGTAAGCCTATTTAGAGGTCTGTGGTGTTGTATGGGTTAAACCAATTGTGATATGTCGTCATGAGCCGGCTCATCTGGATCTACACTTTTTGTAAGCCTATTTAGAGGTCTGTGGTGTTGTATGGGTTAAACCAATTGTGATATGTCGTCATGAGCCGGCTCATCTGGATCTACACTTTTTATAAGCCTATTTAGAGGTCTGTGGTGTTGAAAGGGTTAAACATGATGGTAGGATAAAACAAGATTTATGTTACAGATTTACTACCGTTATATCTCACATTTGTGGCTATGCATATTTACTTTTAGATTATTCCGATTTAAATTTTCTACTGTAAACCTAGTCAATATGAACAGCCATTGGGGGATTGTAAGCTGGACGGAGATTTGAAGAGTAGTCTTCCTGAGCTCACTCATATCTCCCTACTATGAATTCCGAGAGCTGTGCTACGTAAAGAGCATGTAAAGGACACTTAGCTGAGGCAACAACGTTCTCCCTTATATGATGTAAACTTCTCCCTTGTATGCCTTAAACTTCTCCCTTGTATGACGTAAACTTCTCTCTTGTATGACGTAAACTTCTCTCTTGTATGACGTAAACTTCTCCCTTCTAATCCTTAAACTTCTCCCTTCTAAGCCTTCAACTTCTCCCTTGTATGCCTTAAACTTCTCCCTTGTACATGTATACCTTAAACTTCTCCCTTCTTAACCCCCGACAATTATAAAATGGAATGTCTATCTTAACCCCTGACAATTATAAAATGGAAGGTCTACCTTAACCCCTGACAATTATAAAATGGAAGGTCTACCTTAACCCCTGACAATTATAAAATGGAATGTCTACCTAAACCACTGACAATTATAAAATGGAAGGTCTAGTTTAACCCCTGACAATTATAATATGGAAACACGACAGGATATTAAATACGGAAAACCAGAGAGAAATGAAGACATGTTCCAGGCAGGACATGAGCAGATCAATACCTCTGATTTGCGATATTCACAAGACTGTACCCATTCACTTATACTCTACTTTATGATAGTAATCAGGAATTTAAGCTTTGGGTAAATACATCTTGGTCTTAACACTTTGGGTAAATACATCTTGGTCTTAACCCTTTGGGTAAATACATATTGGTCTTAACCCTTTGGGTAAATACATATTGGTCTTAACCCTTTGGGTAAATACATCTTGGTCTTAACCCTTTGCCTGCCGAGTAAATAAAGTCACATTTGCAATCAACATAGATCCAGATCAGCCGCGATGCAACATAGTGTCTGATCGGGATCTATGTTGTTTGCTATTCAGCCAAGTGTTTTAGCTCCACTATCCGATTAGCAAACAGCATAGAGCCTTCTGAACAGACTCTTTGCTGTTTGCAAAAGTGATTTTATCTGTCACTAGCGTACAAAGGGTTAACAAACTTTAAAATAACTCTCAACACAAACACATCTCCAGAAACAACAAGCAAGGACATGATTATTATGATGTATGGTAATAGATACAAAGATAAGGAAATCCCGAAAATCGGACCATCAGTAATTCTTATATCCATTAAACATGATTGTTGTGTTCAATAACATTATCTGATATTTAGACTTTTGCTCTGACAATAGATTCACTGATACATTTATCATAGATTCACCGATACATTTATCATAGATTCACCGATACATTTATCATAGATTCACCGATACATTTATCATAGATTCACCGATACATTTATCATAGATTCACTGATACATTTATCATAGATTCACTGATACATCTATCATAGATTCACTGATACATTTATCATAGATTCACTGATACATTTATCATAGATTCACTGATACATTTATCATAGATTCACTGATACATTTATCATAGATTCACTGATACATTTATCATAGATTCACTGATACATCTATCATAGATTCACTGATACATCTATCATAGATTCACTGATACATTTATCTATTGCATTGTAAACTATACAAAAATTGCATTAAGTCACAAACCTTGCATTGTAAACTATACAAAAATTGCATTAAGTCACAAACCGTAACAATTATTTCAAAGAATATTACATACATTCTTGTGCAGCTTTTATCACAAAAATTTAATTTAGTTCTGGTAAAAATACACCAAATATTTATGTAAAATAGCATTCAAACATCATATTCCACAAACCAGTTTTCTATATATATGGAATACAATATTTATATAAGTTTTTTTTATATTAATAATATAAAATGTCATTGTTTAATTAACTACAGTATGTATGTATTGTATGTATGTATGTATGTATGTATGTATGTATGTATGTATGTATGTATGTATGTATGTATGTATGTATGTATGTATGTATGTATGTATGTATGTATGTATGTATGTATGTATGTATGTATGTAGTATGTATGTATGTATGTATGTATGTATGTATGTATGTATGTATGTATGTATGTATGTATGTATGTATGTATGTAGTGTATGTATGTATGTAGTGTATGTATGTAGTGTATGTATGTAGTGTATGTATGTAGTGTGTGTATGTATGTAGTGTATGTATGT